>CM047812.1:87088189-87688189 GCA_026214975.1 Gentiana macrophylla
TTCTTAGTCGTAGGAATACCTTTGCAAACAAATCAACATAACGAGCAACACGAAAGTAATTAAAAACCAACAACCTAGACTAGATAACTAGGCCTGCTGGAATTAGGTTTATATGGAATTGAGGAAAATTTGTGAAGAGATACTAAGTGGAGTATGAAAGTGAGAAGTAAAGGACAAGGAAAAAGGTAATGGAATTAGGTGATTGCAATATTTCACGGTGTGGAAATTCACACCAAGGTGTGGAACTCACGTGATTTGATGACCACAATAATACGAATCTGAAAACTCAAAGAAGTTGTATAACAGAGAGTTTTATAAAGGATGTCAAAATTTCAGATTTTTGAGATATAAAAGTCGTTCATACAATCGCTTTACAGAAATTGGTGCAATCTGTCAGAATTTTTCAGATTGATAGCAGTGACTTAAGGTGAACATTATGACCAAACTACAACGAATTTGGAAAACTCAAAAACTAAAGGTTGTAGATCGGAAAATTTCCTATAAGATCACCAATTTCGGGTAATTCTGAATCGTTTAGACTACAGAAATCGAATTCAAACGATTCTTTACGGCTGCAGTTTTTCTGAGCAGATGGTTTGGATTAATCGACGGGTTTAAGCAAGATCTACGTTGAACGGTTGTTAAAAGACAAAACATTTAGACCGAGATGTGTTGAATATGGTAATAATTTCAGAATTGTTCGAGGTGTTTTGGTAAGGGAACGAACTGCCACAAAACGGGTCTGGAAAAAATTAGGGTTCTTGATGAAGGTTTGAAGATTTGAAGATCTTCAAGTTTTCCGGTATGATTAAGTAAGATTTGAAGATATATAGATGTTCTTGGGAGGGGGAATAATGAATAAAAGAACGATTTTTTTTTTTGATAAGAAACAAAAATAAAATAACAAGGAAAATAAACGGGATATTTGATACCTTAGTCGCCGAAGTTCGCTACTAACCGATGTGATACGATCACAGAATTGACTAAAGGATCAATGACAGCTAAGGAAACCTAGACCTAGCCTCCGACCTAGGACGAGGCCAAGAATAAACAACGCCTCGCCGCGACGCTGACTGTTTGAAAGGGGTGTCTTCTACGACAAAGAGAACACTCACTGCAAGTGAATAACTAAGTCGACTTGACTTAAGCAAAAGTTTAACCTAATTTCAATAATAATGTTGTAGTTTGTTATGATAGTTGCTTGCCTATATATAGGCTACAAATAAAAGACTAGTAATCCTCCTTAGCAATGGGAGAAGGAAACTAGTAAAATAAAACTAAGTATCTCTTGTGTCATCTAAGCCCACAATTATTAAATAAAATCAACACCAAAATAATAAAACAAGCCCAAAGATCCTCTTAAATGGCATTAACATAAATGGACAGCTTTATTGATAAAGAAAATAGCTAAAGACATTCTAATTAACTTATCCAAGTCCATCTTACATACTCTTCAAGCCCAATAATATACATAGTGCATTTTATGGCTTGGTCTTCTTTGCTTGAGTGGATCACATCAATATTATTAGGGCATTATTTACCTTTGTTCTACATATGCCTTTTCCTTGACCGTGTGAAAGTCGTTTCTTTAGTCAAAAAAACAACGTTAAGCTAGTTGCATTGTACATGATAAATGATTTTGGGAATTTTTACTAGAACCTACGAAAGTTGGTTTTGATCCAGAAGAATGATAGACTTACTCTCTCAAATCTACACCATGTTTACAACAACATAATTTTGTGGATGTGATTATTTCAATTTTATTTTTATTTATTTACAATTGAAAAATATGTGGTGAGATTGATAATGGTGTAAAAATGGTGTAGACTTGAAGGAGTAAACATATCACTCCTTTGATCGATCTTGTTGAACAACTACCAACTCTCCCAAAAACTTAAGGTGATGGAAAAGTAGATAATTAACAATAATTTATATACTCTAACACTCCCTCTCGAGTGTTGCAATATTTTCAACACTTGCACAATTTTAAACATTTCAATACTCCTAAGTGTTGGCAATCTCTCGTCTACAATTGCACAATATAAATGGAGAAATTAATATTCACACCAGGGTTCGATCCATGATTCGGACTTTGATATCATGTTAAGAAGTTCGGGAAATATTTTCATATCATTCATCGACAAAATGACAATATTTATAGTACAATCTAGGTTTCCACTCATATCCACAATTACCAAACTATCCTTGCTAAGATAATTACAAATACATCATAATTTAATACACCATCGTAATACCCCCCCAAGATGAAGCGTGGAGGTCAAACGCCACCTTGCGTGCAAATAAAAACTCAAATTGTTGTCGCCCCAACGCTTCATAAAATGTACGCTCCGATGCTTTGTGGCGAGATATGAAGGAAGAATCAACCCATCCGTAGCATCACGCATAAAGTGACATTCCGCCTCGATGTGCTTCAATGCTCGTGAAACACCGATTACGGGCAATATACAATGCCGATTACATTATCACAAAGAGCCGTGATACAGGGATGTCACACCCACAGTCGTCCAAAAATTGCTTCAACCATTTTAACTCACGTGTAAGAGGCCATAGACCGATATTCGGCTTCCAGAGAGAACGAGAAAAGTGGTTTGTTTCTTGGACTTCAAGGATATACGAGGAAAAGACCGAGGAAAACAAACCACCCACTCAATGACCGCCGAGTAAGTGGGAAACTTGCCCAATCGAATCACACCAACCGCTTTAAAAGGAGGAAGTATCGTAACACAACAAGATACCTTGCCTGTGATATTTCTTCAAATAACGAACAAGACATAGTACGGCCTCCCAATGGTCAACTCGAGAGGCATGCATGGAACCGAGACAAGACATTGAGTAAGTACGCCAAGTTGGGCAGGGTCACTCAAGGTAAATAAGTCTCCCAATCAACCGCCGATATGGTCCAAGATCACTCAACAATTCACCTGGCAAGAGCTAATGGCTCAATAGGAAGATTAGGTGGTATGCTCCCAAGTAAACCTGCTTCATGAATGATGTCAACTATCAAGGCGTATTTACGTTGGTTCAAGAAAATCCCATCTTTGTTTCGGGCCACCTCTATCCCGAGAAAGTATTATATAACCCCCAAGTCCTTCATCTTAAAGAACTTCCCCAAATATTCTTTAAAAACAGACATCGCAACCTTATCACTCCCGAAAATGATCATATCATCCACGTACACAAGCACGTTCAGTTGAATACCATCTTGATGCAAGGTAAATAACAAATAATCTGAGTACGACTGATGAAATCCATAATATTTCAATGACGAAGCGAGCTTGGAGAACCAACACCTCGGAGCCTGTTTCAAACCATATAGAGATTTTCGATCTTGCAAACCAAGTTCGAGCCCTCTTCTCAAAACCGAAGGAATTTTCATGTAAATTTCCTCCTGCACATCGCCATGCAAAAAGCATTATGCACGCCCATATGATGAATAGCCCATTATTTCAGGCGAATCGAGGAAAGTCCATACAAGAACCATCTTTCCACATGAGCGAATGTCTCGGTATAATCAATTCATTCTTCTTGATGATGCCCGAAAGCCACTAACCGGGCTTTCAATAGTTGCAATGTCTCATGTTCGTTATATTTGTCGATATACACCCACTTACTCCCCAATGCCTTTTCTCGGGAGGGAGTGGTGATATCTCTCTAAATGGTACCAATAATTATACCTATATTCACCCCAAATTCTGCTCAAGAGGATAGATAGGCTCATTATTGCTTAGAATATGTGTTAAATACTATGTGAGTGTTTCTAGGATCGTAATCGCATCTATGCTATTTTCCCAATGTTTTGAGTCTTGCTTTTGTCTCATTTTGCGTGCGGTATTAGGGCAAGTCCAACCCATAGGTATCAAATTTTAAATTTTGATATCTATGAACAATGTAAAGATAGGTATCAAATTTTCATCTCCAACCCAAAGTATCAAAATTTGAGTTTGATACCTACAAACAACATCTCCAACCCAAAATATCAAAACTACGAAATTATTGGGACCAATTACCAAAAGAAAAGAGTCACGGGAGAACAAAAAGTGAATATTGTGTCTTGTCATGGGGACAAACCCATGTGACTTTAAACTTTTGTTCACATTTTGATTTACATCACTACTCAAGTGTTTCTAAAGACAAGGTATTTGCTCGGTCTCAATTTTGAGACCTCTCTTGTACCAATTCAAATTTTGATACCTCTTATTTTTTCCATTGGAGATGTAAAAACTTACAGATAGGTATCAAATTTTGATTGAGACCATCCCATTGGACTTGCCCTTATAGGATGTGCCAAGTGCGGATCATTAGAAACGGATCTAGACCAAAGGAATGCATTGAGCCGAGTGATTGTAGTCCAAGAAGAAGCTTGCTGAAGAAAAAGAAGAATAGAAGGCCCGGTAACCCGAGGGTTAGGCCCGGTAAACCGGTGACTTATTCAACACGAAATTCATTTTGCCGCATTGTCTAAGTCAGTTAGGGTTTTAGAGAGTCTTAAGTCGGCTATTGTATCTATATAAAGCCGCATATACTAAAAACTTATATACAATTCATATACGTAATACAATCTTCAATTTTATATATTACATTACAATTATTATTATGCAATAAAGTTTTACGGAGATTTGTAGAGTTGTTTTGGTTTCCTCCTTCTTCCATCATCTTTAGCTTGAGTAGATCAGAGCTAGATCTCCATTGTTGAAGGTATGAAGCTTTGAGCGTTCCTTTATTGTCTTCAATATGGTAGATCATTCAGTATTTATGTGTTTTAGTTAATCTGCATGTTTAACAACCCCATAATTTACTTATTTTAATCGTGATCGAGCTATGTAGATCCGAAATTATGGACCAATTAAGGAGGGTAGCTTGCATATAGATTGTCTGCCATTGTCGGAGTAGATAGGAGTAGGAATTGCACCCGTGGTGATAAATATGATAAAAGCTCATGATTAATCTAAGAAAATTATGTGGGAAGTAAACATAACGATTAACTAATCCAAGTTAGTAGATCGGTGAGGAGAGGAGAGGTATACCATGTTTGTTTTCGTTTTATGTTATTGTTGGTCAATGACCGCCTTTATGTTGCTACTTGATTAGGTAAGAATCGTTTATATGTATAAGTTGCATTGTCTCGTGGATCGACCTTGACTCGCATTTACTATCTTGCGATGTACCAAGTATTCTTGCTAGTAATATCGGCGTTAGAGACTTACACGCGATCAAGATTTTTGGCGCCATTGCCGGGACAATGGCCAATTTCTAAATATAAGCGCTTTAATTCTAATTAAGAAGCCGTTTTCTTTTGTTTTATTTTATTTTGAGTCTTGAGTCGTTCTTATCAATCATGCACATGTTAAAAGCGCGAATTAGAAAAATTCGGGCGGTATCGAAGGTACTCTTGAGTTACCGAGGCCTGGAAAATCAATTTACGAACAGTTCATGTTATTACGTGTTATTCCTGTTGATTTTAGTTAGTAGGTCCGCAGCACTGGGATCACACCTAGTCAAGCGGATGTTGCTAACCTTTTCTTTGTTTTATTTTGTCTTTGCGATTGATCGAACACTTGTAAATTTGATCGATTCAGAGTTGAAAAAGCACACACAAGCCAAACAATATGCCTAGAACAATCATGAACATCACACCAATTTTCATGTATCCTGAATCAAGCACGAGCATTATGAGACTATAAAGAAACGGCCGAGAAAGAGGAGAAAGAAATCAAGCAAGATCACGAAGATGACTGAAGGAGTGCGATGTATCGTCCGGGTGAGTTTCCTTGCGAATTAATAGATATATCATCTTGATTATGATTACGATAATCTGAAGAGGATCGACACGATTTTTACGAGCACGAGGATTACCGGACTCGGACACCGTGGTGAAGTTAGGAGACCCTCGCACGCGTTCATACTCTCAATTTCTATCAATGGAATATCCGTAGGATTAGGTCTCTGCGACTACGGCTCGAGTTACAATATTCTTCTTTTTCCTATGTCAAAGATCAAACTCCCGGTCGTGATGAATCAAACCAGGACTATTACCTTCATAGATAGAACCGAGACATGCCTGGGTTGCTTAAGAAATGTACAATTAAGGCAAGAGGTTCACGTATCCTATTGACTTTACGGTCATAGGCGTGCCGAGGACCCTAGTGCCCCGACTCTCTTGGGGCGACCTTTCTTAGCAATGAGCGGTGGTGGTTATGGATTTTGATAAGGGAGATTACTCTTAGGATGAATAATGACACTTTGTATCTTTTAAGATCTTAGAACCCTGAAAACCGACCGGAGAGTTGTAAGATGACGTATGCTTGAGTGGAAGGAAGAGATTTTGAAAATTGAGGCGAGAAGAATAGAGAGGTTGTCATAGAAACCGTTGAGCAAGAGTTTATGAGATCAATGTTGAGAGAGAAAGAAGATAAGGACCACGACAAGATGCTCACGGAGCTTGATCCTTCCGTGTTGCATAGTGAATGAGTCGAAATAAAGTGGAAAATGTGGAGTCCTTGGGTTTAAGGTTTAGATCTCGACAGAGGCGGCACTAGCACGCAAGATAAAGAGAAAGGCGTGCTAGGAAGAGGGCTCAAAAGGTTACGTGAAAGTACAAGCCTCCGGAGCGAAAGTTTGGCAAGTTAAGGCTCCAACACTAGATTGATCGAGATCGAAGAAAGTCGTGGCGACTATAAACTCGAACTATCTCTTCAAACCCTTAGGTAGCTTAGGATTGAATAAAAGTAGGAGATGAAGGGGCGAGCTTTTTCATCCTACCACAAACTTAGGCTTGAAACCGAATGGTTGTGGAAAGGTTTTTACCTCGTTGCATTCTAGTGAAGTAGGTTAGGTTTTGAGTTGGAAATGACAATTGAAGAATAAAAGGGTAGTCAATTTGAGGTCGAATCATAAAAAGGCTGGAGTGTTAAGTGCGCAAAGTATCAAAATCTGGGAAAAGTACCTATCTCGGCGGTAACTCTCCGGTTTTCATTTCTAAAATTAAATACCATCACCACCATATCACCACCAAACAGCCACCCATAACCAAACCAATTTCCTTCCATTTCCAAACCCTAAACACCACCTCCTTCAACCTTGTTGTTGTTTAGAGTAATCTTGTTGCTACACGGTGAGGTCTTTGCAATTCTTCTTCTTCATCATCGAGGCATAACCCTGAAGAAAATCAGAATTTCAGGCTGTAAACAACCCTACCGGTTTACCGAGGGTTCTTTTTCGTAAACGGCCAGCGTATCGCTTTCTATACTTATTCAAGATGGGTCCTAGCGTCCAACGGTCAGCCGTTCGTCAAGTGGTTACCGGACTATATATGGAGATGCCAATCTGGCTGATGAAGACGGGTTATGCGCATTTCCATTCTTTAGCAATTTATGATTCGTTCCCGAGGCCATTGGAGCGAAGACCCGATGGCTCGAGAACGAGGGTAGATTTGGACGATCGCTGGGTTGATATTTCCGGAAGCCCTACAAGCACAAGATTTATTGGACATGGCATTTGTTACGAGGCGGATTCAACGCCACGGTGGTAAGGGAATTCTTTGCATATGTTTCGCATAACCCGGAGCCACATTTGCTATGGTTCACATCGTTAAGGTTGATTTCTCTATCGAGCGGATCAATGCTCATTTTGGGGCTAGAAATCCACCGGTAGGCCCGGATGAGTACACATCCTCGAGTAACATTTCCGATCTTGAGAGGATGGATATGGTTGCTAATTTCTTAGGGGTGCAATGGAGCGCTAATCCTGCCTGGTGCCCCCACCATCTTCCTAGAAAATAGAGCTATCTTGGGACCGGAAGATGGTCAATAGATTCGCTCTGTGCACACCTTCTTCCAACGAAGCACATGGTCTTTGTCACACCACTTCGGCGGCGAGTTGATGTTTTACCTGCAGGCGGTTGCCCCATCAACATTGATGCATAGCCGTATTCATGAGCGTGCATGCCACTTCGAAAGTGAGAGTCTTTGCTTACGGGCCGATGATTGATATGTTTGCTCTGAGGCCGAGGTAAATATGCTTGTCGGGTGATGATTGGGAGGATCCTGAGCCTCACTCGATTCAAATCAATTTCGAGAGTTCAGAGACGGGTTAAAGCGCAGAGAGCGTACTCTGGTGCTTGGAGCACCGAGGACTCGAGAGCCTTGCTTGAGGAGAACTGCGAGAGATTGTGAGTTTGCATCGCAAGATGGATCAGATTATTGACTTTCTAGAGTTCGCGTCGCGACCCATCTCCCTCCTCCCATGATCGCCATGAGCATCCTCTTCCACCGCCGCGCCTCGAGTTACGCACCACCTCCCGCTTTTGGCATGAAGTCGATCGGGAGGGTGATTATGATGATGACTAGCTTTTTATTTATTTTTTTATTTTTGCTTTCCATTTTTCTTGTTTTATTTTATTTTCTTTTTCTTTTTTTTTTTCCTACTTAGTTGATGTAGCAGAATAAATTTTTAATGATTTTGTCGGCTTAAACTGTTTTGGAGTTATTTATTTTCTCTTTTACTGCCGCACTTTTATTATCCAGTTGTTGTCACCGATATTCTTCTTGGTTTTCTTGAGATATTTAGCGCAGATTCTTTATGGACTCATTAATCGAGCCCCGTTGATTTATCCGACAATCCGTTTCTTCTTTGGTTCCACCTTTAACCGAAGCTAAGTTCCTTTTCATTTTTCTTTCTCATCTTACACATTAGGGGACAATGTTTCGATTAAGTGGGGGTAAAGGAACATCACTTAGCTTTTTAGCATGATATTCCATGAATTGCATGATTATCTTGATTCTCTTTGATGCATGATTCACCACATAGACTTTGATTCTTTTCGACAGAATTTCGAAAAATTATGATATCTTTGATCTTTTTGAGTTAATTGACTTCATCATTGTTTTACTTTGTACAAGTAAGAGAAAGTGTCCACTTCTGAAGTAGTGGCGTATTAAGCGCATATTCTGTTATGAGCCACCATTTTAAGCACGTATAACTCACTTTCCTTGGTGTGTAGTCGATAGAATATTGCTTTGACTAGAGTTGACTTCCGACTTTATCACGAATCATGTTTCACTTACGCATATGAAAGGCTATGGAATTCTCGGATTCGTTAGTTTATCAAGAGTGTGACCGTGAGGATAGATAAATCAATGAGAGTTCACCCGCCAAGAAAGAGAAAGTGCATTGAAATATATACATCTATATTCTCTTTGGCAATATCTTAGTCGATGGAGCGTAAGACGCTTACGACTTTTGCATAGACCGATAAACGTGAGCCTAAGAGTAATATATGCTCGCTTCTCGATCCACCTTGCCACTCTATTAATTAACAAATACATGTTCGAGGCTCGGTTAGTTCGATTCTGAGTTGATGTAATGTGAGATTATCTGCTTCCTAAGCGGTTGTGAAAGTTTTGCACACACACATTGGCTCGTAGCGTGAATAGTGTTTAGTATGTTACCGATGGATATGAGTGGCATGATCTTGATATGACTTCACTTGAGCATAGTTGTTTTAATTAACTTGTGTATTGCTCAGTGTTATTTTCTTTTCGCCTTTTGCTCGGACGATCAAAAGCTAAGTGGGGTAGTTGATAACGCTCTAAATAGTACCAATAATTATACCTATATTCACCCCCGAATACTTCTCAAGAGAGGATAGATAGGCTCAGTTATTGCTTAGAATGTGTTAAATGATATGTGAGTGTTTCAAGATCGTAATTTTGCATCTATGCTATTTTCCCAATGTTTTGATACTGTTTTGTCTCGTTTGCGTGTTTTATAGGATGTGCCAAGTCTGGAGCATTGGAGAACGGATCTGGACCAAAAGGAATGCATTGGGCTGAGTGATTATAGTCCAAGAAGAAGCCTGCTGAAGAAAAAGAGGAATAGAAGGCCCGGTAACCCGAGGGTTAGGCCTGGTAAACCGGTGACTTATTCAATACGAAATTCATTCTGCCGCATTGTCTAAGTCGGTTAGGGTTTTAGAGAGTCTTAGGTCGGCTATTGTATCTATATAAAGCCGCATATACTGAAAGCTTACCTACAATTCATACATATAATTCATATTCTTAATACAATCTTCAATTTTATATATTACATTACAATTATTATTATGCAATAAAGTTTTCTTGAGCTTTGGAGAGTTGTTTTTGGTTTCCTCCCTTCTTCCATCATCTCTAACTTGAGTAGATCGAGCTAGATCTCCATTGTTGAAGGTATGAAGCTTTGAACATTCCTTTATTGTCTTCAATATGGTAGATCTTTTTGTATTTATGTGTTTTAGTTAATCTGCATGTTTAACAACCCCATAATTTACTTATTTTAATCGTACTGAGCTATGTAGATCCAGATATTAGGAAAAACCGCCCCTGGTAAAACGGCGGTCTATACCGGTTTACCGAGGCATATTTTAGAAAACCTAAACTGGGATTCACTACAACTACGTTGATCGGCAGAAATAATTAAAACGAGTAATAGGTCTGGCCAATCTAGTAGTCGTAATTTGTAAATTAACATGAAGGACCACAAGTGAAGTGTTAATTAGGACATAATCTTGATGGACCACTGGAACGTCTTTGGTCGATTGTCGACAAGCGCCTCTAGGCGGGTTAAGCGGTATGAGGTAACGCTCAATATCGGCGAGATTCTAGGTCTTTATGTGTATGGGCTATTACGGACCAATTAAGGAGGGTAGCTTGCGTGATAGATTGTCTCTTTGCCATTGTCGGAGTAGATAGGAGTAGGAATTGCACCCGTAGCTGATAAATATGATAAAAACGCTCACGATTAATCTAAGGAAATTATGTGGGGAAGTAAACATAACGATTAACTAATCCAAGTTAGTAGATCGGTGAGGAGAGAGAGAGGTATACCATGTTTGTTTTCTTTTTATGTTATTGTTCGTCAATGACCGCCTTTATGTTGCTACTTAATTAGGTTAGAATCGTTTATATGTATAAGTTGCATTGTCTCTGTGGGATCTACCTGGACTCGCATTTACTATACTGCGATGTACCTAGTATTCTTGCTAGTAATATCGACGTTAGTGACTTACACGCAATCAAGTGTCTGCAATACCCATGTACCCTGATCTTTTAGAGCCTGAACTTCTTCAGCCATGTCCTTACGCCAACCCTCGTATTTAACTGCATCCTTAAAATATTTTGGAGGATTTCCAATGATGATGATAGGCGTGAGATACTACAGTGCTTATTAGAAAACAAATCAAAATTCACAATATGCATAAAAGGATATAGAGTACACGAGGATGCAAATTGGAGTGAAAGAGCGTGGAGTAGGACTTTTCTTGTCAAGCAGTTATGTATCACAAAATCCTGAAACCGCAAATATGGAATTTTCGGTCGTTTACCTCTGCTCAATGCTTTCACACCTTACACAGGGTTGTTGGGGTGGTGGTGAAGGTGCTAGAAGCTGTCTCAACTGTCTCTCACCCGGCGAGGAGAAGAAACTCAAGTCCTCATCATAGATTATAACGTCCTCCACGGCCTGATGGAAAGGAAAAACATGCATAAAATTTCACATCTCGGAAAACAAAAATCTCCTTAGTGTCAAGGTCATACAAAGTCTACCACTTTCTTCGCAAGGGATATCCCAAGAAAACATACTTACGACTCACGCTCTATCAAACTTATTCGAGGGTGGTGGTCATGGGCATAATACAAACAACCTAAAACACGAAGCATAGATAAATCGGGAGACTTTCCAAGCAAGGCTTCATAGGGAGTTTTGTAATTCACATCGGTAGAATCAGCGTGGTGTAAATAAAAACTTCATATGTCAACATCGTTTACTCTAATGAAATTTATTAATCCATAGAGTTATGCATCATCATTAATATTATAAAATTGCTTACACGTACCTTTTTCTTTGATCTAAAATGCTAGTTTTCTCATAAATTTATCATACATACCTACATATAATATGAAAAAAGGAAAATAAAATCAAATACTCGTTTTTTGCCAACAAGGTATTCGCCCAGTGATAATTACTGTGGCCCTTAACCCAAAGGTTCCCGGTTCGCCTCCTAATGAGGACAAAAATATGCGTATGTGATATATTTCGTATCCTTAAGAAAAATACTCATTTTCCAACCAAAACCCGTTATTAACTTGGCTTAACCTCATGCAGATATTCATACTGCAAGGACCCTTATAGGTAAACGGAAATCAACAAATATTAATCGACCTCTAATAGAAATAACATTCCCACACTTTTAGGCACAAATTTCAATTTCGAAGGGTGCTAAAATCATGGGTTAAATCTATGTTGAGTAATTGGCTCTCAGACCATACTTTGAATTATATATATCGGTATGATTGTTTCAAAATAACACAATTTATTAATGACTAATTGACATTGAAATTAATGCTTAATCTTTGAATGTCATCAAGAATTGGTCATACATGCTTATTATGCTTCCCGTCATTAATTAATGAAAAAAATCATGTCATCAAAGATCAATTTCATGTTACTATTGTGTGTATCTTTATCATATCAATTGTACTAATACCAACAGAAGTGTTACACTTACAGTACCAGGCACAAAGCTTCTTTGATCTATTACGGGTGATATACAAGTGTCTTAACACATTGATCAAAGCTACATTGCGAATCAAAGACACAATACATGAAGACAACAAGAATTGAATTGATATATTGTATAACTGAATATGTCAACATGTGATACAACTTGTTACACTTATGTATCATTAAGTATGATACATAATGCACTTAATTATCGGCTAAGGGAAGCTATGTGGATCACCACATGATAACATTTTTATGCAAGGGTCACCAATACACACAAAGCCTTCATTCGAGTACAAGAGTCTTCTCAACCACTTGCTTTACACATATCTTCCCTCCGATTTAATCATTTGATCAGTTGAGCTTCAAAATAGAGAAGAAAAAGAAAGTGTGGGGAAGCTTCCTTAATCAAACTTGACCTGATGTCTTGTTTAAACAATCCAACCATTGCATGTTTGGCTATATAAGAGGCCATTCCGAGTTCTTGGAGAGTCTACTTCTATCTTGTCAAATCTAAGGATTTTTCTAACTCTTTGAACTCTCTTGTAATAGAAAGCAATCCATACAATCTAAATCCTAAGTGAAAACAGAGTGACAGAGTTTACTATCAAGTTTGTTGTGATGTCGTTTAATCTGTTCAAGCTGGATTGAGCTCACTGGTGATTCAATTAGGTGTTATTGAGCCAAAGTAATAATCGTAGTTGTAAAACTTTGTGTAACATAATCTTAAAGGTAATAAAAGAAATCGCTTTGAATAAAAGTTCAAATCCAAAGTCAAACTTGGTACATGGTTCACTGCAAGTTGGATATTTATATCTACTTGTTGGAACCTTTTTAACCAATTGTGTCCTCTATATTCTGCCTTACTATTGAGTTGTGAATGTTGTATGCTCGCTTACTTGCGTATTTATAAGTTGATTGAAATCAAAGAAAAGCATCTACACATTTAAAGTTCACTAGAACTTCATCAACATTGCAGTATGTCACAAACAGACTTAATCCTTTGATTGAGCACCTTTGATCTTGTTTGGATGACTTGATTTGAGTTATATTAAACACACGAGTATTATATAACCTTGTAATCCGCATCATAACCATTTGTTCAGTGTTATAACTTGATACATTAAGGATCAAATAAGTTATACGAATTGTCTTTGTGATATACTTTGATGGGAAATTTTTTAAGGGATAAGTGTGGTGATAATCATTCAACCTTCTTTATAGATATCTTGTGATCTAATAGATCCTAAATTGTGGATCAGAGTATGAATATATGTGTGTACTGTTTGAAACATCCTAACAATTTAATATGTCTACCATGGCTTGATGGAGGACCATATACTGCTACACATTGGATAAGATGTACATGTTCATAATGAAACTCAATGAGGTGCAAGAGCTCAAAACTGACACGGTCGGAAGGACTTGCATGGATATTTCCTTTTATGGAAACTTTCCTATTACGGAAATATTCCATTTTCCTATAATTAGAGACCTTCATACTTTGGGAAAATCATGTTCAAAACATTCTGTTTAGCACATTCTGTTTAGCACATTCTGTCTCTGAGGATTATTCTTTCATTGTCACTCTATTTGTGGAGTTTATGCAGTGTGGATGAATCCGACCACACAATAGTTTGAATTTGATTTGAAACGTGTGGTCAAATCGATCTACGTGCCTGCTTTACTCCATAAATAAGAAAATGACTATAAAAGAATTTCATCTGTCTACAACATTCTGTCTTTCCGAATTTGGATACTTTCCTTATTAGGAAACATTATTCAAACATTCATCCTTCTTTGGGAACCCCTTCCATGTCCAAAAGAAGGGGTGGGCTGATTTAATTCATATTTATTTCACATTTGGGCCAAAGATGCTGAATTATGCAAGTTTGATCCAAGAAGAGCCTAAATTGCTATCAAGAAGCCCAAGCCCATGGAGTATAATTTCCAAATTGATATTATTTATGTCAGTTTATTCGTTTTTTAGCTAATTTATTTAGTTAGAATTCAAAATAAGCTGAATATTATCCATATGTTTAGATAAATAGAAGTTTGACTTTCATTATCTACTTGAACAGATCAAACTCTACCTTATCTTCTCTTATATTAGAGATAATTCCAGCACTATTTTCATCTTATGATTTTTAGATAATCAATCAACTCGATTGGGGGTTATCATTAATTTATAATTTGAGAATTTGTTTTATTTTGGTCATTATCTTTTCTTATTTCACCTATACTTAAGTACATTATTTCATTTTCTTATTTTTCTATTTTTAGGTTAAGATCAACACTTGAATTATCTCTTAGATAAATTCAAGCAATTATGTTTTAGTTTTTTATCTATCTTTTAGAAAATAAAAGCCAACTCCTTGGCCCTCAAAAGGGGGAGGCATCCAAGTAATTTGATACCTTGAATTAATTGAATAACATTGTTTCTTGTGAGTTGTATTTCTCTTAACAAGAACCAATGGCTATGAAGAAAGCAAGACCCTTTTTAAAAATCCTTAAATCAAAGACTACAATGAAATACAACTTGTATTAGACCACCATACTTCACTAGAAATCACTATACTTATTGGAAAGAGAAACGAGATTGCATATGGAATCTATTGATGTTGATCTCGTGTATGTCATTGAGGATGGTCATTTCATCCCAATGAAAACCAAGATAGCTGGTGATGTTGTTGAGTCTATACCAAAGACAAGACAAGAATGGGAAGAGGCTGACAAGAAGAAAGTCTTTGTGAATGTGAAATGTATGACCATTATGATTAAAGCCTTGATTAATGAGGAGGCAAGATATTTTTCCTTATGTAAAAGCTGCAAAGAATTTTTGTTGAAGCTTGAAATGAAATATGAGGAACAAGTATAGTTAAGGAAACCAAAATTAACATCTTGATGCATTCCTTTGAGCTATTTAAAATGACATTTACTAAATCCATTTGTGAAATGAATACAAGATTGTCTAATATTATCAATTCACTTTGTTAGGTATTGTTGGAAATAATATTTGTGTTTTGATGATGATTCGTCACGTAATTAACAAGATCACTTTTAACCCATGATGATGAAGTCATAACTAGCTGTTATAGTGCATAATGAAAGAAGAAGCAAGAAACAGTCTAGAGAAAATGTATAAGTTCTATCTAGAGTCTGAACCTTGTATAGGTTAGTCAGACAAGCATTGTAATAGATAGGAACTAGGTAAACAGCTGAGTCGCAACAAGAAAACTGAGTTTATATATGGAGAACTGAGGGTTCGGACTCAGTTATGCAAAAAGCAAGAAAAGCTCGGCCGAGGACAGACTTCGGTTGGCCTATCTAAGAAGATTGAAGAAGCGAGGGACACTGAGACGCTATTGAAAAATCAAGAACCGAGGTGGCAAACTCGCTTAAGTCGATTAAGCCGTGACTATAAATCGAAATTCAAGCAAATCTGTGGTGACACAAAAATCGAACTATAGATCATGTAAAATTTCAATAATCTTGAGGACAAAGATTATCGCTTATCGAGAGAAGAAGGAAGTCGAATGGTGTACTCGACTTAGTCAATTAAAGTCGGATGTCAAGAATACAAGGTACTTTCGCTTTTGAAGAAGAGTAGAAAACGAGTTAAAGCCTTATTGATTTTGAACCGACAAAACGACAAAAGGTCGTCGCATGGATGAACGTTGGCTAAACGACAAATGTAACGGCTACAAAAGCCGGTTGACCATTGCATCACCCTATAAATACACAGAGAAAAATGATTTAAAAAATGGGGATCTGAGAAGTTTTGAAAAGCATATATCTAAAGATCCGCATCCGTGGATCAAATTCCATATCTAGAAAAGGGGAAGCCAATAAAATTGCCTTGGAGATTTAAAAGAAAGATCAGTAACCCATTAAAGGGGAAGAAGTCATCTTGGAGCTACATTGCTCTATCTAGAAGAATCAGACAGCTCACTGAATTAATCCTTGATTAATTCTAAACCTAACCTTTGAGAAAATGGGTTGGCTGTGTATAGTTTGAGGAGAGCAACTCCACCTTTCCTCATACGGTTGCAACTAAGTTGCCACAGCTGTTGGTGCAGTCTGCGGACTGTGTATGTGTTAGTGGTGAGCTGGTGAAGGAGTCATTCCACCTCCGAAGGATCAGTGTGCAGAATGAAGGGAGCAATTCTACCTTTCTTCATTATGTGTAGACAGTGAAACTAGGGTGTCGTGAAGGACTGTCATTGTGCTAGGATTTTGTAACGGTTATCTCATGATTCTAGTGATACCTCCTACACCACAGGAGAAGGGGAGACGTACGGGATTACACCACCCAGAACTTCCATAAACAAATCTTGTGTTGATTTACTTTATGCATTTACATTTGTGCTGTGATTATTGCATTATCTAGTTATCTCCACACTCAGCAAACATCGAGACATCGAGTCGAGTCAAACAGAATCGATACATAAGAGGTTCAGATCTTTATTGACACATCTATTGCACTAAATGCTAGTTTTATCCACTGCCAGTTAACCAGGCTAAGAATAAGTCAGCATTGACTTATACTCACTGAAAGAATAACTTCTTACAAGTTTAAAGGATAGAACAAAATCCGAACTAAGGGTCGGTTCGAGTTTCGAGAGCTTCGGCTCTGGGTACATCCGGTTTAGGGAAAGTTTTTGGTGACAAGTTTATTCACCTCCCCCACTTAAACTTGTGTTTCGAGAAACTCGGTTCTCCTGGTACATCCAGGTTTAGTGGAAAGTTTTTGGTGACAAGTTTATTCACCCCCCCTTAAACTTGTGTTAGCCTTTCCAAGGACCAATAGGTATCCTATGATTTAAGTTTTGATGATACCAAAATAGTTGGCTTAGAAACCAAGTATCAGCTTTTCTTAGTGGTCCAGTCAACATTGTATAGGTTTTGAGATCGACAAGTAGTTGTAATAATATTGATTAAGTTAGTCTCAGTCGTAGGAATAGAGAAGAAGAGCAGTCCATATTGAAGGATGTAGGAGCTCGATCTAAACGAATTAGATCTATCTTGCCAAGCAATGGATGGATCACGATTTATATATTACAATACATAAATAAAGGATTTAACTTCACAAGGGGTTAAGATTATATTACCAATAAGTGGGAAGAGAAGCGATCTTCCAATGTGTTCTCCAAACGGTGGTGGTGGACACCTTAGCTTGATAAAAGCACCTCCTTGATATGCAACACCAAGAAAAACTTGTAGTTTTTCTTCTTCTAAAACCCAAGATAAGAAAAACTAATTTTTTTCTCTTTTTGGTGATATGGGTAAAATTTCATTGCCAAGTACATCTTGGAATAACTCTCCTTTTATAGGAGAGTAAATCATTGTCTCCAAGTATTAATTAATAAAATAATTAATTAATTAAACAAAATAAAATGATATTTTCCTTAATGAGTAATTGTGACATGTATTGACCAATAGGAAATCAAATAACAAGTCATCCAACCAATCATATAACAAGAATATCTTTTACTTTCCATAACACAAGCAAATTAATTCTTGTGCTAAAAGAGATCAATAATGGCGCCACATTAGGGTTTATTAAGCCACATAAAATGTCTTTTATATGTATTATATTATTTAAATTTCAACTAAATAATATCCATATATATCAATTAATTAAATGCAAATGCAATTAATTGTCAATGAGGCCCAAATAAACAAGAATATTAGCCCGAATTACAGAGAAGTAGCATTGGGGCCAATGGGCCTTATAACCGAGTAGCTCCAATAATTAAGTAAAATATTCATCGAACAGAATATGCATACTTAAATTATTAATTCCGGGATTACGCCACCATAAACCCGAAACTGAACTCTACCAATTACAGATATATACTTACACTCAACCCATAGAGTGGATAAGCGTCCATTGATATAATCACTACATCACGGATTAACCTCTCCATAGACTCACTCTGTGTGGGATGTCTCCGTAAACCCGACACGAATATATTATCCTTACTTACCATTAACCCCGATTATCAATTAGTTCACATATTTGACTAGTGATCAATTAGTCTAATATGAACTCCCGGATCGATCACTTTCTTGGGGCTAACAAATAAGGGGATCGTCTCTACTTCTTCAAGAAGGAATGGATTCCATGTCTGTGAAAATCGAACTACTCACCCATCGTGGGGATAGTGCCAAATGAGAGTGGCTTGGAACACATATTCAAGTGAACCGTAACTAACACATCAAACACTACCCGAGACAAGCGGCACTCGTGATCACCTCGGGATTAAGGTTGATCCATATATGATCATCTAATGATTTAATAAGATTCCTCGATTACGTGAATTATATCGAGAAATTCAGATTAAATCGGTCCAATCTATATGATTGCCATCATATATAAATGTCCCACGTAGGTACCTCTACCGACAAATCCGGATAAGACTATCACACCCTGCCTAAGGTGTTCTCGGGCGCGTTATTAGTGTTTTAATCAAGAGACCACTAAACTTTGATTAAGTTCACCACGGACTAACAGTTTAAGCATATCTCCACTAACTCAATCCTCACGTGTAATCCATACACCGAAGTTAAGTTATTACATACGAGATATACTTAGGGTTTGCAGCGGTGTATTACTTTTTACAAGCACAAAGCAAGTAATATGGTGAGATAAATTCTCATCATTCATTATTAAAAACAATTACACAAATTGTCTTTCTGGTACTACACCTAACACATATATGTCTAAAAGACTTGAAGACCACACTTGACTCTCACTACTCAGACTTGTTAAACAGATCAGACGAGAAACTATAGATCCATCACAACACATCAAAAGGGAACCAAAACATTGAAATTAAATGGCATAATGTCAGAATATACATAAAAGAATTAATCCATCCAGGTTCTTGCAATCAATACTAGCTATAGGTACAATTGTTTTGCTTCTTGACCGACTATATATTGACCTAGCTACACTACACAACTTGTGTTGCACCAATGGAGGGCTTGGGGTGAAGCGTATCATCCGAGTTCAAGCCATGTTTTGTTGCATCATACTTCTCACCATCACCCCACAAAGCATATGCTTCTTCACCATGAACCGTCGTCCCCAATGGTTAACTGTTCTTCAGACATTCTCAATGGAATTATCCAGCTTATGACAACACATATTATCGAGGTGACAACAATGTTCCAACCAATGACAAAGCCGCCACCAACGATTTGTTTCAAGATTTGGACCCCACCAACACCACCATACACACCACCCCGGGAGTTGGTCACGGTAGAAACAGATTGCATAACACGGGCTCGGCGAAAAGTCCAGTAAGGATCCCTCCTAGGTAGCCTGCAACGGCGCAGTATGAAACACGCCGAGGGTGTCGTCTATCTTTTGAAGCAAACTCCACCTTCTGTGAACTATCATCATTGTGAACCATGGAACACTTCCTGATAAGATTCCCATCACTATGGCTGCCCATCCTTGAACCAATCCTGCAAAACACAAGATTATATATCCCACAATTATTTTGTGTATGAAATGCATGTTCACGTACTGCCGTTGATATTACGAGCAATGGCGAATCCAGAAATTTGTTCCAGTGAGGTCTCCGAGGCCTAATGCTACATTTTAACTACAAAAACACATTGTTTTATAGTACTACAAATATTTCACGGATCTCAATAGGGCCACGTGACGCAGTAAGGTAGTTCCGCCTCTGATTACAGGTATTGTTCTTATAAACCATAGACATGCTCTTTGCTTGATGGTCTTTTACAAAACCTTTAATTGAGTACTCATTATATCATAAATTTTAAAAATTTCAGGATAAAAGCAAGTATCAGTTAGTCCTCTATTATTAACAAGGTTTAACATAAAATATCCAACCTCTGTTTTGAAAAAAATCCAACTCATTATTCTATTTTTATACTTTTATAGATTTTCTTTTGTTGATGGAATAAGAATAAGTTAGTATATCTAAAATTAGGAAATACTTACGTAGGAGTGTATTTTGGGGTGAAGTAATGAATTAAACGATCGAACTAACACGTCGTTTAAATACATAATAAAACGGTAAAGCTTAGATTGAATCACGGTGATGAGTCCATATTTTATTGTGTTTATGTGCTTATTTTATATCTATTTTGTTGGGAAATACTCTTTTTCGGGTATGTTTTGGTTAATTTTTAGGTTTTGGAAACTCGAGAGAGAAGCTGAAAGATTTTGGGACTTATAGAACAGATTTTGGAAGTTTTGCGGAAGATGGAAGAAAAACAGTTTTTCTTGAGTTGAGTTTCGGTTTTGTGTTATGTGTCGGGATGATGCCGATTAAGGAAGAGAGACAAAAGTCATCCGAAATCAATCGTGGATTTTCTCTAGTCACATTGGGCTTTTAATATTATTTTTTTTTTTTTTTTTTTTTTGAGAAATGGGTTTTTAATATTGAAAGGACCCTTTATTATTATTATTATTATTATTATTATTATTATTACATAAGACATTTTGTTCTGTAATTAGGAAAAAAAAAAAAAAAAAACTTGGGCTTTTACTTGGGCCTAGAGTAGAATTTTAATTAGGTCTACTTCTTTATATTTACGTGGAACAACATAGAATAGGTAGAGGACTTTTTGGGAACAAAAAAATAAGAACAGAACAGAGACCTGCGCCTGATGATATCGCCGGCAAGTTTCTGGCCCTTCTATTTTATATTATTATGAATAGTTAGGTTTTTTTTTTATTCCAATTCGTTGATTATTGAATTCTCTATATTTCATCTGTTTGTGAACTCTAAACGTTTTTCTATTCGTTTGGATGTTAGTATTTATCAATTTTTGATTTCACGGATATAGGATTGGAATTATTCGTTTAGTTGTTGGCGTGTAATAATTAAGCGATTATTTTGATTTTGCTTATAAAAGATTGGATTTTTAGTGGTAAACAAAGACATTGATTGTCGGTTCGTCTTCGTAAGATTCCTATTGTGAAAATAGATAATACTATGGTTAAAATTAAGCCGGTTAGATTAATACCTAGTAATTGAGTCTCTCTAATCTTTAAGGTTGTTATG
This sequence comes from Gentiana macrophylla, assembly GCA_026214975.1. Lineage (NCBI taxonomy): Eukaryota > Viridiplantae > Streptophyta > Magnoliopsida > Gentianales > Gentianaceae > Gentiana > Gentiana macrophylla. The sequence continues at coordinate 87,109,795 of CM047812.1, forward strand.
TCACCAAACTCCGGGCGGTTGTTGCAGGGTGTGCCAGTGTAATTAGTGGCGGTTGTCAAATTAACGAATTTATGAGAGATTGGTTGATTCACTCGGTTGTGGTCAACTATAATCAATTTATGAATAATTTGACGAAATATCATTGAATCGATGATCAATCGTAAAATTGAGAAACGATTAATTAAACGGAACTTTTCTTCGTTTATTTTTCTTTTCTTCATAGGAATAAGATAAAAACAAAATATATTTTATTTTATAAATTTTAGAAGAAACAAGTTCACCGCTTCACCTATGCGCCGACTCTACTTCTACTAAATTATTTTTGATAGTTTACTTACCTACCATACATTGTGTGTCTCCACACGACCGGAGACACCACACTAGTATTTCTCCTAAAATTAGTGGACTCCTATATACAGATTTAAAGTTCCACTACTGGACAGTGCTTCTTTCCCGGCAATTTACTGATGTCTTCAGAAGCAAAAAAAAGTTAAATGCTATGTCCCCATCCTTTTAGTATCAGGCCATTCTTTTCAGATTAATAAAACTCCAAAAATGTAAAGGTGAAGGATGTCCCATTTAATAATAATAACTGGAAAGAAAAAATAAACAATTCCTTTTCTTGTTTGATAAAATGTTGTTTGATTTAGGGTGTACGTTTTTCGTGTTGAATGAATAAAATTATCATACTCATCACTTATATTTTAAGACAATAAAAAAAAAGCGCACCTGCGCCAGGAGTGATACAAACTAAGCCAGTGATCATGCCCTGGACAGCACCGATTACAGAGGGCTTATCGAAGAAGATGACGTCAAGCCATGTCCATACCAGCAAACTTGTAGCTGCACAAATGTTGGTGTTTAGTACAGCCATTGAAGAATCAATGTTTGCACTGTAAGGATCACCGCCGTTGAAACCGGCCCAACCCATCCATAGCAATCCTGCTCCAGCAAGCATGAGCAGCACATTGTTTGGTGGAAATCTTTCTCTGTCATTCTTTGATCTTGGACCTACCTGCAACTTACCATTGCACTTTAGTAAAAAGTGATCCATACATACATATAGGCAAGTTCAATGTGATGGTATCAAAATCAAATTTAATACATATGTATATTGAAAATGGAAGAATGGTGAGACATGTTCACCACTAATGCCTGAAAAGGAGGAAGAAAGAAACCACCAAAAGCATGATTGAACGGCAGTTTTCTATTACTCTTTCACACAAATAACTACTAGGAAAATAAGAAAAAGGTATTGTTGTCCAAACACAATATGAAATGTCCTTTTTACTAAAAAGAAAATGTACCTGTCCTTTTTACTAATTTGACAAATCTTTTTGTACTTTTTCACAATTTTCCCTAATAATTAATACGATAGTAATATTTTATAGTATTGATAGTGATGATAATAACATTTCATAAAACTCGAAACTGAAAAAAAAAATTGATATTACTAAATTTTGATACATACGATTGGAGATGAAAATTTGAAACCGTATGAACATAGTGAAACAAAAATAAATTGGGTGAAAGCAGGGGCGGACCCCTCTAATAATATTAACAATTGTGTATGTATATTATTTGTAGTTCTTGTTATTGTTCTTGCGTACTCTGTTCTTGGGGCTTCGTTTTTTGTTTTCTAGTTTTTTGGTTTCCTTCATTGTTGCAGCATGAAATTTGCAAGGTGTTAGCAATCCATATTACATTCATCCAGGGGAGAATACTTCTATGATTTGAATAAGAGATTCGGTTCAGATAATGTTCACAAACTTTCTAACCTTGAAAAAGAAATTTACAATACTAAGGCAGGTGCCTTGTCAGTCACCGAGTATTTCACCAAATTAAAGGTGTAATGGGATCGCTTGGTGGTTAGGCCTATTCCTCCTTGTACATGTAATGCACTGGAGATTTATAGAGGATACAATGAGACAAAAATTATGTGATAAGATTTTTCAAGGGGTTGAATGAAAGCTATAGTAATGTCAAATCTCAAATTCTTATGTCTAAGCCACATGAAATACAACATGACTAATGCAAATGTATCACGTATTGGTGAAGTTAAACCTAATTCAAAAAAATGTGCATTGTGTGCCTGGTTTTTCGTATAATCTGTTATCTAGTTAGAAGGCTTATTGCAAGCACTTCTTGTTCTTCGTTGTTTAATGCTAATGGCAGTGTGATATAGGATATAATCACACAAAAGATGATTGGTTCAGTTGATCTTGTCCGAGGCTTATACATATTGAAAGCAAAGCCACCTACTCAGTCTATTGCTTCCTTCGTTTGTAATGCTATGTCTAACTCTTTGTTATGGCACTATAGATTAGGCCATTTGTCATCTCAAAGATTGAAAGTCATAAAACAGTTTCCCAATGTTGTTTTACCTTTGGACAAGAATGTCATGTATGACATTTGGCTAAACAAAAAAGGTTGAGTTTTTCTCATAGTGTTTCTGTTAGTGAAAATGTTTTTTATTTGATTCATGTTGATATATGGGGTCCCAATAGACAGTGTACTCATAATGGTGAATTTTATTTCTTGTCTATTTTGGATGATTTAGTAGATATTTGTGGGTGTTTTTAATGAAAACAAAAGTAGAGACCAGATCATTGCTTACAAAGTTTTGTGAATGGGTTCATACTCAGTATCATAGGCATATAAGAACCATAAGGTCTGATAATGTCCTTAAATTCCGGTTAACACGATACTTTACTGAAAGAGGCATTGTCCATGACACTTCTTGTGTCCATAGTCCATACCCCTCAACAAAATAGGATTGTTGAGAGGAAACACCAACTGCTAGAGCTTTAAGATTTCATGCTAATATTCCAATGGTTTATTGGGGATTTTGTTTACAACATGCAACATTTTTAGTCAATATCACTCCTACACCATTATTAAAGAACAGGTTTCCCTATTCTGTGTTTCATGCTAATCCTCATCATCATCATGCTTTGAAAGTGTTTGGTTGTCTAGTTTTTGTTGGTACTAATGTGCAAGGTAGGGGAAAATTTGAAGCAAGGAGTAGGTAGTGTGTCTACTTAGGCAATGCTGCTCATACAAATGGCTACATAGTTCTTGATGTGTCTACAAGACAAATCCTTATTTCTAGAGATGTGGTTTTTCATGAATTTGTTTTTCCTTTGACTCAACAATCCACCCCATATCCAACTTTAGTTCTGCCTAACGCTTCATTCCAAGACCCATGTGAAGACCTTGCTGAGGGGGGTGTGTCCTTAATGACACTGTTCAAGAAAGCCCTTCAATCAATGAGGATTCACAGCCTTTAATTATTGATGAAACACAACACGATCATTCTAATTTGGAACCAATGAGAAGATCATCTAGAACTAGAGTTGCTCCCACTTATCTCAAAGACTATCAACATAATTTGGTGGCTAGTCACTTTACTACTCACCTAATTCAAAATGTAGTCTCTTACAACATCATTTCAGATGAATACTTCAGTAGTTCCTCAATTTCCAGAATGGCAGCAAGCAATGCATAGTGAACTAGATGCTCTACATAACACTTATACTTGGACAAAGGGCACCCTTACTAAAAGGTAAGATTCCCATAAATGTAAATGGGTATTCAAGAACAATAGAAAGTCAGACGGTTTCATAAAGATATTAAGTTGGACTGGTTTCTAAAGGTTACACTCAAACTGAAAGAATTGACTTTATTGAAACTTTTTCGCCTGTAGCAAAGATATCCACAATCAGATTGTTTATGAGTTTGTCAGCCATGAAGAACTAGCATTTGCATCAACTTGACGTCAACATAGCCTTTCTAGATGGTGACTTAAATGAAGAGGTGCACATGAAATCGCCTCCTAGGATACAAATACAAAACCCTAATTTGGTTTGCAAGCTTAACAAGTCTCTATATGGCTTAATAAAGGCTAGTAGACAGTGGAATGCTAAACTTACATAGACATTGATCCAAGATGGCTATTCTCAATCAAAAAATGACCACAGCCTCTTCACAATGGGAGTAGGTAATGATTTTGTGGCAATCTCAATATATGTGGATGACATTATACTGAGAAGTCTCAACATGCAAGCTATACAAGATTCAAAAACCTTACTACATCAGGATTTCACGATCAAGGATTAAGAGAACTCAAGTACTTCTAAGGCTTTGAGATTGCTAGATCAAGCATGGCATTGTTATGAATCAAAGGAAGTATTGTCTGGATTTACTCATAGAGTTTGGTTACTTAGGAGCAAAACATTCATCAGTTCCTATGGATCCTACCATAACCTTAGAAAAAGATGATTCTCCACCTCTTTCTAACAACACTTACTATAAGAGTTTGGTTGGGAAACTAATATATCTAGGCAATACCGGACCTAATATAGCTTATGCCATGCAACAGTTAAGCCAATTTTTGGATCATCCTACAGAGAAACATCTTGCAGCAGCACATAAACTCCTTATTTACTTAAATTGTGCTCCTGGACAAAGGCTTTTGTTCTCTGTAGCAGGTTCACCAGTCTTGACTTCGTTTCTTGACGCTGATTGGGGAAGATGCAATATTACTAGGAGATCTGTCACTAGCTATGCTTTGTTCTTGAGAGATGCCTTGATTTTCATGGAAGTGTAAGAAGCGGGAGACTATAAGTAGGAGCACATCAAAGTCCGAGTATAGAGCCATGGCAGTCACAGCTTGTGAGATCCAATGGCTGCTATATCTTTTATCAGACTTCCACATACAGCATCCACAGGTTGTTCCCTTGTTTTGTGACAGCAAAAGTGCTATGTATATAGTACAGAATCCAGTCTTCCATGAATGCACTAAAGTGCTATGTATATAGTAGAGTCTACATTTATGCTATTTCTTAGGATCTTAGAGCATCTATCTCTCATGCTTGACATTGCTTGTGTTGTTGTGATGCGGATCTAAGAACATCTAAAAGCCCAGTTCTTTGGGTGCAGGGGCAAAGGTAATGGATACATTGCTTGGATTTCTTAGGCCACAATGTTTAAAACACAAAAAAATGGGGAGGAGGGCTTGGGTTGCAAAATATTGTCTTGTAGCACTCAGATCATGAGTGTCTTCACAGATTCTCTACTTTACAGACTCCAACACCACTTTTATCTGTTTTACAGAATCTCTTCACAGGGTTAACTACATCAGAATCTCTATTGTACAACATTAAAATAACTACAAACCATAATAAAAATGATATTTTTCACACACACACACACACACACACACACACACACACACACATATATATATATATATATAGTCTATTCTTACGATGATAAACATTTATATTAGACAAATATTACTTTGTACGGATCTTCTAAATATTTATAGAAGATCCGTATAGTTAAATATTTGTCCAAAACAAATTTTTGTCACTCTAAAGAAATATATATATTTGAAAATTGTTTGAAAATAGTAAAAACTTGAATCTGTAAATTATTTCAGATTGCGGCGGATATAAGTATAGTGTCCCGTAATCATTGAATACTGAGATCTTGGTAATGATTCTAATGCAAATTTATTTTAAATTTGAATCTGAGAGTTGAAATCTGTAAAATACAGATTTACCATTTTTTACAGATTCTGCTGCAAGTGCTCTTAACTAGGCACGCTTTCTACTCTCTGTATAGATTGTGTACATTTTTCAAATAAAAAATGATGATTACTAGTGGGTGTAAGAGTATACTACTGAGATAATCATTTCATTTCTTAGTCAGGGGAAAATTCTTACCCGTTAAATTTTGATCTTATAAACTTTTAGAGAATTTTGCATCGCAAAATAACATTATAAATGATTTTATGTCACTCGAGTAAAAATCATATAAGTATTATGTGATTTTTATTGTTGAACCTTTAAGAAAAATTCTTGATAAAATAACACTATAAAAAAATCATCCCACCCAAATAAACAATCCTCACTCCGTCGTCGATCTTTTGAAGAATTTATACCCAAAATCTCTTTTGACTCAACTTAAATTAAATAAAATTTATTCTGACAAAATGCATTTCTCTATTACTTTTCTCCTCAAACGTTACATCAATTTTATTAAATAAAAAACACAATACAAATCAAACAACATTTTAATCGTACTCTATTCGAATTAAGTCGAAATAATTCACATAGTGATTCATTCTTTAGTCGTTCACAAGAATATGTACAACAATCCGTCCTTTATTATTTCGTAATTAGTTCAACTGATTTTTGTGTTTTAACTTTCCCTTGGGTTCCTACTTCCTATAAAAGAGATTGTTTACTGTCTTTTAGGCACTTAATTGGATTTCAAGGAATTTTTATGGTAAATGTGTATTTGATACTAAAGACGTGAAAAATGGGTTATTACAGTATATGGTGTTTGAGTTCTGAAATTTAATAAAGGTGAATTGAAAAGGAAAAAATGCTTAAAATAAGGAGAAAAAATCTAAAGGCACACAAAAGGGGAAAAAAAAGTAAATGCGTCTAAAAAACCCAACCAATATTTTTTTCTATTAGGCATTCAAATATTTTGTTACCATATATAATTTTAAGCAGATTCTTTAAAAATAAATACATTAGATATTCACATATACACGATATATACAATATTTCAATGAATTAGCAAGAAGAAAAAATATGGTTCAAACCCATAGCCAAAGGGACAAAACTAATGAATTAGCAAGAAAAAAATGGTTCAAACTCGTAGCCAAAGAGGGGTTTCTGAAGAAAGAAGATCATGAAAGGTGTGCAATTGAGTATAGAAAGCGTAAATTAAGAGACGAAGATATGATTTCTTCTATTGATGATTGATAATCTATTGAACGATGATAAAAGCATTCCACCACCGAACGACTTTGACATTAATTCTGATTATCAATGCATTCATGATGACGATTCCTGCTAATCAGAATTAATGTCAAGGTCGTTCGGTGATGGAACGATTTTATCATCGTTCAATAGATTATCATCAATAAAAGAACACATATCATCGTCTCTTAATTTATGCTTTCAATACTCAATCGCACGCCTTCATGGTCATTAGGTTTCTCCTTTTCAGAATCCCCTCTTTAGCTACAAGTTTGAACATTTTTTTTCCTTGCTAATTCATTGGTGTTGTTCCATTGTCTACGAGTTTGAACCATATTTTTTCTTCTTGCTAATTCATTGAAATATTGTGTATATAAATGTGAATATCTAATGTATTTATTTTTAAAAAATCGGTTTAAAACTATATATTGTAACAAAATATTTGAATGAGTGATAGAAAAAATTATTGGTTGATTCTTTTTTTTTTCAGACGCATTTACTTCTTTTTCTCTACTTTTGTATGCCTTTTGATTTTTTTCTCCTTATTTCAAACATTTTTTTCTTTTCAGCTCACCTCTATAAAATTTTAGAACTCAAACACCACTATATATACCACTTGCTAGTTTTTTTTTTTTTTTTTTTTCTGTCGAGGAAAAGTTTAAAAAAAAAATCAGTTGAATTAATTACGAAATATTTAACTTGAAAAAAAAGGCAGGATTTAAGATTCCTTTTTCCACTTAAAGGGATGGATTTAGTGGACTCAAATAAGTCAAAATTGCCGGCAAACCAAAACAAAGTAAACCTCCTCCGAAAAAAAAAAAAAAAAAAAAAAAAAAAGTTGTCACACGTAAGGTTAGGTACACATGAGAACACACTATGAAAATTTTTTTTTTTTTTTTTTTTTAAGGTAGATTTCTTCTTTTCATACTCTATTCTTATTTAGACTGTAGTATATTTTGCTATAAAAAAATAAAAATAAAACATATAAAATAGAAATTCTTAACTAATTTGGCAACAATGTGAAGACAAGGTAAGATTTTACTTTAAAAAAATCCAAACAAAAGCTCTCGGAATTCTGCAATTATAAACACATAACAACAGTAAAATAGTACATTTTCATTTATGGAGAACAGCTGTATAAAAAAATATAATTCAAATGCTTCCACCTTTTGCAGCAAAACATAGAAAGTCATAGCAAACATCATGTGAATCCAATTAGTTAAAATAATGTTTCATTTCAATAGGATTTTGTGTCGACTAAAATAAATATTTTGCATTGTTGATATATGTAAGAAATATAAAAAAAAATTACTCATGGAATAATATTACTTTTCCTTTTTATTTTTATTACATAATAAAATTTATTTATTCAAGCAAATAAATTATTCGCTTGAGAAACTCAAAAATACGGATGAATGGTCTATTTTTTTTCTTTAAGGTATGAATGGTCTACTTTTAATAATGGATTCACATGCAAAATAAGTAATTGGTCATAAATCGTAGAATTTTCAAAAGTACTTTGTTATTTTGTCCCAATGCAACGACTTTGAATATGAAGTCGTAATTATGGCAAGCGGATCCCCACGGAACAAAGAAAGCGGTATAATTTGTTGTGCATTTTTTCGTCCAAAATTTTAACGTTTCCGTTCAAATTTGGACGGATCCGTCTAAATTTTAGACGGAAACATCATTTGGACGGATCTGTCCAAATTTGATTCACTCTCTTCCGGTCCAAATTTTAGACGGATCCGTCTAAATTTGAACGAAAATGATGCACAACAAATTGTACCGCTGTATTTGTACCGTCGAGGATCGGGTCCCATAATTATGTTGTGTCATCTCTTAGCCCGTACGTAACAAGTTTCTTCTAGTAGTTTTTATTAATTTGCAGTAACATTATTTACACTTAATGCAAAGGATTGAGATGAAGGAAAAAAATGAATAATAAAAGGTCTAAATATATTGACAAAAGTGATTAAAAGTCAATTTTGTGAGGTACAAACTGATTACTATTGAAAAGGATTGTTGTATTTAATTTTGGCAAGTGTTAGGATACGTTTTCTTCTACAATCAAGGGAATCATAGATTCATTATTCATAGAGCAGTAACGATTAAATTAGGGGGAATCTTAATATTTATTTATATTTATGTGGAATCTAAGAAAAAAATCTAAATAAAATAAAATTGAGGGGTGGTGGAATCTTATCTTAATCCTAATAGTTTGTGTTTATAATTTGAGAATGATATTATAGTATTTAAAGAGTTGACTATAATTTGAGAATAATTAAATCTAAAGATTCTAGATTCAATAGCATGTATCATTCCACTCAAAAAAATATTTTAAAAAAAATAGGATGTATCATTACTCTAGTTTCAATTGGTCTGATTGGCCCCGGTGATTTAGACTAGTTTACCATAAAAATTTTGTATTGTTACTCCCTAATGCGGGTAACCAAATGTTCAATCTGAACCACACAAATAGAATCTGATTCAAAATGAATGCGTGGACACCCGCATCGTGTAAAGACACAAAAATTTCTTGGATATATCACCTAATAACTTTATTTACCCTACGTAAATTCTGTAAAACAATATATTTTGGCGGTGACCCGTTTTTATTTCAGACACCTATTTTTTGATTATTTTTTCGGAATAAAAAAACGTCGTTGTCATTGATGTTCCTTGTTGAACATCAACAGCGTCACTGATGTGGTGTTCAACAAAGAACACCAGTGAAAAATCGTGACACCAACATTTCATTTATAAAAAATCACCGAATGCTGAAATAACTTTTTTTTTATGACGGAAATAATATGATGCCAAAAGTAAAAATTAAAGTTTATTTAGAAGCACCTATATTTTTTTTTTCTAAATGCCCAATCACATGCGTAAAAAAAAATTACTAAAAAAAAAACCTCAAAAAATTTACTAATAATTATAAAATAGAGTACACATTATTAGACTTAAATACGAGAATCTAGAGAAACAACTTACCCAATAAGCAGCAGTAAGACCGCCGATCCCCGACGACAGATGAATCACATAACCGCCGGAATAGTCGATGACACCCCACTGGAACAAGAAACCACCACCCCAAAGGCTAAAAGCACCCACCGTGTAAGAAAACGTCAGCCATAGTGGTACAAACATCATCCAAGCCTTTATATTCATCCTCCCTAACAACGATCCCGCCAGCAAAATCAACGTAATCGCCGCGAAAACACACTGAAACCACACCATCGACGCCATAGGATAGTACGGAGCAGCCATTGAAGTCTCCAGAGTACCGTTATGGAAATAGTGTGCGGTGGCCGGAAGAGCGGCTTGCTTAAGGAGGAAGTGTTGGCCTAAAGCAGGTCCAGCTTTACCCCAAAAGGGAAGGAGTTTCTCGCCGAAAGACATCTTGTAAGCCCAAGTAACCCAACAGATGACCACCGCCGCAAAGGCGTAGAGGGCCATAAAAGCGGAGTTGACTGCCCATTTTTTCTTGACGATACTACCGTAGAGGATGACGAGGCCGGGGACGCTTTGAAGGCCGACAAGGGTGGCCGATATCATCTGCCAGGCATTGTCGCCTTTGTTCAACCAGTCGGGGACGGAGGCAGAGATGTTGGCCTGGTAGGCCAAAGGGACGGTAGCCATGGGAGGAATTGAAGAGAAACTTTGTAATAATTTCCTTCCTAGTAGTAATAGGAATAGGAAGAATAATTATCGGTGATTGCTCGCTTATAAGAAGGAAGATCGTCTCTCGCCGCTTTGGAAAGTCTACGGGTACTAGAACGCAAAGCGTTGACTGAAGGCAATAACAAATTAATTATGCATTTTTATTTTTTACTTTTTTCAGAGCAAATTAAGCATCTGATAGACCGTATTTCTTTAGCAAGATCCACTTAAAACGCTAGACAAGATATTTTTTTAAAATTTTATTTGAGTAGTGATACTAACACAACGATTGTGTCATTATAAGTGGTGATAAGTGTTAATTTTACTATCATTTTGTGTGTATTTTACCTCGTATTTGTAGCCTATTCGATGTGATTTTGGGATAGTTATGGGGTTTTTATATGCACTTTTCACCGTTGCGCGAATCACAAGACGATTGGACATTTACGTCCGAAATCTTCATATTTTTTTATGAATTGTATGCGTTTCATTGGTATTTGATTTTTTTGTTTCTGTTTGTTATAGGTGCGGCGTGATAGAGAGCATGATGAGGATCATAACGGTACGAAAATCGTCCAAAACGGAATTCGTATAAAAAAATGACGCGATAATTAAATTCAAGCGTTCGAAAAAAAAAATTTATCCAATTTTATCGGGATCCGAAACTTGGTAGACACGGTGGAGAGTGAAGCCACAGCACTTCTACCCTCTTTTCAGTCGAATATACAAAATAAAAAATTATAAAAAAAAAAAGGGAAAAGCAAACAGCAAACAGCAAATCAGCGTACCTTATAAGAAGTTGGCCCATGCCCTTTATGAAAAAGAATTGGATGTGAAGGCGGAAACATGAGAGAAGGAGACGTGACTGGTTTTGGGTCCATCAGGAGCGTCCCTGTCCAAATTTAGGTTCGGAATGAAAAAAAAAAATTTAAATTTCGCCTTCATGCGAAAAAAAAGCAAATAACCAAAATATATATTAAAAATAAAACAAAAAAAGCTGCGCGATGATAGTAGTGTGGGTTTGGAAGGAAAAAAAAGCACTACTTATTTGGGCTCCTACCCTGGGCTTTAAAAACAAAAATTATCAGAAATTTGCAAGATTCAAACAAGATCTCACGTATGAATATTGAGTCTTAACAATTACGAAATACATTCCTTTGCTCATATAAATACAATATATATATAATATTATGTCGAAAATTTTGCGCCTTAAATTCATTGATTTCGAGAACAAGGTATGTGCATTTACTTTACTCATTGCGCGCTCTCAGGGTCCACAGACAACCTTTGGTTTTGGGTTCAAAAAAAACCGAATTGCTTGGTTTCAATTTCTAGCGATTTCTCTAAACTGACGACGGTTTAGCGGTTCTCCTGTCGAGTCCTGGTCTCATGCGCTCTCTGGTTCAGACGATTCGATCACGATCGCGGTTTGATTACTGCTCGAGATCACTTGCCCAAAAATCAATTTTCTTTTTACAAAATTTGTATAACTTACGTTAAAATTAATAAAAAAATTATAATTGGTTATTAAACTATATATAATATTTAATTTCATAACTATATTTAAAAAAAAACACACGGCTTGTATAATATTTAATTTCATATCGATTTATAATATTTAATTTCATAACTTATATTCTTGATAATTTGTAATTAATATGATACGGACAACCTTTCTGGACCCAATGAACATATTATACGAATAAGAATAGGGTGTAGTTTATTAATATTTTGTAACATTTTATAAAAAAAAATTGTTATTCAAGTTTTATGTGTTTTATATAATTTATTTTATAATTTCATAAATCTAAACACTAGTATGTTGTGTATTGAATAAGTGTTACAAAAAAAAAAATTATTGGTTGCTAATCACTAGCATGTGCTCTTCCTTGTCACAATAATTTAAATAGTAGAAGTATTTGATTAGTCAAAGTGTTACAATATATTTACTAAAAAGTAATAAGAAAAGAATATATTAGTATGTTGTGACACTAGTGTCACAATATATTTTTAATCAAAGATAGACTTTTCAATATTTTATGGTATATTTTATACATTAATTGACAACACTATTTCTAAATAAAAGAATTGCTAAGAAAATAAATGATGGATACCGATTATTCTACGTGATTCATTATTGATAAAAAATAAATTATTCAAAATTTTTGAAATAATATACGTTGGATTCAAGGTGGTCCAACTTAAAAAAAAAAAAAAAAAAAACAACTTCGGTTCGGGTCCTCCGGGCCGGTTCCGGCAGGGTACGGCCGGTTCCGGCAGGGTACGGCCGGTTCGACCGCCGGTTTTCCGTCTGGTTCCGGGCCGGGTCCGGTGGAACCTAGAACCAGGTTGGACCCGTGGAACCGCCGGTTCTTGGACCCGTGGAACCGCCGATTCGGAACCGGGAACCGCCGGGTCCGACCCGGATTTGGACCCGAAACCGCCCAGCTCTAGAGAGAAGGGAACGGACTCTGTACTTAATTACTTTCCCTAAATTTTCGGGAAATGAAGTTGGCAATTGATATATAAAATATTCATATAGGTTAAATTTCGATACACAGACTCTATAGAATAAATTTATTTTTTCTCTGCAACAGTTTTTTCCCTTCATTAGAATAGATCTATTTGATTTTTCTGTAAAAATTCCCTTAGAACATCACCAGTTATTTATTTTATTTTGCGATTTCAACACAACGAAGTGACGATTCGAGTGGTGGATTGTCCTTCAAATATCTCAGCAATCTGTGTGCTGCTTTTATACGGTTTTCAGTGGGAGTATTTAAGAATTGACTCAACTTTTGAACTGCAAAAGCTATGTTTGATCTGGTGAAAGTAAGATAGATCAGCTTACCCACCAAAGGATCTCATGCAATATTATCATCCAACAATGGTGAATCCCCTTATTGTAAAGTCTGCTTGGACTCCATAGGTGTCTTGGCAGATTTAGCTCCCGGAAACTCATATTCTTCTAGGAGGTTTAATGTGTATTTCCTTTGAGAAACAGAAATACCTACAGGGGTTCTGGCAGCCTCAATACCCAAGAAATATCACAATTTTCCAAGGTCTTTAATGGTAAACTGCTGATGTAGAGCATCTTTTACTTGCTAAATCAACTAAGCATCAGGACTAGCTGCTATTATATCATCGACATATACTAGCATGGAAATAAAAGACTGTCCTGACCCTTTTGTGAACAAACTATGATCATGTTTGGACTGAACAAACTCTTGTGCTTCCAAATATTCAGTCAACTTACAGTTCCACTGTTTGCTGGCTTGTTTCAAGCTATACAAATATTTTGTTAATCTGCAAATTTCATTTGGTTTTTCTGTTGCAAAACCTGGGGCAATTGCATATACATTTCCTTAAGAAGGTCACCATGTAAGACGGCTGTGTTGATATCCATCTGATGGAGATGCCAATTATTAGTTGATGCTGCTGCAAGTAAAGTTATGACAGTTGTAATTTTGAGTGTCGAAAGATCAAAGACCGTATCTTATAATTTGAATATTATATTATCTCGAAGTAACATTTTACTTCCGTTTTGCAAAGCCTTTCGAGAATATAACTTTCCTTATATATAAAAAGATGAAGGATACAGGTTCTTAGATCTAAACGAGTTAGATCTACGGCAGCGGATGGATCACGACTTATACATCACAATACATAATTAAAGGACTTAAACTACTACAAGGGGGTTAAGATCATGTTACCAATAGTGGGAAGAGAAGCCAAGATCTTCCGATGTGTTCTCCAAACGGCGGTTGGTGGACACCCTTCTTGATACACGAACCTCCTTGATATGCAACACCAAGTGTAGTTTTTCTTCTTCTAAAAAACCCAAGACTAGAAAACTAATTTTTCTCTATCTTTTTAGTGATGTGGCCGAAATTTTTCCTTGTGTTTTTACACTTGGAATAGCTCTCCTTTTATAGGAGAGTAAATCCTGGGTCTCCAAGTTTTAATTAATTAAATAAATAATTAATTAAACAAAATAAAAAGATATTTTTCTTAATGACTAATTGTGACATGTATTGACCAATAGGAAATCAAATAACAAGTCATCCAACCAATCACATAACTGATGAGCGTTTATTTCACCAAACAAATTTATAAAATACTCAAGACAACGGTGACTAAACAAGCTCTCTAACCGGCAGTGGACCGGGTCGATTGCTAGTATAGCTACAGGAGTCCGAGGTCGATCCCACAGAGAAGATGTGCTTGTAAGTACCAAAGTGAACTTATTGCTTAGTCTAGGCAAACAAGTTGTTGGAATGTTTGTACACTTCAATTAAACTAAAGTAAATTAAACTAACAAGTCTAAAGGGAGAAAGGGACATAGCCGAACCATGATCAAAATGACTAATTTCAACCCCGAGGATAGACAAAACCGGGAGTGTGCAATATAACAAACGAGCTCTTGCATTCAATTTCACGGGTGCGAACTCCTAAACCCGGTGCTAAGCGTCCTCGAACAACTCTCTTCTAACACCTTATGCCATGTTAAGGTCTGAACAACTCTCTCCTAACAAGTCATGTTTTGCACTCGAGCCGCTTAAACGTATAAACGAGTAACCTCACGATGTGCTCTGTTTAACAACTAAACCGAGACTACACCACGATCCTAGAACCCTTTTTCCCACACCCTCTCTCTCGAACAACTCTCAAGAGTGGTGTGTGTGATGTTTGACCTAGGTGATCAATCTAGCCCAAACCGCTATAACAAGTTCTAAGACGTGAAACGAGCAAGATACAACAATAAAAGCACTACCCACTCCCAATTTCATCACCCAATGGGTGATTTCACCACATATCACATGATTAGACTATGGGGAGGAATTAGCTACACATTATACTAGTTGAAATGCAATGAAAGTAGTAAATAAGAGACATAACAAGTAAAAGAGAGAAGAAAATTTACCATTAAAGTGCGAAATTCGAGTTTGGAGAAGAAGAGCACAAAAGTTGAATACAAAAGATCGAATTTTGCCCAATGAAATGTTATAGACCGAAGCTAAGAGTTAGATAATCAAAGAGAGGATTGAAAGACGATTCTAACGGTATATTACACTAATTCTAACTCCTAAAACGAAGAAAATCGCCCAAAATTACCCTAAAACAACTCCATTCGCGTCTCGCCTCTTCTCTCGTGAAATTTGCAGCTTTTTATAGCAGGAAATGAGCCAAACGCACGCTTTGGAAGGTTCCTAAACGTGCGCTTTCAGCCTCTAACACTCTGTACAGCAGAAAAACAGTCCAAACGCACGCTTAAAGCTCCAAACGCGTGCGTTTCGCATGATGAATTTTTTCTGCTGCAGTAAAACCTTCATAACTTCTTCATCCGAGCTCCGATTTGGGTGATTCAAGATGCGTTGGAAAGCTCTTTCAATTCTCTACAACTTTCATGAAGAAGTCATGACCATAAAATGCCTCCATCATGGGTCAAAATGCTTCTGAATCAGAACAGTCACTCGGCACCAACTCTTTCTCTTCCTTTTCCTATTCTTTCTTCTTTCTTGGCTCATTCTTGCACCTTGATCACACTTATCATCATAAATCTTCGCCTTCCGGGTTCTCGAGACACCAATACCCTACATCATCACAACAACCAAAAACAACCAAAACATTCCGGAGGGTAAAAGTGCTCGGAATAGGGTCAATATCAATAAAAGGAGGTAGTAAACCATCAAAGTGACGGATTTACTCCTCGTGCTATAAACTCATGATATTACCCCTAAAACGGTCTAAATTACCAAGAAACATGCTAAAAGTGTGGTAAACGGGGTAGAAAATGCACCGAATCACGTAGTTGACTCCCATCACCACCCCACACTTAGCCTTTGCTCGCCCTCGAGTAAAATAGGCGCTTTAAAACAAACCAAGGGATTCAACCTTGTGATGTAGGTGCTACTACTCACACTCTCGAGGTAACCACAAAGTAAGGAACACGAACATAAACACATTGGTACAACATTATCAAGAAAATGGAGTGTGTGTGGTGCCAAGCCAAAACCAAGTGCTCAAAATGATTGTCGGGCTTGAATCCCAACCGAAAGTCTACCAACCGCTTTCATCTCTATTAGTCTCTCCACTAATCAAGGTCACTAAGTTTGGACACGATCGAGCAGGGCTTGAAGGGTTATAACGTTAGGCTAGGGTAATTTCGGTTAATCGAAAAGGATATTTTGGGAACTGGAGAAAAAGAAGTACGAGTGAACCTAATCAACACATGTACCAACTCATCTTTATCATGCAAACCACCCAAAACTCCTTTTTGATCAACTTTGACATTTTGGGAACCATAGGTTACCAGTGCACCCGAACTCATTGCCAAACTCGACTATGTTTCAAGTGTCGTGAGGTGAGTTCAAGCACACTAGCACCTATCTCACTATCCCAACTCTAACATCATAAAAATTTATCATTGAGATCCTTACTTTGACTCCACGCCTTTATTTCTATGTACATCCTCTTTTTTTTTTTTTTTTTTTTTTTTTTTTTAAGAGAGAAGAAGAAGAGATTTTCTTTTTTTTTTTTTTGGGCCCAAAAACCGAACACCAAGCCCAAACGAGCTCCTCAACACTTTATAGCTCAAAACGAGAAACAACAACCCAATCAAAAACATCATCTCCCCCACCCCACACTTGCCTTAGCAAGTGTGGTCTAACAGAAGACTAAGTCCACTCGTAGGGTATAAAATGAAGGAAATGTGACCATAATAAGGCTCAAGGGTAGGTTTCTGACTAAGTAACAAAACGGCTATAAGCGAATGGTGGTCAGACCATTCTATCAAGGCTGAGAGGGGCTACGAAGGGTAAATGTTCCGGTTAAGGCTTATTTGGCTATGGTAGGGTCAAGAGAACGCCAAAACCGTCATCCCATGTCCTACTTAGGTAAACCTATGACATTTCGTCTCAAGGCTAGTGATATGAAAGGTGGTAGCAATCAAATTGTGCACAAAGTGTAGCTTTAGTGAAGTAATAAACTTCATTCTCAAGATAATATCAAACCGCAATGCACATGTTCGGGGTCCCGACTAAGGTGATCACCACTCAAATGTGAAAATAACACATACAACACGGTGTTAAGACCCTTGAAATTTTTTAAAAATTACCCAAAAATCGACTCGAGCCCGATCATAGGCTAAGCATACCACATTTATAGCACATTTAACAACGAAAACAAGAAAACAGCTAAGTCTCCCACCCCACACTTAAACGAAACACTGTCCTCAGTGTGTGTGAGATAAAAAGAGTAAAAAGACTTAGCTGTTTGACCAAAACCCGGCAGAAAGGCGCACTTTAGCTCACGTGACATCTTCTAGTAAGCTCCATCTCGAGTACCTGAACACCATGTAGACAGAAAACAAGGCAAACACATGCACGGGAAAAAATCCACGTGCCAAAAGATGGTGATAGATACGAGATATCTAAAAATAGAAGCCATGCCACAATCAAGGTATCAAAGCATATCAACCATACTAGACGGGAAGTGCACTGGATGTAAAGATAATCAAAAGAAACACAGAGCATCCACGCATATAATAAGGCCACAGAGGCTCACATAAAAACATCCCCGTCTATGTACAAAGGCCAGAACCAAAAGGAAATTCTCATCCCACACTCTCTTTTAAGCAAAACTCTCCCCTCTTACAACCAAAAAACTACTCGAAACACAAAATCATTACCAAAAAGGTGGGTTGCCTCCCACAAAGCGCTTTTGTTTTATGTCTTTGGCTCGACAAAATGACACCAAAACGGACTCAAACCACAAAGGACTCAAACCAACTCAAGACAACATTTTGATTTCAATCAAAAATCACCACAGACTATCAACCGAAATCCGAACTCAAGAATATCAACAATTCAAGGAGAATGAGCATAGCAAGCATAGGGGAAAACGAGTTCACTAGAACTTACCGCACATGGCTCTTGGGAATCCCCTTTCTGAAATCCGCCATCATCCTCTTCTTGAAATTACCATCCCATGGTAGTTGTTCCCTTTCATAAATCTTGTGAGCTTCATCTACCGGGGAGTAAAGAGTGTAGTAGTCCGGGACCGGTATGCTAATCACCTCCAACTCTTCCGGTAGCTCTACCACGGATGTCATATCAAGCTCATGAGATTTCATCACACACTCCAAAATTGCATCATCATACACTTCAATCGGGAGTGGTGGTGAAATGGGCGATCCTGCCTTCTCTTCAAACTCGTAATCCGGTTCTTCAAAAATGTGCTCAAATCTATCATACACTCCTCCAAGTCATCGTCTTGCATTTCTTCGGGAGGCGGTGTAATAGACAAACATTGCACCTCTTCCATCTCTTCTTCATCCCAAAACGAGCTACTTTCATCACCAAAGATTTCATGTTGAGTCTTAACAATGGTTGGTTCCACCATACATTCCACCAAGGCATCATCAATGTTCTCATCGGAAGTGAGGGTGTAATTGGAAGAACGTGAAACCTACCACAGTCCAAACTCCACAAGAGGAACCTCTAGTGACATGGGCGATCCCAACTCAATCTCTAGCTCGGAAAACGCTTCATCAAAATAAAAATCATCATCCTCTCTCTCCGTTTTCCTTGAATGAGCCTCTTCTCGCTCTTTTCTCACGGCTTCTAGCTCCTTTCTTGTTTCTTTTTCTTTCTCCGACCTCCTCTTTTCATCTAGTTGCACCACTCGATCTTTAAGATTTTGCAAAGATTCCTCTTGTTGGTCCAACAATTTCTCATGATATGCATCTTCAATCTTTTCCCTACCGACTTCATCTCACTCGGTTTCTGCGCTCTTGGCCTCTTTCTTGTCTCGGAAACATAAAGTCTTGAAGTTTCCGCAATCCGCTCAATTTGGTCAAACGCTTGATCAAAGTTGTAACATCATTATATCACCACCGCTTGAAGCATGAAGTCGGTTTTGCATATCTTGATCAAGTCCCGCAGTTAAACAATGGACTTGGTCCCCAAGAGTGACTCCATGTCCGGGACATTGGCGCAACAAGGTCTTATACCGTTCTCATGCTTCGAGTAGTGACTCGCCTTCGTAAGCATCAAAGGTCATGATTGCCTCTTTCAAATCAAAAACTTTCCCGGTGGATAGTATTTATGCAAAAATGTGCGCACCACCTCGGTCCAAGTGTGTAGGAGTCATGCCTTAAGAGTCATACCACGCCTTGCTTGGTCTTTTAGAGTGAATGGGAACAAAAGTAGCTTGATTGCCTCTTCACTAACACCGCCCATCCTTATAGTCCGACACACCTCGAGATAATGATCCAAGAAGAAATAAGGATTTTCGATTTCCGTCCCTCTAAAGGTTGAGTTGTCCCTAATCATATTGATAATATTTTACCCAATACTCATAGTGTTGGCGGTGATCGGGGCAACCTTATCGGACTATGCCCCACCAAATCGGCCCGTGGCATGACCAAATCTCTACAAGTCCGCACATCTCCTTGATTCGGTGCGGATTGGGAGTTTGCATATGAGCTTGCATTAATGCTTGAAATCGCTCTTGTACTTGATTCATGAGCCAATTCATAGCATTCGGGTCCATCGGTGGCATTGCTCCACCTTGTCCTTTCCTTGACAGTTTGCTCCTTTTGAACATTGTTACATAAGGATTGGTCTTGAGCTCGATTAGTAACTCCTTGACCTCCCCGATAGAAGGGTGTTCCATAAAAACTTGGCCTCCACGACCAACTTGATTAGTGTCTTGGTCCATTTCCGCTTGTTCCGACTCAAACCTTCAAATCTAGCAATCAAATTCCCAACTAAAGGCCCTTCCTCTTTGTTTAGCAAAGGTCTCCATTCTAGCAATGTAAGGTTCAAGCGGTTCTCAAAAACTCCGGGCAATGCACTACAAAACACCAAACAACAAGAAAACAATAAAATAAAACCTAGGCCCAAGCCTTCGGTTCACTTGCAAGATATCACAAATAGCACACATCTTCCCCGGCAACGGCGCCATTTTGATGAGCGTTTATTTCACCAAACAAATTTATAAAATACTCAAGACAACGGTGACTAAACAAGCTCTCTAACCGGCAGTGGACCGGGTCGATTGCTAGTATAGCTACAGGAGTCCGAGGTCGATCCCACAGAGAAGATGTGCTTGTAAGTACCAAAGTGAACTTATTGCTTAGTCTAGGCAAACAAGTTGTTGGAATGTTTGTACACTTCAATTAAACTAAAGTAAATTAAACTAACAAGTCTAAAGGGAGAAAGGGACATAGCCGAACCATGATCAAAATGACTAATTTCAACCCCGAGGATAGACAAAACCGGTAGTGTGCAATATAACAAACGAGCTCTTGCATTCAATTTCACGGGTGCGAACTCCTAAACCCGGTGCTAGCGTCTGAACAACTCTCTTCTAACACCTTATGCCATGTTAAGGTCTGAACAACTCTCTCCTAACAAGTCATGTTTTGCACTCGAGCCGCTTAAACGTATAAACGAGTAACCTCACGATGTGCTCGGTTTAACAACTAAACCGAGACTACACCACGATCCTAGAACCCTTTTCCCACACCCCTCTCTCTGAACAACTCTCAAGAGTGGTGTGTGTGATGTTTGACCTAGGTGATCAATCTAGCCCAAATCCGTTATAACAAGTTCTAAGACGTGAAACGAGCAAGATACAACAATAAAAAGCACTACCCACTCCTAATTTCATCACCCAAGGGGTGATTTCACCACATATCACATGATTCGACTATGGGGAGGAATTAGCTACACATTATACTAGTTGAAATGCAATGAAAGTAGTAAATAAGAGACATAACAAGTAAAAGAGAGAAGAAATTTACCATTAAAGTGCAGAAATTCGAGTTTGGAGAAGAAGAGCACAAAAGTTGAATACAAAAGATCGAATTTTGCCCAATGAAATGTTATAGACCGAAGCTAAGAGTTAGATAATCAAAGAGAGGATTGAAAGACGATTCTAACGGTATATTACACTAATTCTAACTCCTAAAAACGAAGAAAATCGCCCAAAATTACCCTAAAACAACTCCATTCGCGTCTACCCTCTTCTCTGTGAAATTTGCAGCTTTTTATAGCAGGAAATGAGCCAAACGCACGTTTGGAAGGTTCCTAAACGTGCGTTTCAGCCTCTAACACTCTGTACAGCAGAAAAAACAGTCCAAACGCACGTTTAAAGCTCCAAACGTGCGTTTCGCATGATGAATTTTTTCTGCTGCAGTAAAACCTTCATAACTTCTTCATCCGAGCTCCGATTTGGGTGATTCAAGATGCGTTGGAAAGCTCTTTCAATTCTCTACAACTTTCATGAAGAAGTCATGACCATAAAATGCCTCCATCATGGGTCAAAATGCTTCTGAATCAGAACAGTCACTCGGGCACCAACTCTTTCTCTTCCTTTTCCTATTCTTTCTTCTTTCTTGGCTCATTCTTGCACCTTGATCACACTTATCATCATAAATATTCGCCTTCCGGGTTCTCGAGACACCAATACCCTACATCATCACAACAACCAAAGGAGGGTAAAAGTGCTCGGAATAGGGTCAATATCAATAAAAGGAGGTAGTAAACCATCAAAGTGACGGATTTACTCCCCGTGCTATAAACTCACGATATTACCCCTAAAACGGTCTAAATTACCAAGAAACATGCTAAAAGTGTGGTAAACGGGGGTAGAAAATGCACCGGAATCACGTAAAGTTGACTCCCATCAATAACAAGAATATCTTTCATTTTCCATAACACAAGAAAATCAATTCTTGTGCTAAAGGAGATCATCCATGCGCCACTTACCTAGGGTTTTAGCCCACATAAAATGTCTTTTATGTGTATTATTTAGCCCAACTAAATAATTTCGCATATCAATTAATTGGCCTAGCCAATTAATTATTTCTGAGGTCCAAATAACAAGAATATCATTCCGAATTACAGAAGCCACATCGGGGACCATGGACCTATAACCAGTAGCTCCAATAATTAATTATTCATCGAATAGAATAAGTACATTAATTATTAATTTCGGGATTACGCCACCATAAACCCGAAACTGAACTCTACCGATTATAGATGTATACTTATACTCAACCCATAGAGTGGATAAGCGTCCATTGATATAATCACTACATACGGATTAACCCTCCATAGACTGTCCAATCTGAGTGGGAAGTCTCCGTGAACCCGACTCGGAATATCTTATCCTTATTTACCATTAACCCCCTGATGATCAATTAATATACATATCTGACTAGTAGCTAATTAGTCAAATGTGAACTCCCGGGATCGATCACTTTCTTAGGGCTAACAAATAAGGGATCGTCTCTCTACTTCCCGCAGAAAGAATGGATTCCATGTCTCGTGAAAATCGTAACTACTCACTCATCGTGGATATAGTGCCAATGAGAAGTGGCTTGGAACACATATTTAAGTGAACCGTAACTAACACATCAAACACTACCCCGAGACAAGCAGCACCCTGTGATCACCTCGGGATTAAGGTTGATCCATATATGATCATCTAATGATTTAACAAGATTCCTCGATTACGGAATTATACCGAGAAATACAGATTAAATCGGTCGAGTCCTATATGAATGCCATCATATATAAATGCCCCACGTAGGTACCCTCTACCGACAGTCCGGATAAGACTATCACACCCTAAGGTGTTCTGGGCGCATTATTGGTGTTTTAATCAAGAGACCCTAAACTCTGATTAAGGTCACCACGGACTAACAGTTTAAGCATATCTCCACTAACTCAATCCTCACATGTAATCCATACACTGAGTTAAGTGGTTCCATACAGATATACTTAGGGTTTGCAGTAATGTATTACTTACAAGCACAAAGCAAGTAATAAGGTGAGATAAATTTTGTCATCCATTATTAAAAACAATTACACAAATTGTCTTTCGGGCACTACACCTAACAATCTCCCACTTGCACGAAATGACAAGCAACGATTGTTTTTAGAGCACACCCTTTCTCATCTTATTCACAACACTCTCCCACTTGCTCTAAAAGCAGATGAGACATATCCATCAATGCCGTACCCTCCAAGCACTCGACTTGGTACACTGATTAGTTAGGTTGTCGACTCGAGACGATCTTTAGGATTGAAACGTTGTCGGTCCTTCCAATCAGCAAGATCTCTCTCAATATGCTTTTGACCTCTAAAGTGATCGAGAAGATCCTTCTAAGCTATCTCTTCACTTGCTTTCACAATGAATCGATATCGGCTTATCGTAATCGGAATTACTCCTGCACGAAAAGGAAATTCTAAGAACTATGAGTAAACACTGAGCCCGAGATCAACTTAATGATCATCCTTAATCTGACTACAAGTCAGAATCAGTGTAGTCAACCATATTCAAATTTGCACCTGAATATACAAGCATATGATTCCTCGTTCTCTAAAGATACTTGAGGACGAACTAAACCGCTACTTATTGCTCGAATCCAAGATTCGATTGCAATTGACTCGTGTTAAGCTGACTTGCCCTTATCCCAAAGAGACTCTATCCCATTTTCTCTTTATCCGAAGATTTGGAGAATCATTCCTGAGAGGTAGGGTAGGACAACTCTCGATGAATGCTGCAACCATATATGCATAATCATCTTATTCAATAAGATCGGTGGGATAGCCAATGACTCATTCTCATGAATTTGACCGAATCAGGTTCTTAGAATATAGTCCAATTCTCTCATCCAGAGAATCTTGGCCTGTCAGTTTCCGACTTCAGATAGCACACACATGTTGTTTCCAACCGTTTCAGTGTTATCATTCATGAACACTAATACTACTACTTTACCAATACAGATACCCAGTCTACAAAAGACTTATCAATATTCTAGTCAAGTCCACATATTTCAAAACATGCGACTTTTAATGACCGAGAGGTTCTCTTACATCCACAAAGGACATAAGTCCCGGCAAATAACTCATCATTTGTTCTAACCAAGACCCTTCATTCGAATGAATCCAGACTCCGTTTTATGGCAAGAAAGTCTCGTGGAATCACCCCTATTTTCTCGCTTTCTAACAAAATCAAGACTGAGTGGTGAGAGAGTTCAAGGTCTGGTTAACTCTCTACTTTTTAGGAATCACCCCTAGACCACTCACTTTGTCTTTGAAAGTTAAACTTTCCTATTCATTCGACTCTTTTAGGCGTAGAACCAATTACTCCCACTGGGCTGAGACACTCGGTGGTTCTACAAGACGAAATAACTCGAGTACCAAAACTCCATTCACAGGGATAAGGTTTTCGAACCAACCTCTCTGATCAGAATCCTATACAGCCCACAAAGAGCCACAGGTTATCAATCACCCCAGCAGACTATAAAGTCCACACAACCATAATGGGTCAATGGTTAAACCATACTCCCACCGCTGCGTTAGGGTGGATTGACATTCTGATCTAGTAGTATTTATCAGTGTAATCACCAACAACCGATGTTGGACATGGTCTGATTAAATCAGATAGTAACTTCCTTTGGGTAACCGTACTCCAAGGTCTAAGGCTATTACTTATAGATTCTATCAGAAGCCTTGTGACAGTCCAACTGTCACTTTCTGATCTCAAGAATCTTACAACCAACCTTCACTCGCCTTATTAAGGCATTTCACGAACAAATAAAATCGAGCGTATGCAAAAAATCTCCATCCTACCTTCAAGCATTAAATGCTAAATGCCTACATTTACGGAAGTGGTGTGAACCGAATTCACTCTTATCCATAAATTCACTAGCATCTTCTAGGTAGACTTCTCGGTTTACATAATAATGTTAACCGTTATTTTGCAACCAATTATCTTAATCAAGTTTAGCGAGGTATTGTAGTACATCAATAACTATATAGGGCAAGTCTATGGTTTCTTTCTCATTGAGAAACATTCCACTTTAGGGCGGTGAGCATCGGTCCCAAGACTATGCTATAGCCTATTTATGAGCATGGAATACTCTATTCTCTCGCTAAAATCGTAGACTCCTCCTCGTATTCTTTTGATAAACTAAATCGCGTTTGAGTAGTTATCGGACAAAATGTCACCACTCAAAAACTCACTAGCTAGCTTGTGTCTCTCTCACTAGACCCGAAGGTCATGATGAACAAGCTATGTTACCTTTCAAATCTATTACCCTCTCCCGATTGAAAGGAAACTTAGTCATTGTTCCTTTGAGATAGTGTTCCTAGACTCGAGATAGGAATCACCCTTAGCCGATCGTCGTGTCTTATCTCTGGATATATGCACTAATTAATAGATATTGAAGGGTCGTTTATCTTAATACGGAAACCTTTTACCTTTAATAGTTTTAGATGTGTTACACATACCTATTCAGCTTTTCTTAGTGGTTCTGTCTTTATCAAACAAAAGTCCGAGTCATTCGTACTACAAATGTCATCTTCACTTTGTTTAAGGCAACTGTAGTATCGAGATAAAAGTGAATCCATTTGTTTCAACGAATCTGTAAACTGAAAAATAAATAAATTTTTCTGTGATATTCAAGGATAGAATCCGAAATTCATTTCCTTATATCACTCTCACTATTATAAATAAATAATCGCCCGTTGTCTACTTTATTAATTGTTAATGCACGACTTCCTTGTTCTTCCAAAGAACTAAGCTACCGAGTCAAGTTACTCGGTTTAAGAAAGTCGCTAACGATTCATTGGTTAAGTGATCCGAAATCACTTTCCTTATCCTATACTTTCGTAATTAATTTTTCGGTTTAGCCTCAAAACTTTAGTTAAGAGGATTAACACTTATAGACATTCTTTCCCATTCTCAACTTTCCTTAAAAGGAAATAGTCTTGAACTAGCAGCTTCAATTGAGTAGACACTACTCATTAAGCGTGGGATGTCTAATGAAAGCGTTACTCAGTGGGACTAATTTTCTAATAAATTAGAAAAACAACAGATAAAAGCTCCCACTAGTTTATCGGTTCCAAATACCGCCTAACTAGCGACACTTTAATTTATGATTCACTAATTTTTCTATTAGAAAATTTCTCGTGTAGACACTACACAATTAAAATTCACTAGAAGAATTTTATCGTCCCATCATCTTTCAAACTAACTATGGTTGTCTCTCGCTTCAACACGAGTGACAAAGAGTTGACATATTTATTTACGCCACTTAAGTCTTGAAGGCTCAAGAGAAATATCTCTTCCGAAAAATTAATCGCATGTAAGATCAATAAGTACAACGTTCTAGTTACTTGCCACTTTTTAACGAAGTCATTACTAGTCAATTTTACACTAGCAGTCTAGCACCCTAGAGAGATATATAAATAGTTGTAAATAAAATTGACAGAAGATAAATCCAAATCATACACTACTAATAAATTTTAGGAACATAAACTAAGTACTTATAGTCTATCCTACCGTTCCAAGGATTTAATCTAATGCCTCATTGCCGTCTTAGGGTAGGTCAAAGAGGTTTCGATTAATATTGAAGATCAGATTTAGAATCGAACATCTCATTTGTGATCGTCAATCACCTTTCCTTTTTCAACAAAGGTATTACCAAAATACCCTTTATGAGTGTGACCTACTGTTTCGGATTTTTAGGTAGATCCCGAGTATGCCGCCTTAGGGTCGGTCAGTGACCCGACGAGTACCCAAAATCCTATCCTTTCGGAGACCAAGCCTTGAATTTTGATAGCGGTGAAGGCCTTCCTTAGGGGGCCGAAATCAAAGCCGGCACGAGGCGTCACCATTCTCTCACGTTTCTTGTGTCAACAGTAGAGGCCGTGGGGTCGGCTGTCGCCTCTCCCGCTCCCACTCAATATTGTGAAAAAAATGGTAGGTTTACTGATCATGTTTTTGGACTTGATGTTACATTAAGGAACAATAAATCATAGGCCCGAATTTTGTCGGTTATGTGGGCTAGCCCACCCGACCTATTCGTTGGAACATATGTGACCGTCGGACGGGTCAAGACCAGGGGAGCTCCGTTGAGCCGTACTGGCTCTTCGGATGGCTCAGCCTTGCCGGATCCCTGTGCAAACGCCACACGTGGAGGGTGAAGTCGATCGAGCCGTAGCTACTGTTGACCACCCAACCGTGGTTAAACCACTTTCGAACCATGTTTGCCCGTGATTATCCAATCCTTAAACATCAAACTTTCACGTGAGACACTACGGAACAAAAACGTAATCTCGCTCTGGTAAGGTGGAATTCACCGAGAATCCAACACCTAAACCATGAGGTTTCGGGATTTTACTCCTTATGCTTTCGCAGAGTGGGATTCACCGAGAATCCATCACCCAACCTCGACGATTGAAAAACCCGTGTTCCTCGGTTTTACCCTAATTAGTTTCTAATTAATATCAAACAATTAATTAAAACTAATTGCGTGTTTTATACATGCCTAACTAATTCCTCGAATTAATTTCTACATGTATGCATATGGAGTGGAATTAATGATATGATGCATGTCGTGGCAATTTTCCGGTTCTACACATACAATCTAAACATGTATACTAGTGCGGAAAATAAACACCGAGATGGACCGTTGGCACCCCTGTATCTAATCTATTAGAAAATAAATAACCAAAACCCTAACTAGGTTTACTACTTTCTAACATAATCTGCAGCTGTTCAAAATCTTAACGATCGGCAAACCAAACGAACTCGGATCGCGACGAAACTTTCCAGATCTGTTCCTCACTCCTTGGGCTTCATTATGGACGGTTAGATCAGAGTTTTGACTTGTCAATTTTCTCCAGTGAGCCGCCCAACTTGCTGCTGGATCTGACTTTTACAGCAGCACCTCAAAGACTTCCCGAGGCCGATCAGGAATCGAGATGAATCCCGATCGATCTGAAATTTTTATGCCACGTCAAAAACTCCGTATTTATCGATTTGACCGGTTGGATTTGCGTTTCAACGGTCTAAACTCTCCCAGAAATTCGAGGAACTCACAGGTAGGGTTTCTGTGAATCCTGCGTTTTTCTGTTACAGCAGCTTCTTTGCAGCAACGAACGGATATCAAAACGGACTCCGATCGACGTCAAATTTTGTCTAATTGTTCATCATCTTCCAATATTGATTATGACCGGAGGGATCGTCGTTTCAACGGCTCGATCAACGGGAAAAACGAAATAACTAAACAGCTACTAAACAGATCTATTTTCTGGAAATTAAAATTGCAATAAAAATAAATTACATAATTTCATATACTCATATGAACGAATTTTCATCGTTTATATGTGTTTACAATAGATCTAACGGGTAAACAGTGCCAATCCCCAATCCATCTCTTCAACCATAGCAATTAATCATTATCAATGCATAAAACAGTAAATAAAATTTACCTACATGCAATTCCACTCCTTTAAATCGTTTAATTATGATTATGACTATATAAATCGTGAAACTGTCTCGATACCACATGAAGGATGCAGGTTCTTAGATCTAAACGAGTTAGATCTACGCCAAAATGGATGGATCACGATTTATACATCACAATATATAATTAAAGGACTTAAACTACTACAAGGGTTTAGATCATGTTACCAATAGTGGGAAGAAAGCCAAGATCTTCCGATGTGTTCTCCAAACGGTTGGTGGTGGACACCCTTCTTGATACACGAACCTCCTTGATATGCAACACATGTAGTTTTTCTTCTTCTAAAAAACCCAAGACTATAAAACTATCTTTTTAGTGATGTGGCGAAATTTTTCCTTGTGTTTTTACACTTGGAATAGCTCTCCTTTTATAGGAGAGTAAATCCTGATCTCAAGTTTTAATTAATTAAATAAATAATTAATTAAACAAAATAAAAGATATTTTCCTTAATGACTAATTGTGACATGTATTGACCAATAGGAAATCAAATAACAAGTCATCCAACCAATCACATAACAAGAAATATCTTTCATTTTTCATAACACAAGAAAATCAATTCTTGTGCTAAAGGAGATCATCCATGCGCCACTTACCTAGGGTTTTAGCACATAAAATGTCTTTTATGTGTATTATTTAAATTAACTATATAATTTCAAGATATCAATTAATTGGCCTAGCCAATTAATTATTCTGAGGTCCAAATAACAAGAATATCATTCCGAATTACTGTTACTACATCGGGGACCACGGGCCTATAACCAAGTAGCTCCAATAATTAATTATTCATCGAATAGAATAAGTACATTAATTATTAATTCGGGATTACGCCACCATAAACCCGAATCGAACTCTACCGATTATAGATGTATACTTATACTCAACCCATGTAGTGAATAAGCGTCCATTGATATAATCACTACATACGGATTAACCCTCCATGTAGATCGTCCATTCTCGAGTGGGAAGTCTCCGTGAACCCGACTCGAATATATTATCCTTATTTACCATTAACCCCTCGATTATCAATTAGTATACATATCGACTAGTAGCTAATTAGTCAAATGTGAACTTCCGGATCGATCACTTTCTTAGGGCTAACAAATAAGGGGATCGTCTCTCTTCCCGCAGGAAGGAATGGATTCCATGTCCGTGAAAATCGAACTACTCACTCATCGTGAGATAGTGCCAATGAGAAGTGGCTTGGAACACATATTTAAGTGAACCGTAACTAACACATCAAACACTACCCGAGACAAGCGACTCGTGATGATCACCTCAGATTAAGGTTGATCCATATATGATCATCTAATGATTTAACAAGATTCCTCGATTACGGAATTATGCCGAGAAATACAGATTAAATCGGTCGAGTCCTATATGAATGCCATCATATATAAATGCCCCACGTAGGTACCCTCTACCGACAGTCCGGATAAGACTATCACACCCTAAGGTGTTCTGGGCGCATTATTGGTGTTTTCATCAAGAGACCCTAAACTCTGATTAAGGTCACCACGGACTAACAGTTTAAGCATATCTCCACTAACTCAATCCTTACGTGTAATCCATACACCGAGTTAAGTGGTTACATACAGATATACTTAGGGTTTGCAGTAGTGTATTACTTACAAGCACAAAGCAAGTAATAAGGTGAGATAAATTCTGTCATCCATTATTAAAAACAATTACACAAATTGTCTTTCGGGCACTACACCTAACAAAAGACCCATTCAAATATCGAGAATTATAGTATGGTAGGGATTCCCCTTTGTTGGCATTCCTACCATTAAGAAACGTGAATTCCGGACGAACGACATAAATCCTTCGCATTCTTTAATATCATACTCAATCACTCACGATCTCCCCGTGACTAGAGGAAACATCGTTAGCGTCAAAGCATGTCATTCCACACTGTGATATTACGAAGACTCCGGTATAAAGATAATTACACAACTGCCACATATGTGACACTTAATAAAGTTAATGGGTTAATCGAACGTAAGTATTATCCAATACACATCCATGTACAATCTAAGTGTCCTTACACTTTGATTGATGAGATCACATCATTATTATTTATCTATCACGATTTGATCCTAAAGACGTTATTACATATAATATTTAAATTAGTTCGCTAAACAAACAATCTATAGTAACATAAATGTCATTAATTATATGTACATAAAAGAACAGTGAAAACAATCTGAATTGGTTGTATCGGGTCCAACTCGATTGAGTTTGAAAGCACTGCACCAACAAGGCAATGGTGGTTCCATGGTGGAGGGTTGGTATGTTTGTGTTGGGTTCAATGGCGGGAAGGGTTTGTGGGCTGGTGACGATGTATGGCTATATGGTGGTTTGGTGATGACGAGAGGTGATGGTAGAGTGGGACGGGCTGTGTCCGGGTATGCGGTGGCATGTGGTGGTAGATTGAGTCACAGCGGTGGTGGTAGGGTGAGCAGTGAAGGGTGGTGGTGGAATGTTCGGTGGCAATTAATGGTGGGATATGCAGGGTGAAATGTTTTATGGTAGGGTGGGTAGCGGCACTGATGACATGGTTGTTGGTACTGGTGATAGCTAGGGTGGAAGGTGTATGCGGGGGTTAGTTATAGGGTGGGCGGTGTACGGGACGTTAAGAATAGGTGAAAAAAATGATTTTTTTCTTTTACTCAAAAAACAATTTTTTGACCTTGAGAATCGAAAATTGAGTAAAAATGGTATTTTGAAGGAAAAAAAAAAAAGGTGACCAAGTTAATTAAGAAAGAGTTTTTTTTTTTTTTTTAATCACCTAACCAAACATGATTATGTTGAGAAAAGAATGTTCCTAAAAAAAAAAGTGGTTATTAGTTATAAGGCCGTCGTTAGAGACTTAATGATCATTTAGGACACTCCAAAATCTTATTTAGTTATAAGGACGATCTAATTTTTCCTTTTCCTATTTTTCCAGGTTTCCGGCAAAATCATCCTCCCGCCTCCCGACGCTGCCGCCGTCGCTGCTTCGTTCACCGCCGTTATTGTTCCTATTCCACAGCCCACAGGTACAGGTTCTTCATTGAATGGCACTCAATTTGTAGCTTCTCCAATGCGATTGAAGTCTGGAAGGGTTGTTTCTTCGGTTCATCCCTCTAAGAAGGATTCCTTGGTGGTTGAATATGCTAATGCTTCTACTCACTAGTCCAAGGTATTGAATTTACCCTTCCTTTGATACTCAATTGAAGCATTCTAGTGAACCTGCTATTGCTCCTGTTGTGGATCTTTCAGATAGGTTAATTAGCAATGTAATAGTTGATAATGTTGTTGCTGAAGCTATTGTAGCTCCATGTTCTGGAAAATTTTCTATCATTGATTCTCCAACTATTGACTTATCTGTTTCTTTTGGGTTTGAGTATGATTTGGAATAAAGTTGATGCAGTGACATTGATCTTACTGTATATACATTTGGATACATAATTTTTCTAGTTTTGTAAAATAATTGTAGCCTTTCTTGATGTAGTGTCATTGGGATGTAGTATCTGTGCGATTATCCCATGTTTTTTGGTTGATTTAAATGGTTGTTTACATCTGATGATCTAGATAACATTCTGTTACACCTGCTGCCTTGCATTTTCTGCACTTGATGTCTGCTGAATCTTTTGTGCATTTTTTCATGCTATGTTGCACTATGGAGTTCCTAGATTTGGCATGCTGATCTTGTGGTCTACTATTTCTGCATCTTTCTTGATCCTACTGCAAGCATTTTTCACCTGGAACTGTAAATGCTGTTGTGAACATAACTGCAGCAATCAAAGTTTGTTAGGTTTCGGTTTAGGTTCGACGATGTTACTATCACTAGAAATATGTGTTATCAAACATTTGTGAAACATAGTTCATGACAAACACAATAATACAATGATTATAAATGTGTTGATTCATATCTTTTATAAGTGAATTAGTGAAATACACGAGTGAATTCCTGCTGTGAGTTACAAATTGTGTCCGATGCAGTGACATTGTGTTGAGTATTTATATTCTACTGCACTTGGTGTATTGCATCTGTAATTTTGCTGAAGTAGTTGTGCACACAAATCAGCATTATATGTTGTGTTTTTAGACATAAAGATCTGTACCATAAATTTGCTGTTGTGCTTCAAAATTTGCTGAATCAGTTGCTAATTCTCTGTGTTTTAACCCCGTGTATCTGTTGGTTGATTTGTTAAAGTACTGCATATGTTCTGTGTGTCTAACTCTTCTGTGTTGCTTTGCTAAATCAGTTGGTAATTATCATAGCTCCTGCTGTATCATCTGTGCACTTGAACTGCTGAGTTTTTAACGCTGCTGAATCTGCTGTATATCTTGGTGCTACTCCCTGTTGAGCTGAGTTTCTGCTGCTCCGGTTCGCCAGCACCTTTTGTAATGAGTGTTTGCTGAATCCTTCCATCCTTTTGTCCTGTCCCTGTTGTTAAGCCGAAACATGCTGATCTTGGAATACTTTTGTAATCTGGACTTAACCTTATGTATATACTACGTGTTACCAAACTTATCTGCTTTTTTATACACTACATCTTAGAACCCAATTCTGTACCTTGGCATACTATTTGAATCTGCTTTTTTTAAAGTCCCCTTTTGTATTAACAATACTTTTGTCTCAATCATCTTGAAGCTGTTAAGTTGAAATTGTTTGTGAATTTGAAATATTGTACAAGTAATATTTTATTCAAAGCTTTTGTTGCATCTTTCTGAAACGTCACTAATTTAAGTTGATTCATTTATCAGCCTGCACTTTTAGTCAATCAATCTTTGTACCATCAATCTTTAGTCAATCAATCTTAATTCTCATTCCAAACGTCTCTATAAGTGTGGGTTAATCATTCATTTTGCAAATTGTTTTGTTAGAGTAATTGCAATTCACTTCTTCAATGTCGCTTTTTTGATCAATTTGTCTCAACCTGCAACTTGCCTTCACCACACTTATTTTGATCACATTTTGTATTGAGAATCACATTATTTGATCACTTAGGTTATTAGCACAAGCGAATAATTAATTAAGTTAGCTTCCACCTTAGTTAATTAGTACTTGTGTTGTTTTTCGAAAAAGAGTTTATAATTTACCCAACACTCTATTCACCCCCTCTAGAGTGTTTGTTTGCGCTATATCGATCCAACACATTGATGAATGATGCAGGGACATTAAGCTAAACAAGATCGTCAAATGATTCAAGATCGTGTTAAATAATTGAGGGATTCCACAATGAATCCAATTATCGAGAGGCACACAAACAACGTGTGGCCATTACAAGAGTCATAGTGAAGAGTCTTTGTAGTTTCACCAAACTTGTACTTCTATCCATATTAAAAGCTCCACAGTCAATGTCACTGCTTCAGACATCAATGTCACTGCATAAGTCATCAATGTCACTGCATGAGTCATCAATGTCACTGCATCAGATGTCAATGTCACTGCTTCAGTCGTCAATGTCACTGCTTGAGACATCAATGTCACTGCATAAGTCATCAATGTCACTGCATCAAACATCTATGTCACTGCATAATTTATCAATGTCCCTGCATCAGACATCAATGTCCCTGCATAAGTCAGCAATGTCACTGCATAAGCCCAGACCACCAAAATGATCATAGAGGGCACTCTTGTCAATCTCTTGATGATGGTAACTCTTGCAACATAGTAAAACACACTCTGCACTAATAGGCCCGCCAGATTAACTATCACCAGCAACCCAACCAAGAATCCACCAACCATAATTCTTGTAAGCACACCATGATTATCCCTACCATTTATGCAGTGACATTGATGTCTGATGTAGTGACATTGATGTCTGATGCAGTGACATTGATAACTTATATAATGAGATGTCACTGATCAAGGTTGTCAATGGATCGCGGCGGTCAATACATCATGGTATTCAATGGATCGCGGCGGTCATTGCATCGGGGTGGTTAATGGATCCCGGTGGTCAATGCATCGGGGTGGTTAATGGATCCCGGTGGTCAATGCATCGGGGTAGGTGGTCAATGTATGACGGTGATCAATACGCCACGTCGATTTTTATGAAGAAAAAAATTGATTTATGAAATTTATTCGGAAAAATATAAAATTCGATTTTAGAATAAAGAAGACGAATAAATATGAATTTTAGTGAAAAAATTATGATGATCCGAGTTTGAGATCAAAATATATAACGTTTAGAAATAAGGTGAATTAAAAATAAAAAAAAATTTGCTGTGTGAACGTATGAGTTCTTTTTTTTTTTTTTTTTTTTTTTTTTTTTGAGAGCTTCTTTTTTTCCCTTCCTTCCTTTTTTTTTCCCTTCTTCCTCTTTATCCACTTGAAATTAGAATGTCCTTATAACTAAATAAGTTTCCTTCTTAAAATTAGAATGTCCTTATAACTAAATAAGATTTCGGAGTGTCCTATTACCCCTAATAAGTTGAAAATCAGTCCTTTTAAATAATTGGCCCAAAAAAAAAATTGATATCTTTTCTTTTGTCACATTTCTATGCACCACACATGCCCTAATGTTAATATATACTGTAGACAAATATGAAAACATTGGAATTTTATATATATAGAGAAAATTTTCAATAATGAAATCTGATAATGATTGGATAGAACAACAAACATTTCTGAGGAATCCCGACTCAGTAGGTTAATATATGAAGATATATACCATATTCGGATTCTATAGTTAGTTAGTCAGTTTGGGTTATCTATTAAAAATAAACTATTTTAATTTTTTTTTTTGAAAAACAATAATCAATTGAATAATTTTTTTAAAAACAATAATCAATTTGGATTAAAGGTGAATTTACCATTTTGTGATATAATAATACACACATATATATATATATATATATATATATATATATATATTACTTTTAAAAAATTTGTATCGGTAATTGTAGTGTCCAAAATTCATATTACTCTAAAAATATATATAAATATCAATACAAAGATTATACACCTAAAAGATACATACAAAGTTAAGATAATAATCAAATTAAATACCAAGATCAATCTCCTCAAAAAAAAAAAAAAAAAAAAAACAAGATCAATATTTTTTATTTTATTTATGATAAGTTGAACAAAATTTTGAATTCATTCAAAATATATAAAGTTTGACACATGTCGAGACTCATATCAAGATTGTGTTGTTTGTAAAAAAAAATTTAGGGAAGTGTTCTTTGTATTTCACATTTGTTTCTGCCTACATTCATCCACCACTCTTTGTTTTTTATACACACCTGAATTTCATATGCACATCTTGGAGGCATTCCGCCATTGTCTGTAGACATTTTCGATACACAAATTATGGCCGTCGACGTTGAACATGCAATCACCGGTGAACATTCTTAATTTTTAGATCTTCTGTATTCACTGCTGCATTCTGTTTTTATATACAATTTTATTTTTCTTTTTTAAGTTATTATTCGCATCACACCAATTCTAACGAGATACACCACACGTGTACGGGTGCACCAAACCTATCTCACATCACAGGATGAACTTTAGAAAGTTGGTTTTCATAATACGCCTATGAAAAATTCGGTTTTATACCACCAAACCGACACCCGTAGAATATGAGTCCAGGCCGGACTTTTTAAAAGTCGATTTTAGTGTGTTACATGTGGATCCAGAATTTGTCTTAATGACGGGAGACTATACTTTATTTTTTCTTGAAACCTAAAACTATAATTTCTAATCATAAATTTTTATTTTTTTAAATTACAAAACTATATCGTTTTAATACTGTAAAAAATCATATAATTATATAACTCATCTAAAATATGTGAGCATTGATTATGCATGCAGGGGTGTGGAAGAAGACGAGATAAATGACTGTCCGGTGGAGCAAGTAAGGTTGACGGTGCCGCCAACGGATAATCGAGAGCTTCAGGCATTAACATGGCGGACATGGTTTCTAGGTGTCCTATCATGTGGATCTCTAGCTTTTCTCAACCAGTTTTTCGGTATCGAGACAACAATTTGACGATTGCGGCCGTTGTTGCTCAAATACTTACACTTCCTGCCGGAAAATTATTGGCGGCGGTTCTTCCGGCGAAGAATATCGGTATCCCGAATACAAACTGGAACTTCAACCTGAATCCAGGACCATTCAATAAAAAAGAACATGTATTGATTACCATATTTGCGAGTACAGGTTCAAACAGTGTTTATGCAATGGATATAATTAATGTTGTTAAAGTATTTTACCACAGAAAATTGAATCCTGCTGCTGCCTATCTACTTGTCCAAACTACCATGGTCAGTTTTCCTTCATTATTTTTTATTTTTATTTTATTGATTAATCAGATCAGTGTATGACGCATGCATTGTATCAATGTGATGTCATTTTTGATAGAATATTTGAATTCATGATAATAAAAAAAATTAATTTACAGTTGCTTGGATATGGTTGGGCTGGAATTTATAGAAAACTCCTGGTGGACTCGCCCTACATGTGGTGGCCTGAGAACATGATTAATATTTCACTTTTCAGGTGTGGGTTGTTTTTTTTTGTTTTTTTTTTTATTATTTTTTATTTTATTTTCAAAGATTGCAAAATTAGTCTCATTAAACAACTTTTTTTTTTATATCCGGAAGATAACAATTTTGTTCTCTCACGATTTCAATTTAGCAATTTCAGGGCACACATCTCATGAAACCAAAATTACTAAATTAGAATCCAGAATTGCTAAATTATTTTTAGTAATTTTAAGTTATTGGACTAAAATTGCTAAATTGAAAAGTTTGGGACAAAAATTGGTAAGTATCATATCCTAAGTTATAAGACCAATTATTTCAAATTAAAATCGTATAAAACCTAAATTTGTAATATCTCATATTTATTGGACCAATTTTACAACTTTTTCCTCGTTTTTCTTGAACAAATCACAACCATCCACTTAGTATACCTCACAAATCACTCTCCTACCATAACTTTTCTCCTAAATTGGTCTTATTGTATATAGTGTCATAATAATATAGTAATGATATACAACCAGTGGCGGATCTACGTGTATCATAGGGGGTCCATGGACCCCCTGAACGGATAAAAACTCTACATTTTATCTATAGAAAAATATTTCGGACACCGTAAAAATATTTACGGACCCCCTAAAAAAATTACAGACCTCCCTAAAAAACATTTCTGGATCCGCCACAGTATACAACATGCATGCATGGTGGTAATATCATTTTCATTATTCATTCAAACAGTATATGTATTGGAATCTTTCCCCTTTATTTATGTATTTATATGAATATATATGAAATTGAAGAGCTCTGCATGAAGATGAAAAGAGGCCAAAAGGAGGACACACAAAGCTACAGTTCTTTTTAGCTGTTTTTCTAGCAAGCTTTGCCTACTCACTTTTCCCAAGCTATTTCATCCCATCATTATCATACATTTCCATTGGTTGCCTCATATGGAAGAACTCAGTTACTGCTCAGCAATTAACTTCAGGAATGCGTGGTCTCGGACTCGGTTCGTTTACCCTCGATTGGAACACTGTAGTCGGCTTTACTGGAAACCCCATCTCTGCCCCTGGATTTGCTATAGTCAATACCATGATTGGCTTTTTCGTTATAATGTACATCGTTGTCCCGTTAACTTACTGGACTAACACTTACGACGCAAAGAAGTTTCCCTTTTTCACTTCACATTTATTCGATTCGACCGGTCATACGTATAACGTTACTCGAGTTATCAACCATAAGCATTTTGACCTTGATATTCCAAGCTACAATGGTTACAGCAAATTATATATGAGTTCGTTTTTCGCCCTAATGTATGGGTTCAACTTTGCAACCTTGTCTGCTACAATTTCACATGTTGTGCTCTTCCATGGGATGTAAGTCATTTTTTTACCTATATAGTATAAATACACATAACTTAGAACCGAAATACGAATAATACGAGAGTGTATTAAAATTTGCAGGTCTATTTTAGAACAGATTAAAAACACAACTGTTGCAGTGAAAAAAAGTTCGTGGGATGTGCATACAAGATTGATGAAGAAGAATTACGAAACAGTCCCGTATTGGTGGTTCGCCATAATTACGGTCCTTGTCTTCGGTCTTTCGGTTCTTACCTGTGAGGGTTTCAGCCATGAAATGCAGCTCCCATGGTGGGGGTTATTATTGGCTTGTGGTATTGCATTCTTTTTCACTTTACCCGTAGGGGTTATTGAAGCTTTAACCAATAATGTAAGTCGTGTATATACGGTCAAGCCCGGTTTTTTTTTAAATTAATTTTGGTCTCGTACGATTCTAATTTTAAGCTGTCCCTGCATGCATGCAGCAAGTGGGGTTGAATGTGATCACAGAGATGGTGATTGGCTACATTTACCCAGGAAGGCCTCTAGCAAATGTGACTTTCAAAACGTATGGGTATATTAGTATGGTACAAGCTCTTTACTTTCTCAGTGATTTCAAGTTAGGGCACTACATGAAGATCCCTCCGAAATCTATGTTTGTTGTCCAGGTAATGCATCGAGCCCCCGGGTAACCGTATATTTTTATTTATCAATCGTATGACTGAAAGAGGAAAGTTCTGATACAGTGAGTCTTTATTAGAACGGACTTTTGGATGACTGTCATGTGTAGAAAAAAATACTAAACGGCTTTGTTTATTTGTACACATGGCAGTCATCGGTCCGTTCGAATAGGGAGTCCCTACGGCAGAATTACGTATTTCCGACTAAAACATTACTTTTTTGGTACGTAGTTGGTCGGAACGGTGTTGTCTTCAACCGTCCAATTCGGGACAGGTTGGTGGCTTCTGACAACAGTTCCGAATATCTG
Organism: Gentiana macrophylla; assembly: GCA_026214975.1. Classification (NCBI taxonomy): domain Eukaryota; kingdom Viridiplantae; phylum Streptophyta; class Magnoliopsida; order Gentianales; family Gentianaceae; genus Gentiana; species Gentiana macrophylla. Next base: position 87,149,372 of record CM047812.1, read on the forward strand.
CGATCCAGCACTACTACCAGATGGGAGTCCATGGACATGTCCTGGACAAGACGTATTCTACAATGCATCAATCATCTGGGGTGTAATCGGTCCGAGACGAATCTTCACAAACCAAGGCAACTACCCTCAATTGAACTGGTTCTTTCTGATTGGCTTGCTTGCACCGGTGCCAGTATGGCTTCTTCACCTCAAGTACCCTGAGAAGAAATGGATCGAGCTCATCAACATGCCACTCATTCTCGGAGCAACCGGGAACATGCCGCCGGCAAGATCGTTGAATTTCTTGATGTACGGAGCTGTGGGGGTTTTCTTCAACTTTTACGTATACAAGAAGCATAAGCAATGGTGGGCTAAGCATGCATACATCCTGGGAGCTGCATTGAATGCCGGGATCGCAATGATGGCTATACTGCTTTATTTTACACTACAGGGTAGAGGGATTCAAGGTCCACAATGGTGGGGATTGGATGGTGATGATCATTGCCCGTTGGCTGGATGTCCTACTGCTCCTGGGATAAAAACTGCAGGTTGCCCTACATTTTAATTAAGAATATCGCATGTTGCCCTCCGTCTAAAACACAAAAATAGTTTCGTTTTTATTTCATTTGTTCTCTAAAATTCATTTGTGGTTAATTTTTTTTCTTTCTTTTAGCTAGCTGGAAGTCGTCAAGTAAATATTTTCAATTTCTTTATTGTTATGAATAAGAGAAATTATACGACCATATTGTCCCATAATAATCAATGGTGTAGATATTTGTTGTGTATAATAAATTAAAGATGTGGATGTACACCAATACTTACATTTGTTGATGTAAACAAATGTAAAGGATTATATACATTAAATATGGACAAAATAAGATGCATTGATATTATGCATTAATTAAGTTTATGAGATGAAATCACTTAGTCTTTTTTTTTTTTTTGTGGGAAAAACGGATGCTAGGGAAAGAGTATGGGCATGAACACATTGGCAAAAATAATCCCCAAAAATCAAGCAAAAGACTATGCCAAAATTTCTAACATCAAGCAGCAGCAACTCCTCTTATGTCCTGGAATAACTCCTCTTATGTCCTGGCATATACATGAACAGCACACAGCAAAAGTTCTAAAAAAGATTGAAACAACGGAGGTAAAAAGGGATAAACAAAATACCTGTTTGCACTCTTCATATTGATGAAGAGTGCATTCCAAAGTGTAAGGTCAGTGTTTAAACCCCCTTCTAATATCCAAACCCTTCAATTTGCCTCCAAAAAGCATTAGCCCAAGCAGCAGATAGTGTCATGTAAATGGCCAAAATTTGCAACTCCCAAGCTTACCAAAAAAGGTAAAAATTAATTGAAATATAGAGAGAATACAACCTGTTTGCACTCCTCATTTTTAAATGAAGAGTGCGTCCAGTTGTAATTGTCTTGTCTACTTGCTTCTTTTTTGAATCCTCAAAGCTGGTAGTTGTAATGAGTCCCTTAAGATCAGCAGGCCGAGAGTTCCATTTAATTGCAAACAGTTGAGAAGTTTTGATTCCTGTGTAGAGCTGGCAATGTTTGCTAAATGATCAGCAACAGAATTTCCTTCCCTGTAAACATGGGAAATTGCAAATGATACTGTTGGAATAACTGCTGCAAATGATGAATCTCCATCAGGTACTTCCAGGGAATCTGTATATGTTGAGTCAACATTTTAAAGAGAATTTCAGAGTCTGTTTCAATCCATATATGGTGGTGTCCTTGTCTCACACATTCAGAAATTCCAGCTTGCATTGCTTTTATCTCTACTCCCATATTAGTGTCCTCTCCATATGCTTCATAACCTGCAATTAGGACTTTACCATTGCTGTTTCTAACAACAAAACACCCCCCCAGCAGGGCCAGGGTTTCCCAAAGCAGATCCATCACAATTAAGCTTAACATAAGGTTCTTTTGGAAGAAGCCACTGTACCAGAATAACAGATTTAGGGCTAATTGTCCCACAGGATGAGAAAAGGCCAGTCTGGGCCAAAAATTGATCATCCCTGTTTTTCAACTTGATGTTCATTTCCTTAATAGAGTGCTGAATATTCTGAGTAACCCCTGCCACCACTTGCTTGAATGACCAGTCAGTTTGGCCATAAATTTTGCTAGTCCTCTCTTTCCATAATTCCCAAAGAATGAAGTAAAAGACTAGCTTCTTGATCTTACCCAAAGCTCCAATGGTATCATGTAAAATCCAGTCTTGCATAAAAAGTTGCCATGAGTGTCTATTAGGAGTGAGGTGAAGCATGGCCTGGAAATGTCTCCAAATCCTTTGAGCATTAGGACAGCTCCAAAAAGCATGTAGATAAGAGTCACCAGCTGGACAGAGGGGGCATTTGAAAGGGCCATGTATACCCATTTTCATTAGTTGATCTGGGAGGGGAGCAAAGCATTGTAAAGCCTCCATAGAAAAAAAGAAATCCTAGTAGGAATGTATGGTTTCCAGATTTCCCCCAGCTCAAATCTTGGTAGTTTCTTATTTCTGAGCTGTTTATAAGCAGATCGAGGCCACTGAAAACTTTCCTGAAGCTTCTGGAGTCCATACCCATCTAGTAAAAGGCTCCCCAATGTATCTAGTATTATCATCCATGCACTGTTGAGTAGGAGCTAACATCTTCCATGCATGCAATTTATATAGAGGATATCCACTGCTCATGAACTTAGAAGCCCACAGACCTTGATGATTTCTCAACTTCCACCAGAGTTTACAAGAGAAACTCTGTTGAATTTGCTGTAAGTTCCTGAAGCCCAAACCATTTTCCTCCGAAGGGTTTAAAAGAGAAACTCTGTTAAATCACTTAGTCTTTAGCCGACATAGTCTCATAAATAAGATCAAGTCTTAAACCGACTATCCTTGAGCCAACTTCTGCCTATGTAAATATATGAGATAAAAAATACGTAAGTTGATAAGGTTGAGTAATGTTTAAGTAAGTAGCTCTCACATTTGATATACAAAGAAGTTACTAATTATGTTTCTTTTTGGTTTTCTTTTAACAATGTATGAGAAAGTTGTAGTATTTTTTTTCATCAATCGTGTTTTGTACATTCAGACAAAATTAAAAAAATGATTAACATATCTGAAATATATTGTCAAAGACAAAGTAATCCTTCTCGTAAGATTTAAGTATTCTTTTTCATCAGTTTAAAAGACTCATTTTATCTATTAACAATTTTTTTAGTGAATTGCGTAATTCAATATTTTTTCCACTTAATCCCACTTACAACATTCACTTTTCAAGGCTGATGGGATTCTACGGGCTTTGGGAATTGATTTTCTTTTCTTTTTTTTCCAGTTTCCATTTATTACATTGAAAAGTTAACAATTGGTTTAATCGTGTTGTAGGCTTAAAAGTGGATGAAAAAAAAATGGTTGTATTTATATTCTAAAATCACAGTTAAATAAAAACATAAATAGTTTTAAAAACGGAAGGAGTAACACATTATCAACACGAGTTTCTACCAAATGAGTTGTATTAAAAAAAATCTTCTTATTTTCGATAATCTAATATTAGAGATATAGCCCTCAAAAAAAAATTTAGAGATATAGCATTCAAACAAAGTGTCAGCCAACCTTCAAACAAAGTGTCAGCCAACTCCACTCTTACCTCCCCCTCTTCCGGCGAAGCTGCCGCCCCTTGTTCCACTAAATTCCAGCATTCAAGCACCAATAAAACTCACCGGTGACAGCTTTACAATCTGGAAAATTCAATTTGAGTCTATCCTAACGGGATATGTCCTTGGATACGTCAATGGCCCGAAACCCGCCCTGGCCAAGACCATCGAATCCGATGGTGTCACCACCACAAATCCAGCCTATTCTCACCGGTATAGGGAGGATCAACTAATTGTCGACGCTCTAGCCGGTTCAATTTTCACAGGGTCGATTCAGTGAGAGTGATGTGGTGCTCTGGTAGGGTGGGGTGCATCGATCGGATAGAGCGGCCGTGGCAATTCTATGTATGTTTGAGCATACAGATTTATACATTGAGGCCTATCCAGAAGCTTGGGGACCAAGCCTTGTAATTCAAGTCCCAGTCCAACTTTAGTAGTCTATCAATCCGATGAGGTGAGGTCTCCGGTTCAAACACTGTCGTAATTGTAATCCGATATCTTTTTCATTTTAAAAAAAAAAAGGAACAAACAAAACAGACATGCTAATTCCACAACGTTTTCCATTGTATTCATAAGCCGAATCATGAATTCAAGTACTCTATCCCACTCTCAATTGGTCTATTTTTACCTTTGTTTCACAAGAATCTTATCCTAAGCAAGAAAGCAACTTATGTCGGACTTCCATGCTTCGTCCTCACGGTTTGTTTCTTTCGGGCAGTCCAGAACGCAGCATGATATCGATTCTGCAGAAAGCGTATTTTGCAGGATTCTCATCAAGAAATGGGCATTAACTAATATAACCATAGTAATATATTGAAAGCTCTTCTCATTCATGAAAATTGAAGTCTAATATCTGTATAGCAAAGTTGAATATTGCTACTAAAAGGATAAACTTACTTCCATCATTGAACGACGATTTGTAGTGTAGGTAGTCTCGATGGTTGAAGACTTCTGTTACATAAAGAAAAGAGAATTCAATTCATCAAATGAAGCTTTGCAACTGCAAAATTGGAATTATATGTTTTTTTTTAGGGACCAACCTCAAATTCAAACCCATAATGAAGAGCAACTTTTTTGACATCTTCCAAACTCAATTCAATAGACATTTCCTGAAAGTGAAACAAGGGTAATTCACATTATTCAAGTACGGCAGCTATGACGCCTTTGATCAATAAAGGAGCAAAAAAGAAGAACAAAATAATCAGAATAGAGTCTCACGTCTCCCTGACCATACGCATCTGCAAAGTGATAAAGTAAGGGTCCCAGATTCAGCCAGACCTAACACCCAGAGAAGATTATAAGATATGGAATGGGAGACTGTAACTTTAAATGTTTACTTCAGGCAACTCACTCCCCCTTCTTTGAGAATTCTTGAAATGGTTTCAATGTATTCAACAATGTTATGTGCCGTGTCAAGGAAAAAGCAAGTTACAACTGCATCCCAAGCTTCTGCAAAACATTTTCCAAACTGTTAAAGATTAAAATTTTAAAATATAACCAAAAAAAAGGACTACAAAAGCTGATACATATCGAATGGTACAATATCCACAATTCATTGATTAGTTCGCTTTGGTAGAAAGAAGGCACCAATGTAATTTCCTAAACCACCAGAAAACGTATGGCTTCTCAATATGACATGGCATAAGTAACTGCAAAGCTTTTACTACTCTGTGAAGGAGTAGTCCTAATTGGTTTAGAATCTATCTAGAAAGATCTTTGCATTACTTTTGCCATCTACTACAATAAGGTATTCCTTTTAGTAAGGTTCATTGTGTACATATGGTCTATTCTTCAAACTTCGAGTCACTAGCTTTTACAACTTCAAGAAAACAATTTTCGTAAGGCATGTGTTTAGAACTTATGGGTTGCTGATATCAGCCTTACTGAAAATTCCCAATGGTCTTTTCCCTAAAAAAATACAACTTTCTCGTCAAATTGGACACATCCACTGGCATCAGTTAATATTAAAAAAAATTAATACATAGATTTACCGAGACAGCCACATATGAAAGATATATCAACATTTTACTAGTTCCTACTCTGCCACGTATACCAAAAACAGAACCATTTTACTACACGCCAATAATCCACTAATCCTCACATAACCTCCATGTAAACTAGCAGAGAAGAGTAGACTGACAGAGAACCAGTTCACCGATTACTACCTAGTTGGCCAGGGTCACTGTATACTTCCACAAAATCACCGCCACACATTGAAAATCCTTCAGTAATCCCTGCACTGTTCCCACATGGGATCATAAAATACTTTAGTAAATATATTTCTCTTGTTGCACAAAACAATCTCAAACATAGCAAGATCAAAGAAAAAAGCAGCCCCGTGCATTGAAGCAGTTGCATTTGCGGCATCATGAGAAGATACAAGGCACGTTGGGCCTAATATAATAAATCTTATTTCATACTTTTATAAAAGGTTGTTTCCATGGTTTGAACCTGTAACCTCAGCATTGATGATAAACATGGTGTCGTTAAGGAAAATTCGCTTCATAAACTCGGAAAGGCGAAAACTGTTTTAAATTTTCCAGACAGGAAATTCAATTTGGAGGTCAAGGCAATTAATAATATTACAAACTTCAAGAGAGAATTGTGCTATGTTAAATGTTTTCTTTACATACATATAATGCATGTTTTATAAGCATATAGGTTATGCGTGTATCACAAAAAGTAATCTTTACATACATAAAATACATGTTTTCTAAGCATATGGGTTGTGTGTGTGACGATACACATACATGCATATATGCATATTGCTTATATTTGACCCAGAATCCAATCTATAACCAATAAAAATAATTGTAAACATAAAATATCCCATAGGTACAAAATATATCTGTTGTATAGCACATAGCACCAAATGAAGATGCGTAGCAGCAGAAACGAGCAGCATAAGTCCTTTTGAATGAAGAGAAGAATCATCAAAGATGCAGCGGAATTAAACGATGAATTACAGGGATAAAACATCTAACAAATAACAAAATTTCACAATCAATTGTAGCAAGTCCAGAAGATGAATATGGGATTTTAATGTACGTGTAAAAATTCCAGTGTTAGTGAGACATCGCTACGAAAAACAGATTAAGGAGTACCTTGCTGGAAGTATATCTGGAATAGAAACAGGACGAAGCTGGTCAATATCCGACAATGAATTGGAGTTGCTATGTATCCAAGGAAAAAGTGTCCACTCATTAGCAGTCTGGGCTCTAGCACAATAACAAAAACAGTTCATGACTAGACGTATAAACTCCATTTGGAGCCAAAATATATAACTTTTACTCAAATCTGGCAACTATAAAACACTGACTGGTTAAGGATAAAGCTTGAACAGATCATCATGTAATAGGAGAATTCATTTCCCTGACATATGAATCCTGTGTGACGCACAAAAAAATATTAATAAGCCTGAAGAACTATTCCATCTCCTACAAACACAATGAAGCTTTTGAAACATACCATTGCATGAAATTTCCAGAGCCAGTCTCCCAAGTCCAGCGCCAGGAACTAAACAAGCAGGTGGACTGTTCAAAGGAAGGACGCTGGTTAAGTACTCAACTCCAGAAAATAAAATTTTAGATCGCCTTACAAAGAGGAAGCAACCAACAGAATTGTACTGCTTCACATTTTTACATTGAGTGACTACAGATAACAGGGACATGTATTATAAAATACATTACTCCAAAGCTGTAAAAAAACATACATCTTTTGGTCACAGAAAGTTATCCATGGTCATAGCAAATGAATGTTGTTTTAGCCTTTTTTTTATAATTGGTACAGTTCTGAACTCCATAGATTACTGACAGTCTAACTATTGAATGATTTGGAGTAGTCACCGTCAAACAAAACATATGGTTGTCAATAACCAGCTGCTCATGATCCTAGTCATTAGTCATCAGTCATTAGCCAAAAGAATGAAGATACTAAGGGTAAACCGTCAAACTAAATAGACACACGTGACTAATTGTTGGAACAAAGATATCACTCCCTCCATGTGTCTTTTGTCTTCTCATACAATGATCAATTATAAGGGATGCTGAGTGGTTGGTCATTAGCCATTAATTTATTTACTCGCATACAGAATACTTGCCTTTTTTCACAACGATTAGGAAATACACGGTTAAGCTCTTGTAGAATGGGCTTGTAGCACTGGTCACGTTCTATCTGTCCCTGTAGATGTTTAATTCAACAATAAGCAATTCAATTGATTTCACTACACCATTGTGTGGAGAGAAGCAAACAGTCTTTATTACATCCCTCTAACTTATGAATTACGAAAGAATCAGTTTAAGCAAATTTGTACCTCGGCTGCCCAGTCCCGTACAATATTCCTGATGATGCATCTAACCTGAAAAAGATATCAATTGATTCAGTAACATCTCAGCAGGTGATTCTACAAGAGTATGACAATCAATTAGCACATTGAACAAACGGATAACACACGATAACCAACCAATACAAGCTTAGTAGCTTACTGTAGAGATGCATCGGCTGCAGGAACAAGCGAATTTACATGCCTTAAGGTATCATCATCTTATGAGCTATATATAACTATTCTGCATCAACTAGTGAAAGAGATACATCATTTCCCTTTCCCATTGAAGATTAGGCAACTTTTAGCCATTTACAAATGAGATTTCAAGGAATTTGAGATTTTGAAACTTTAATTACACTCGAGTGTTTGGGCATAAAAATGGGAAAACAAATGATAACATCTCACTGCCTCGATAAATAATAATAAAATATTTTGAAAATACGTTATTCATATTAATTGCAGTAATAATATTGGTACTAATAAAATAACACACACACACACAGAGTAAAATAAGGCTTGAGCGGTTTTGCTATATATATTAAAGAAAAAAAGCTGCATGATGAAACACTTCCAGTAGAAAGTGTAGAAGAGCTTTTAAGGTAGTGTCTTTTTCCCATTGCTTTTCGTTTTTCGGATGAATAGCTCACTCCTATACTCAGGCTCGATTATGTAGCCATTCTAGTGCTACCATCTTAACTTTACCTTATAGAGAAGGCAAGAATTTACCATATTTGTCCTCTTTTTGGTAAATTTCAAATGTACACCATCTTAAACCAAAGATTGACTATCATTACATGGAACGATTACCGTACCTTATCTACATCAACTAAAGGAACAGGCAGCTGCAATGATGGATCCAACCAATCAGGAACCGATGATCTGACCTGAGACTGATAATCATTAAAAGAAATGAAAAACATGTCATTTGTCAGACAAGAATAATCCAACACGCGTATGCACATGAAAGAGGGGAGATAGATAAACACTATGAAGCAGAGTGAAGAAACTATGACTTGCAGGACATTTTAACTTCACCTTAAACGTGATTAAAAAAAAATCAAAGACTAAGACCAAAGGTTAAAAAATAAAAAATAAAAGCTGGTTATAAAAGGACATTAGAACTTGCATAAACTTTTGTCCTTCGAATGGTCTTTTTTTTGTGTCGTAATATCATGTGAAACTCAGTCACAAGAAGATGGAGCTTTGAGATTTCTGCTTTGTTCCATCGAAAATAATATGCAAAAAAAATGAGAGTTAAGTTTTTACATGTCTATTGATATCTGTTGCAGAAGATTCTGGCTCTACATCTTTGGAGCATGAATCATCATCCGGCTGAAACTCGGAGCCTGTGGAGCTTTTTCCAGTGTTGAAGCCATTCATTTGTTGGATCCCATTCTTCTCCTGTCGTTAACTACAGAGTTAGATATCATAAGGAAATGAAAGATGCACAAAGAACAAGATAAAAATCCCATCCAAAATCAGAAATGTTAATGCAACAGTATTCGCTGTCTTTACTTTCAAAGACCCACAAACTGCATTGGTAAAGTCTGCTCTGTCAACCTCTGGGCCAGGAATAACTGAATTTGCTGAGGAATCGCAACAGGCCTGCATTGGTTTCGTCGAGAATGTATGTTTATCAGAAGCATTTCTGAGATGCTCACTCTCACAAACTTCAATATCCTGACTCAGATCAATTGGGGGATCAAAAGCCTGAAATACAAAAGAAAGCGACGCAAGTCGTCATGTAGATTCAGTCAACAGTAACAGTGTCCGAACATTAAAGCCAATGACTAGTAAAGAACATTGACAAAACTAAGTGACAATTACATACCTTGAGCATTTCAAATATGAAATATGCATTTCTTGAAGCACACCTATACCAGAAAGAAGCATTTTATTCACATCCGATAAATAGATTGAACACTAGGGTTGTTGAGAGGAGAATTGCATAAAAAAAACACTTTTTACGAAAAGAAAAAAAAAATTGGCATGTCAACTTTCTAAGAGAGTCATCCTATTGAGGAAATGGGTCCTAAATGATTTTGTTACCACTCACCTAGAATTTACTCAACTGTACAATTTTCTAAATGTCTTTGGATCCATGACAAGAGCAATGCCCAGAACCCTAGCTGTTCAAACCCATGTTTTCCTTTAGCATCTTCATACCCACGAGTCACTATCAATGTGGGGCAAATCATACACTACAACTAATATTTTTGTAGAATCAGGACTTGTGCTCTTTGACTTCCATCGGAAGGAGATTGATTCTTATGGAATTGATCCATAGAGTAGCATCGAACTGCCCTATTTCCAAAAACTCCAGCGTCCGGAGAAGAATAATCATTCCAGAGGAGATCCCACAGGAGTGGCTAATGCAGAGTTGGACATCTGATCAAAGCTGATGCTTTTGATTGCTGTGGCCCTTTGAAACCAAAAGAATAATATTATCAATCAAACCCACAAATTAACCCCATGCAAACAGTCCAGTTAAAATGCCTAATTCCACCAAGTACACAAACGCAGTCTAGAAACTCAATTAGCCAAAGCTTTATAATCCACCAGTCCTCCCCACTCGCTCACAGCTGTCATGAAGGCCTCCCCTTCTTTCCACCAATAAACCATTTCAGGATCTCCCTTTTTTCCAGTATTGAAGCTTTTATTATATTTGAATTCAGAAAATCTATCTAAAGTTGAAGATGAAAACTGGTAAAAATGTGGCTATAGTTCATCTCTCTCAACCAATTAGGGTTGAAAGGAATGTATATCCTCCCTGGCAAATCTGACTATACAATGTAAAGTAGGCTTCATAACTGACACATGTTTCATGTAAAGTAGCCTTTGAACGTAACGACAACATCTTCAAAATGAAATGAAAAGGCACTTTAAGGTCGAAATAAGAAGCCCACTTCTTAGTACCCTTGAAAACACATTTCATTAGAGACGCAGCTTTAATGTGATGTAACTTTGTATTGAATATAATAAATAACAACATAGTATAGTATTGTTATACTTTAATTTGTAAGTAAATAGGCCGGTTAGACACTTTACAACAATAGTTAATGTTGCCCACTCTATAAAGTGTATCCTAAGTAGTATTTATTACCATGTTGCTTTTTCTCTTTCCTAGATTAGGCATGCTTACTTTAAGCTCAAAGGTCACCTTGTAATGTATCTATTTATTTGGGGCTGTTTAGCCTAGTAAATTAATAAGAGTTTCTACTTTCTCTTAATCTCTTCTTCCTATTTCTCTCTTATTCTCTATATGGTAGCAGAGCCCTGAAAATACTTCAGGAAATCGATCTGTTTTTCAGTTTTTTTTCCTCTGTTATATCGGAAAAATGACAGCAAATGAATCTAATCCTTCCCCCTTTCACTCTCTTTCAATGGAGTTGATAATCCATCACTCCAAATTTACTTCCAAAAAATTATCTGGACCGAATTATCTATCTTGGTCACAGTCAGTTTACACTTATGTCCTAGGGAGAGGAAAGAAAGGATACCTCACTGGATCCTCCATACCTCCTACCGACAAAAACTCAAAGGAGTTTGATACATGGGAAACCGAAGATGCCATTGTTAGATCATGGCTTATGAATTCCATGGTAGAAAAAATCAGCTCTAATTTTCTGTATGCCAAATCAGCCCTCGATTTGGAAGAAGCTAGAGTCACTATACTCTAATGAAGGTAACTATGTCCAAGTGTATGGATCAAACTTAAGCTTGAATTCAGTCCAAAATGGACAGCCAATCAATGAATACTTCAATACTCTAACCAATCAGTGGGAAGAGTATGACCAACTTACTATCAAGGAATGGAAATGCACTGATGATGCTGATATTCATAACAAGGAGCTGGAAAGGGACAGGTTGCTGGATTTTCTGGGAGGCCTAGACTCAACTTATGAAGCAGCCAGAGAAAGGATACTTGCAATATCTCCCTTTCCTTCTATAAATGATGCTTTCAGCATTCTAAGGAAGGAGGAGTGCAGGAGGGGAGTAATGCCTATGGCTGGAGGGATACTACCAACTCCAGGAGGAGCATCTTCAGCCTTTAAAGTGTCAGAATCTGAAGCAGCCAATGCAGCCTTTAACAAAAACAAAAGGAGTGAGAATTGGGCCAACCTTCTATGTGACCACTGTAAAAGGAAAGGACACCTGAGGGAAAAATGCTGGCTGTTGCATGGAAAACCTCCTCACCTTCTCAAAAATCAGCAAGCAAAAACAGGGGATAGAGGCCATGAGCCGAACAAGGCTTATAGTGTGGCTGAACAGAGGCAAGGATTCACTGAAGAGCAAATGAACACACTTCAGTTGATGTTTAGCAAACTCCAACCACGACCCTCTTGAATCAATCAAGGTTGGAGCTACAAACACATGAAGGGCAAAATGGATTGTTGACTCTGGAGCTACCAAATATATGGACAGTGAAATTTCTGCTTTTGAAACTTTCTCAAGTATTGAATCTCACCAACATGTTACTATAGTGATGGTTCCTCTAAAAGAGTATTAGGAAAAGCGAGTCGAATTGAACCTACCATTACCCTAGAAAATGTCCTCTATGTTCCTAATCTAAATTGTAACCTTCTCTCTCACAAACAGCTTTTGTAGAGATAGGAAATGTTCAAATAACTTTCGGATACCCATTGTGAGTTTCAGATCTCAAGTCTATGATGAAGATTGGCGATGCTAAGAGTACTAAGGAGGTCTCAGACTGTTTCATAGCAAGACCTTAGAAGAACCAAGAGGATTAGTGGCTAGTTTAGACTCTAAATGTAACAAGATTATTCATTTACATTTTAGACTAGGCCATCCTAATTTTGTGTACTTGAAAAAGTTGTATCCTTCCTTATTTTCTGGAATCTGTATGGAAAAATTAAAATGTGAGTTCTGCATTCTTGGCAAACAGACTAGAAGTGTGTATCAGTCTGTACCTTATACACCCACTGCTCCTTTTGTTCTTGTTCATACTGATGTTTGGGGTCCTTCAGGGTCCCTAACCTATCAAAAAACCTTGGTTTGTTACTTTTATTGATGATCATTCTAGGACCACTTGGGTATATCTTATGAGCCAAAAATCTGATGTCACAGCCATATTCACCAACTTCTATAACTTTGTTGAAACTCAGTTCAAAACCAAAATTCAAATCCTAAGATCTGACAATGGGACTGAATATTTTAATTCACACCTATCCCCTTTCACTTCTTGAAAAGGATTGTTCATCAATCCTCTTTGCACTAACACCCCACAACAAAATGGGGTAGCCGAGAGGAAAAACCGACATCTCCTAGAAATTGCCGTAACCATGATCTTCACCTATAATGTTCCTACCTTCTATTGGTGTCAAGTCGTCCCTAATCGCCACCTATTTGATCAATAGAATGCCTTCTAGGATCTTTGAATTTCAGACCCCATTAATGTCCTAAAAAGCATCTATCCTTGCCCAAAACTCATCTCTGATATCTCTCTAAAGATATTTGGATGTACTGCTTATATCCACAATCATAACCCAACAGGGGGAAGCTTGATCCTAGGTCTGTTAAAACCATATTCCTTGGCTATTCTCCTACAAAAAGGGGGTATAAATGTTTTGACCCTAAAACTCATAAAACCTACATCACATTTGATGTTACATTCATTGAAGATCAGCCTTTCTTTTTAAAGTCTGAAACTAAATCCAATCGACCAAGATTTGATCACCAAACTGCCATCACCCCACTATTATTGTTGATACTCCCAATGACACTCATATTCATCGGCTGAAAAGAGATCATTATTTACACGAGAAAAAATTGGGTACCCCCGAATCCGAAAACCCCAATAATTCTCAAATCCACCAACCAACACTCGATTCCTCATCTACTTCACCTAATTCCTCATCCTGATTCTTCATCTACTTCACCTACCTCATCCGGATCACCCACCGACATTTCACCTCCTATTCTTGAGTCTGATCTTCCTATTGCTCTTAGAAAGGTAGGAGAGAAATGTACTCAACACCCTATTCAGAAATTTGTGGCCTATAGTAAAGTCTCACCTTCTTATCAAGCCTTCTTGTCTAATATTGACTCTAGCAGTATACCTAAATCCATTGAACATGCCTTAAGTCAACCTAAGTGGAAACATGCTGTTTTAGAGGAACTGTCTGCTTTAGATAAGAATCATACTTGGGATTGTGTTCCTAAACCACAGGGGGTAAGACCAGTTGGGTGTAGATGGCTCTTTACCATCAAACACAACCCAGATGGTACCATTAACAGATACAAAGCAAGACTTGTTGCAAGAGGTTTTACCCAGACTCAAGGGGTTGATTTTAATGAAACATTTGCTCCAGTGGCTAAGTTAAACTCAGTCAGAATCCTAATTTCCATTGCTGCTGTTCAGAATTGGCCTCTTTATCAGATGGATATTAAAAATGCATTCTTAAATGGGGATTTAAAAGAAGAGGTATATATGCACTATCCACCTGGTTTTAGACTTAAACCTAATCATGTTCAAGTTAAACAAAGCCATCTATGGTTTAAAGCAATCTCAAGGCCTGGTTTGAAAGATTCACCAAAGCTATGAAGGAAGCTTCTTATCATCAAGGCCATAGTGATCATACTATGTTCTACAAACATGATCGATCCTGGCAAAGTCACTATTCTCATTGTCTATGTTGATGACATCATCATCACAGGAAACTCAGAAGAAGAGATCACCTACTTGAAGAACTTTCTAAAACATCAATTTGAAGTAAAAGATCTAGGCACACTAAAGTACTTTCTTGGTATTGAAGTTGCTAGATCATCCAAGGTATCATACTCACCCAGGAGGAAATACACTATGGACTTACTATCCGATTATGGATCGTTGAGAGCAAACCAGCTTAGCACACCCCTCGATAATCTGTCAATTTTGGGAAGGATGATCTTTGATACGAGATATTGAAGTGAAAGGTATCGAAACTTATTGGAAGATTAATCTACTTATCTCATACTAGGCCGGACATATCTTTTCTCATTAGTACTCTTAGCCAATTTATGCATTCACCTAAAGAAATTCACTACAAGGCAAAGCGGCCAGTTAGGCTCTTAAGGTTTTTGAAAGGGAATCCTGGAAAAGGTATACTATTTAATAGAGAAGGAAATAACAGAATTGAGGCCTATGTGGATGCTGATTGGGCAGGGTGCAATATTGATAGAAAGTCAACCTCAGGTTGGTGCATTTATGTCTTTGGAAATCTGGTTTCTTGGAGAAGTAAGAAACAATCAGTTGTGGCTGAAGTTCAAGTTGAGGCTTGAGTACAGGCAATTGCAGTGTGTATGTGTGAGATATTATGGGTGCAGAAACTTATGAAGGAACTAAGATTTGTTGTTTCTACTCCAACTTGTCTTTCTTTACAAAGATCATACCAATCGGCTATTGAAATCACTCAAAATCCGGTACAACATGACCGGACCAAGCATATTGAAATTGATCGGCATTTTATCAAAGAGAAGATGGTGAAGGGAGAGATTTTCCTATCTTATATCAATTCAAGAAATCAAGTGGCTGATGTGTTCACTAAGAGTCTACCTAGCACCTCCCTTCTGAAGTGTATTGACAAGCTTGGTCTGCTAGATATCTACATCCCAGCTTGAGGAGGAGTATTGAATATAATAAATAACAACATAGTATAGTATTGTTATACTTTAATTTGTAAGTAAATAGGCCGGTTAGACACTTTACAACAATAGTTAATGTTGCCCACTCTATAAAGTGTATCCTAAGTAGTATTTATTACCATGTTGCTTTTTCTCTTTCCTAGATTAGGCATGCTTACTTTAAGCTCAAAGGTCACCTTGTAATGTATCTATTTATTTGGGGCTGTTTAGCCTAGTAAATTAATAAGAGTTTCTACTTTCTCTTAATCTCTTCTTCCTATTTCTCTCTTATTCTCTATACTTTGATAATCAGCATTGCTAAAAGTGTAGTGTTCCATTCCTCTGTATTTTACGTCTACCTTACATCAACCTAACTGAGCCTTGAAATTTTCATTTCCAAATGTTTTGGGGGGAAAAGATGGATATGAGAAGGTTGAACATGCTTATAACTTTCAAACCCTTCCATAAGAAGTAGATTAAAGGATTCAACAGTACGTTCATTTAGAGAAAATGAAATTTACATTCTAACTTTTACAATCATTCGTCTGGCTTTTGGAACAAAGATGAATTTTCACTTCTTGTACATGGGGCCCAACTAACATTGTAACTGCATATCGATCAAAAAAGAATAGAAAAGTATAATTTAATGTTTAACCAATCTACTATTCTTAAGAAACATCCCCCTCTCACCCCCCACCCCCCAAAAAAAGGAAAAAGTAAAAAAGAAATACACAATGGAACCAAAAAGGAATATATATATATATAATCGATAGGATGACCAAAAAATCGAAAATGTACTTGCGTGCATTAAAACTACTAAATTCAGAAAATAAATTAGATTCCTTGGAAAAACATTAAAGCTGGAACACACACACACACACAAAAAAAAAACTACACCAACAACAAAGTCAAGAAGTGATAAATGTACCATCTAAGATTCTGATATTTTGCTGGAAGATGAGAAAGCAATGCCTGCAAAAAAACACGATGTACGTCCATATAGTCAATGAGTGAAAAAGCATTGCCTTCTAAACGACATCACCAGTGCATCACATTGTATGCTATTGCACCAGATACAGCAGCAATATTATAATGAAAAAGAGAAGCTGGTACTATGGGCGTTCTTGGAAGAACGTTAATCATAAGAAGATCAAACTCCTCTCCATCCTCATCATAGAAAAAGGCAAAGTAAGAGATGAAATGATTACCATAAGCATAACAAGGTTTGATGCATTGAATAACCACTAAACATTCAAGAAAGTGATGTCCAATGAAAAAGAGAAAGCAGAAGAAAGGCAATCCATATGACATACCCATGATAACGATGCATCGAATTCATTGAAACATTCATGTCCTAATTTGATAGACCATTGAGATGGTTTCATGTTCCAAAATTTAATAATAGGAGCAAGCGACCATTTCTAACTGGAAACGTGTTTCTACACTCAACAGTTGCCTCAGAATTTAAACCCCTGTTGAAACGCTGTTCTCTTCAAGAATATACTATTTTAGACAGCTAGACTATAAAGCCAGTCGTATTAATGACTCAAGCCCGAAATTACTGCTGAATGACATCACAAGGGCTGGTTTAGATACTTAGGCCAGACAACTTCCTTCCTTACTAATTTCCACAACTCATGGAATACGACAAATAATTAAACTCTCTACCAAACAGCTTTTTCACTCGAGACAGACCATAGAGTAGGCGGTCATCAATCACTTGGATCTTTCAATCGAAAAGATAGTCAGAGTGGATGTGTCCTTTTATCTGATCAGATTCAAAGGTCGCATGTGGTTTGAGTTAATGAGCAGCAATATAGTTGGTCGAAGCTCTCAAAGCTAAATTGCTCAGATTGTACTAGAGGGATGCAAGAAACTATTACATACAACACGTCATGAATTCAGCAACGAAAACTTTCAAGTGGAAAATTTTCAAAATATATGCTAAATAGGAATTACCATATTGCTGAGCAAAATATTTCATTAATTCAATTCAATGCATACTAGAGCAATTTTGTGTGAGGACACGTTGCTCCAAACACACAGATTAAACCTCAAAACAACTAATATTCCTACCTTCAAATAATCTAAAATGGCAATGATGCATACAAGAAACAGAATTTTAACACCCCCCACCCCCCCCCCCCTGAAGCAAAAGTTAAACCTTGTGTTCCACGGGGAGCTTTTGGAATGACCTTTCGTATCTCTTTACATCCTCCTCCGCTGCCTCTGGATAGCTATAATGAAGAATGGTGAGAAGGGGGAAAACATTTGAAAACTAATCCTTTACACCATTGAAGTCGAGAAAGGTGTGCGAAATACGAAATACTTACTTGAGATAAGCGCTGATTATGCGCTTGAGTGATTTGACTTCGAGAGCGATTTCCTCCTTCATCCGACGGAGTTGTTCGGTATCTTCATCGCAGCAATTCGCCATTTTTAGTCGTTAACTCCAACTTGCTAGTGCAGTTTTCAACAGAGCGAACGAATTACTACATCAAAAGTGGCTGTACAATAAGACCCCGTATTGTACAAGGATGACAAAATATATGTTTTCACATTTACGGAGGGAGTACAATCGGAATGGTTATGTATTTTTACATTTTTTTTTATTATGTTCAAGCTAGATGTTAGTAACGAGTCATACATGATAATCAATAGTGCAAATATGTGTTGTGTCACAACTGTTGTGGTAAGAGCATTTCTCATCGAATTAATGAGTTATACATCATTATCAATTATATAAACATATGCCATGCCAGTCAGGGGCGAACGTAGGATAACGAGTATGGAAGGCGAGCGATAATAGTAGAGATTTTTTGCAATCCGAAAAATACTTAAACAAAATTTTCGACATTATCATACGAACATTTAACTTACCGTAGCACATAAATCTAAAAGCAAATATACATCAAAAAAAGTGGAATAAAAAATATAAATTATTTTTTTCTTTTTTAATAAATTAACTGAGAATCTAAGGGGTCAGCAAAATGAATATAGTAGTGTAAAGCATAGCCCTTTTTTTGACTCTTAACTATTATTTTTGACTTTATAATATATTTTAATAGTATTATTAGTCTTTCATAATTAAAATAATTTTGATAATGTGTTAAATGCATCACTTTTGTAATAACGATGTATTTTTTATTTACGTGATAAATTTTTTTTTCAACAAAAAAAATTAATATAAAGTGTAGGGGCGAATGCAAATTTTAAGAGGGGCGAAAAAAATACATAACATATATATACTAGTGTTTTTCTGGATCCAAGGGGGGCGCTTGCGGGAAGTTATTGTGTGGTGTCTCCACACGGTGCGAGACACAGCGTGTGGCGACTTCCCACACCACACGCTTTATTATGTATTTAAATCCATGTGGTTCGATCGTTCACCCGTCACTTCACCCTTAAATTCCCTCACCACACAATAACTTCCCGGCACTTGCCCCCTATACAATGGGTACATCCGGCCCTGATGCCAGTCGTTGTGAAAACCAAAAGAAGCATTTTTTTATTTTAGTAACAATGCTTATGACATGTTTTTTCGTATAATGGAATGGAATGTAATGAAATCAAATGAATGAAATGGAATTAACTCGTTTATTCATGTGTTTAAGGTCACTTGATTAAAATCTTACATTTAAACCAGTTTAAGGACCACTTTGTTAAAAGTAAAAATAAAAATATCCGTGAGCTAAAAGTTTACGATCTGAATTGTTGATAGACCCCCAATATTTTGTGCCCTTCTGTTAAAGGGTAGAATGGAGACTTGGCAATTAACAGCAGGAAGTAAAATAGTTTAGCATTATCGGGCGCGTGTGTGCGTATATATTGTAAAAACTCTCAACTTCTAGTAAGGGTGTTTTGGTCTTTTCAAAATTTGATTTCATTTTCTCTTTTTTTAGGTTTCCTTTTCCTGCAAGCTAAAGGAAACCGACTTAAGGCTGTTAAGAGCCTATAAAAAGGCCCCAAGATGCCATAAGGTCTTTGTTTTCGCGTGTTAGGGGTTTTTCTAGAGTTTCTGTAGTTCGAGACCTCCACCGTATTGAGATAAGCTCCGGCCTCGACGGGAGTCAGGTTTGGCGAAGGTTTGCGTGTTTCCAATCACCATAGTCTCGGCAAGGTCACCGACTGGTCGGTAGGTAGCGCCTTGCGCGAGCCGATGCGATTCTTCGCGCGATCCTCGATGTCCGGCGAGAATAGTCCGCGTCGTTGTTTCTATTTCGTAGATCGTAGTGTTGAGTTCGGTTCGGTCCAAAGTCATCTAGTTGAAGGTCAAGGTTCAGCCTTTTTCATAAATTCTCAAATTTGATCCTTATGTATTGTAGTGTTCATGTTAGAATATGGACCTTGTTTGTAGATCTTCGTGAGAACGGGAATTAGTTGTTGTCAATTCACGCCTCGGTTTCGCCTATAAGGTAAGGAGTTATTTTTATTAAAAGAAAAACTTATTTATGTAATTATCGTTTTACTCGTTTTCGAAACTATGAATGCACTTGACCGCCTAGGTTTATATGGTTGCATTATGCCGAGATCTTTGAAACGAAAATCGAATCAATAATATTTTAGACACGCCTTAGCGGCCTTAACCCAGTGGCGCGTCCGACAATACCCATGATCAACTTTTGGTTATGGTTATGTGATATGTATGTGTTACGTGCCGTATTTCTATGTATGTTATGGATTTTGGAAATTTCATTATATCGTGTTCATGCGAGTATTTGAGATAGTTTGGTAGTTTGGTGTTGCTATGGCCATGGCCTTTGTATGCTCACGTAGGTTGGATATGGCTCTAACATGATCTTACATGCTTCATGTGCTAATCTGTGTTTTACTTGTTTCCAAATAGTCTTGGTAATGTGCAGTTATTTACCTACAATGCGCTACAAGAGCACTCCGACCGACTCACGGAACGTATTTGGATGTATGACTAGTTATTACCACTGTTAAAACTCAGTGTATTACAAGAATACAGTGATTTAACGTGTCATGTGGGATGTGGTAGTCATATTACCCAAAGTTGCACCATGGCCTCCATTGCGAGTTTTCATCATGGTGTTGTACTCTGGAATATCTAGATTTTATGTGTTAAACAAGAACATGAACAAGACATGTAACATGACAAAATACAAGATCATGACAAGAACACGAACATGATAAGTAAGTAGTTAATGAGATGAACAATTATGTGCAAGATGAACTGAACGTAATTAATAGACATGTTTTCCATGCATTGTTAAACATGGTTTAAAAGTAGATTTCCCTTTTGTCTCAAGTTATGATTTCAACTATTTTGTTAACTAGTTCCCTTCTTCTCCTTACTGAGTATCTAACTAGTGCTCTCACTTTTTTATTTGGAATAAGAAGCTATGCAGGTACGTGCAGAGTTTGATGATGAGTCTGGAGTGCTAGCTTATGATGGAGCTATGAAATTTCCTTTAATTTTTGCAGTAGTTGTTTTTGAATAAGACATGATTGCCAGAAGTCGCAGTTGTTCATTCTTTTTTTTTCTTTCTTTTTTTTTTTTTTTTTTTTTTTTTTTCTGAAACTGTTGTTCATTCTTTTCAGACATGTCGGTTGTAATCAGGGGCGTCCTTATCCAAATTTAGGCTCGGGGTCAAATATTGTTTTAGGCCCAGATCAAACCCTGGTCACTTATCAAGTTATATCATAATGCTTACCATTAAAGCAATACATTATTGGTATTTAAAAACACAATATATATGTACTAATAAGTCAAAATTTCATGACCAGCTTTAAATTATATAGATTTGGGGGCTTCTGAGGCATCTTTTTGGCGCCCCCAGTTGTCTTGGATGATAGTATTTATTCTCAATTATTTATTATTACTTTGACAACAATTGTATTCAACAGCTTATTTGAGGTTTGTTTCTAGTCTTTTGCTTGTTTTCTTCTTTGCAAATCTGTAATTACTCTGATATTTCATGCAGACTTACGAGATTTAATGTTTTCTAAATGTCACAAGTCGCGCTTTCTATTTCCAGGGAAAGACCTGGTATCCGGGAGATGGACGTTACACACACACACACACACATATATATATATATATATATATATATATATATATATATCATGTTTTTGTCTTTCAATATATTATTGTCCAGTGACGGATCCATGAAATGAACTCAATGGAGACATCGATGTGTACAAATAATATATATATTTTAACAGTCAACCTACAATGTTTGAATAGATTAAAAAAATTCCCATTTATCACTAAATACAAATGATGTTTGGTGCACAACAGTACATCGAAGTATTAGTCTCAAACAATAGGATACCTTGCGAATGAAAAAAAGATTACAGATTATATTTTCATATTTTTCACATCTTGGTTGGGGCACATAACACATCCCACATGTTACAAAATTCATATTTTTCACATCTTAGTAATGGCATATGTCCCAACACGTTAGTGCGTGCGTCCGCCCCTGTGTTACCGTCCATGTATTTTTTTCAATTTTGCCAAGCTGTTTTTACATTGATATTATTTACTGTTTAAGGAAAATAAAAGTACAAAAACGATGTCAAGAACGCTGAACGCTATGCATCCAAAAAAAAAAAAAAAAAAAGACACGGTTTTAATTTAAAACCCAAGCTTCAAATGTTCCTCCCTCAACTAATATGCACCAACAAAAATACAAAGGGCTAAATTTCAGCTTCCCCGTTCCAAAAAGTAGTAAATCTGACCATCCCAAAGAAAATGGATTTTAAAAACAAAAAACTTGTGATTTCGGACTTTACCTAGAAATGTTAGGGAAAAAAAGCTACTAATGATTCATCCTACCAGGCAGATTACTGATCCTTTTTAGTACCACTACTAGAAGCGGCCCCGGATTCTTCAGTTTCAACCATTTTGCGAAGTCTGTCTTGAAGAACACGAACTCTGTCCTCGGTCCTCCTTAGCTTTCTCCATCTGTAAGCAAACCAAAGTCCAAATCCGCCATACACAACAATGTAGGAACCCCATACATAAGGATATGCTTCTGCATCTCCTTTGACTTTATAGTACTTTTCCCGTATTTTTCCAATCCATCCTGCATCAGCCTGCTGGCTTATTGCCTGTTTGTCATCTGTCGTTTGTTGAACTTCATTTCCTTGTGTAGACATTATCAGCTAACTGCAGCTAGTAAGAAACGAATGTACTTTTACCTGCTCACAAAGCTTGCAATATGAATTACAAATACTATCAAATACATACTAAAAAACTGGATGTTGTCAACACAAACTCTTGTACAAAACTAGCACGAGTTTGCCCAACACAGAAGATTTTACAGATCAAGATCACGCAAATGCAGCAACGAACAAAGATAAGTTCCAACAGGACTGATGATCAAAGCAACACAGGTTAACTGCAGCAAAAATGTTTCTGCCACTTGTTTAGTCCGAGGTTTTCAAGTTTGCAAGTTTCACAACATAGTTGCATTGAGTATTATAATTTATTGTAGTCTGCAAAACTGCAGAATGTTTTGTTTCAAGAATCCTTGTGAATTCATTGGAAGGAGCAATAGAAGTGGCTCATGTGAACATCAATGACATTGATTTTTTGTCAAGAAGAATGAATGCAAACAGCACACTGACCTAAATAGAACTATCTCTAGTTTTCATTTCACCAAAATTGAAAGAGAAAAAAGGACTCAAATTAATCGTCTCCCCGAGGATAAAACATGAGAAATCCATCATTCTATTTGGAAAACACATATTGGAGATGTTTAGCATTCAACAAAGCAATAATCAGTGACGTAACCACACATTTGATAGTTCATAAGGTTCCTTTTAGGCATTAAATCAAACAACTCATGCCCAAAATTAGTTTGATCTCAGGCTGCACCAAATACAATAGTTCATGTCTTCATGATCTAAAACTAATAAAAACATATTAACTAAACCTAGCCCAATAAGCATTGGCATTCAAACACGTCATGATGCCCATAAAAAGCTATCATTTTCCCAGAACCACCTGAAAAAACTCAGAAGACAACTAAAACCTCCACACCACAGATTTTCTCGGTTATTAGCAAAACAAAGCATTTACCAGTTGTCTCAAGCCCAATTCAACTGTGAAAACAATTAAAATTAAAATAACAAGTGCTTATAATGATAATGAAGTAAGAAACAAGCATCATTTAAGAACTGCTGGATCGAAAAATTAATTTTTTTTTTTTGAAGAAATGAAGCATTGCGGAAACACAACTCATCACAAAAAAGAAAGCGCCGGACACCAATTATTAATTTATTTTTTTTTTGTTACGAAAGCCACCATTTCTACTTATTGACATTTCAGGAAAAAAAACAAAAAAAAAAAACCTGAACTAATTAAAACCGAAATCTGAAAATACCTCTGCCTGTTGATGACGGCGTTATATAGGCGAAAGAGAGTTGAGCAGATGCTGTTACTACACTTTAGAGAGGATGACGAATTTAAAAAGAAAACCCAGCTCTGAGGGACTTCGATCCTCTACCGTATTTTTTGCTCTAATTGCACTGGATGATGCCACGTGTAAGACTATATCTGACCCGTTGATTTTTTTCCCCTTACAATGACTTAAGAGAAACCACTTCCGTGTGAAGCATTTTACATTTTTCAATTCTTCACCTGTCAAAACATCTCACTTGCATTCCATTTTGCAGATTCTTCATCTCCATTCACAAATTGTAGCTGTTCGGGCAAGATGCTGTCAAGTATTACGATTTTTCGCAACAAAATGATGCTCATCGTCTATGTCGGGCTGAATTCACAATCTTTCACCATGCTTTTGAACCGAAAAACGAAGAAAACTATGCAAGGGGTAAGTTTGTTAATTGATTTTGATTATTTATGTTACTTTGGAAATTTAGGATTATTGTAGCCTTTGTTTGTTAATTTAATGTGTAGTTGTGAATATTCTTCTTCTTAATAGCCATAATCAGCGCGGAAGGAGCCACTTTTGCAACATATTGTTTGAGAAGTTGATGTTAAGGTATGGAGTAAGACATAAGATTGTGGCAGCTTATCACCCTTAGACGAGTGAACAAGTCGAGGTGACAAAGAGGGAGATTAAGAGGATATTGGAAAAGTCGGTTAATCCCACAAGGAATGACTGATCCTTGAAATTAGATGATGCTCTCTGGGCGTAAAGAACTGCATACAGGACCACGATTGGGTTGTCTCCCTACATGATAGTCTTTGGGAAAGCTTGTCATCTACCGGTTGAGCTAGAGCACCGAGCCCTATGGGCCGCGGGATTTCTAAACTTTGATGAAAGTTTAGCCAATGAAAAGAGATTATTGGAGTTGAACAAATTGAAAGAGTTTAGATTGCAGGCATATGAGAATTCCAAGATATACAAGGAAAGAACGAAGCGCCAGCATGACAAGGGGATTCTGAACTGTACCTTTAAGGTTGGAGATAAGGTGCTGGTATACAATTCGCGTCTTCGCCTCTTTCCTGGAAAGTTGAAGTCAAGATGGTTTGGACCATATGTCTTCATAAAGGTCTTTAATTCTGGTGCATGTGAAGTACAAAATAAACGCTCTGGACAGGTATTCACTGTTAACGGCCATAGGCTGAAGCATTATGTCGAACGCAATTTTGATGCAGAATTAGAAGTCTTTATGTTGGGCGACCCACATTATGAATAAATGAGCCCTATAAGTACAGTCGAGCTAGCGACTATAAACTCAAAACTATTTCTGATAAACCCTTATCTATCTTGCTTTTGATTATTTTTACTTATTTGAGTCAATAACGTGCATGAATATCAAGAAGGTTTTTTTCATCAAATATATCTTTTGTCACCCGACTCTACATATATGTGGTATTTTCCTTAGCGATTCCCATGTGATACCCTCGTAAAAGTTTTTATGTCTTCTTGAGGTCAATAAAGAATAAAGTGGCTTAACTGCTTTTAAGCATTCCTTAGTTATGCTCAATTATTGCCACCTTATTTTCTTATTGCCCTCACATGTTACTCAATGTTTTTGGGTGTGTTTGCAACACAAAGTTAATACTTGGATGATGGATAGCACGGGAACTAATTCACGGCGCTTATGTTCCATGATTTATCGTTAAACTTGGACAACCAATTCCAGAGCTAAGCACCTTCTCTCTTTTCCCTTTTGATAGTCATTGGGGACAATGTGTAAACTAAGTGGGGGGTGGGGGGTGGAGGGTGGGGTAAAGGGGTCTTAGCTTGAAGTTGAAAAAAAGAGTAAATTTGAAATAATTTTAACACTATTTTTAACTTGTCTATTGAACGTCCTAAGTAAGGAATCGGTAGAAAAGGAGCCCAAGAATGATTTGAAGTTAGCTATAGCATATTTAGTATGGATGAATGAGCATGCGTTATGTTGCATTAACTAGTGACTTATTAATTGCTATTTTACCATTGCATTCAATTTTTGAGAACATAATTTGAGTGAGAAGTATTTGGATAAGATGAAGAGTTATCTTAGACCGGGAATTGATACTTATATTTCGTGCTTCCTCCGATTGCGACTCTCACTCCCTTCCTTTTCCACAGTTTTGGATTCTTAAATCTTGAAATCACACTCCTGTATAGAGGGTAGCGATTCAAGGACATACTTCTTGCCATAATCATAAAAAGAATACCGAGTACATGACGAATTATGACGTGCCTTAAACAATTGTAACCACGGCTTCGCTAATATCAAATGTTCATCTTTTAGTGGCATCACATCACATAATATATTAGATCTGTGACCTTCAACCAACAAAGGAATCCAGGTTTGCCTTGTAACCCAAAGCCGATGACTTTCATCCACAAAGTAATAAGGATAAGAATGTTTTTCCACCAGTAAGTTCATCTCTTTAACCACTCTATTGCTTATCAGATTCTTTTCTTCCAGATGATCAATGCACAGCTCATATTCTTTGTCCCGAATTAAGCAGGTTGTGTGAAATATGTCACGTCGGCCACCATCAACTTGTAGCTGTGCGGTCAACATTTGAAATTGCTCTAACAACATATCCAAAGTCTCATTTATACGCCTATTGTCCGCACAAAGACGTATATTTTCATGTTATTGGGCAGCTAGAAACAAACCAACATCTCATAGGGCTACCCCTTGTGATCCACTCTCGTTTCCCGACATTGTTAAAAATTCAAAACCTCACAAATCTCGTGCTTACTCTCACCCTCTTTCCAAGTTGTAAAGATAATCCTTTTTTAAATAAATCAGAAATATGAGCATCAGCAAAGTGTCAAGGACACTTGCCTATTGTATTAGAGAAAAGTACAGTAGTGATACCTCCTAAGTCATAGGAGAAGCGGTCATGTAGGAGATTACGCCATTCCGAAGATCGATAAAAACTCTCTGACTCTTTACCTTACACACTTTGCTTTACGTATTTAATTATTCCGTTGCATATCTCATTCTACTGAAAACCAAGCCAAGGCTTTTAAAATGTTATCATTTCGCTGCATAACTGTAACGCCCCGCTCTCGGATACCGAGTCCTTATCCGGAAACGATACTCTCGGCACGTATAATATTAAATAAATCTAAGTAAAATAGAAAAAGTAAACGCTTCAACTCCGGCGTCCTCAAAAGTCGTCATCAAAGTCTGCCTCGAAGTCTGGGTCTACCTGTTCATCTTCTCTTCCCTAAACACATAGAAAAACAATCATTTGAGGTAAGTACAAAGTAATCAAAAAGAGGTAGAAGCTACAAATTGATTAAGGTTTACAATTCAAGTTTTATAATTAATAAGTTGTCTTTCTGAGACCGACTCAATCTAATGTTCACTTCATGTCCATCAATATGTCATGACTATACGTTTCTAGCTTAGCTTATCTCTGTTACATCAGCATTCAAGGGCACTACGTATGATGCTACTCACCATGAAGTAACTGGGTGCAACATATTGGTGGATCTCACCAATAACCACGGAGGCCTATTCTGGTAGACTCCGGTAGTGCACACGTTCGGCGAAGTCCCTCCATACGTAGGGTCTCGGACTTACGGGGTGGTGTTCCTCCGTACGTAGGGTGCAAAGACTTACAGAGTTATTCACTTTCAGAACGCACACACATCGCGATATAGACTTGTGCCTTACCAAGAATGGATTGATGTTTAATCTTATTACTATGCAAGTATGTAATTATTAATGGTTATTAACTAGCCACCCAAGTGTTTTCAAGTAAGCTTCCTCACATCTCCTACTCTCTTACTTAGACCCCTAGACACGGACAAGGCCTAAAAATTACACAGACATTGATGAACTCTAGTTCATCAAAGCACAAGCCATTTCATGCCTTTCCGACGGTCCGGACTTCAACTCCCTTTAAGAGTACGTCCGGTGTCGGAACCAAACGCATCAGAACTCAATCAGGAATTGTTTATGTTTAATTAGTGTTGTTAGATCAAGGATTAACATTTAGAACTCATTACATAGCTTAAAAATCATTGTATTCATCAAAAGGGAGGTCCAGTGCGCCCACACTGGGTTCAGTGCGCACGCACTGAGCCTCTGTACGTAAAAACTCAGTTTTTGCCCGTCCAGTGCGCCAACACCAGAACTCTGTATGTAAAATTTCAAATTCTGGGCCTCCAGTGCGTCCGTACTGGGCTTGGTGCGCCCGCACCAAGCACGGCAACCCCCCAAAAACTCAGTTTTTGATCCCTAATCATTCTCAAACTTGTTCAACATCATAATACTCAGAAAATAGCAGAAAAACATAACTTTTATCGACCATAACAACTCTTAATCCTTAGGCAACACGAAGGTAACAATTCTAGCATAAAATTACCTCCAATCATTACATAAACCCTCCGAAACCGTAATTAATTTGTAGGAAGATCCTCTTACCTTCTAGCAAGCTATCCAAATCCAAAACTCAGAAAAACTGCAGCAACGATGCTTCCTCTCACATAAAACCTATGTGATCATTTCCAAAAAGGGTTAGATTCGATCATACGCTTCGATTAGCACAAAACTACGAAAGATATGAGTTTTGATCTCCAAAACTCATCCAAACAGCAGCTAGGTCGAAAATCATGCCTTGAGAAAAGCTTCAACTTTCGTGTGTTGAAACGACGCTCATTTCACGACGATTCCAACGCTCCAATCGAATCTAAAAACGGTTGAAATTCGACTTAGAAACTGATAGAAAATCTCTCAGCCCTAAATTGCCTCTCACACACCGTTCTCTCTTTCACGTTGGAAAGTTCTGATTTCTTTTTGGCTGTGGGAACTAATGGGATCTATTTTCCTTAAATAGATAAAATCCCAATAGTTAACCTAATCCCTTATTTTCCTTAATTACCCTTATTATTAACTAAATTAGATTTTCCCAAATATATATACATATTTCGACTATATACATTTATATTTATCCACAAAACTTAACTCCAATAAAATATGTTAGAATAATAATATTCGTTTTCGCAAAATGACACGTTTGCCCTTTTCCGAAAATCAGAATATTACAATAACATTGTGAATCAGACCAGACGAGTAAATCCGACGAGTAGCTTACTCCTCTGATCTATCCACTAGTCTGATACTGAAGCAAGAAGTTTCCAAAAAGAAAAAAAGTTAATCCACCTACCCTTGAACTCTTTCAAGCCTTGTATTACGGACCAACATGATGGTAAAATTTCTACAAACTCCATTTGTAGATCCAAATTTATTTAGCAAAATGAGTTCCAAAATTCGTGTATTGTGTTTCATCAATTTGTTTCCGTTGAAATTCTTTGAAATAATGAAACTATGATTTATTTGATCTACTCACTATTCTGCACGTTTCCCGAGACTGCCCTATGTTCAGCTTCAGCACCGAAGGTTTGGCCCTAGGACCAAACCTGTGGTACTAGTCCCGACCCGACAGTGGTTCCTAAATCGGGTTTGACTCGATTTTCGGTTCATTTTGTAGTATAGATTACTTACAACAAACTGTGAGGGTGTCACGGTACGTGAGGGTGTTACTACAAATGCTGTAACTGTTGCGGTTAACGAAAATTATGAATTATAATGAAAGAATTTTGATAATCGTAGGTCTAAATCAAAAGTTACAACTCTTTTAAAAAATGGGTAAGAAAGATAAACTAATTTTTGTGTGTGTGTTTTTCTCTGTATATCCATTGAACGTATTATTATTATTATTTCTTTAAAGACTCAGATCTCAAAACAACCGATCCGATTAATTTGGAGTTAATTTACAATGCGTGTTATTTTTATTTTTATGTAAGAGTATTTTCTTGTCTAGCGAATTTCATTATCTTATTTTTGCAATTTTTTTTTTTTGAGTTTTGCGTGTACCTTTTTTTTTTTTTTTTTTTTTTTTTTTTTTTTTTTTGGTAATAAAAATGGATTTTGTTTGGGCTATTATTGATATTAGTTCTTTTGGCAATCTTTTATTTTTTTCTTGCTATAAATTCCAGCACATGAGATTTAAAACTTTCATTTCAGTAAAATTTGCCTATTAAAATAGGAATACATGATGCACCTAAGGGCCACTTAGTCATCGTGAATAAATTTCTCACCCCTATGTCGGGTCGGGTTCGATGTAAGGACCTATGAGCTGGGGCGGACCCAACATGGTAGGGGTGGGGTGTATGGACCCCATTCAAATTTTCGGATGAAATTACTAATATACTCTTTTAATAATATTAAAACTGTATATGTATATTATTTCAGATAATTTCTTGTGTAATTATCCGTATAGTTCAACCGGTTAGAAGCTTTAATATATAGGTCATAGGTTCAAACTTGGCCCCAATTTGTTTCTGATTAATTTCTTGAAAGCAACTACCCAAAAAATGTTTAAAGAAGATTATGTAACCATATATTTTTGATTCATTCTTTCCATATGATTGATCCCAGCATATTCGACATGTATTAATTACATAAAAAACATCCTAATACAACCTGCACCCGTTCTTCCATTTTGTCCACATATTTCCATCTTCACAAAAAATATATGAAATCTTATCAATAATAATAGCAAAATTAGTAAACCATCAAGAAAGAAAGAAGCCATGGCAGCAGCCTCAGTCAACCGCCATCTCCTCCTCTTTCTCATCATCCTCTGCATCTTTACAACTTCTAAGTCAGAAGTAAGTTGTCTACTTTTTATTTTATGGAATTTCTTTTATTTATTTTTTATTGCTTTGATCTCCATGTTTTACTGGTTTGTGATCTGAAACCTCTCATATCTTTATACCCAAGTGAGAGCTTTAATTAAGGGTTTCTTTTAATTATTTATTTTACTGATCTTTAAGGGTTCTTGATTAGCGCAAAAAAAAAAAAAGAATTTAAATAAATAAATTACATATTATTATTTGCAGGATCCAGATTGTGTGTATACCTTGTATATTCGAACCGGTTCGGTCTGGAAGGGTGGGACGGATTCAATTATTACTTTGACACTCTATGATGCAAATGGCTATGGCATAAGGATTGGAAACATTGAAACATGGGGCGGGTTAATGGGTCCAGACTACAACTATTTTGAGAGAGGGAATTTAGATATCTTTACCGGACGAGGCCCGTGTCTAACCGGGCCGGTTTGTTCTATGAATTTAACATCCGATGGATCCGGTCCACACCATGGTTGGTATTGTAACTATGTGGAGGTGACCACCACTGGGGTGCGCAAGAGTTGAGTTGTGCACAACAGCAGTTCAAAGTGGAACAGTGGTTGGCTACTGATGCATCGCCTTACGAGCTCACCGCCATCCGAGACTACTGTGATTATGGCAAGGATGCACAAGATTCTGAGTTTTCTTCTATGGTTTGAATGATTTAAAAGGTGTTTTGGTTTGAAAATATTAATTATTATTTAAAAATGATCTGGTCAAGGTTGTAATGATATGTATTGGTATGATTTGTGTGTTACATAAATCATTGTTAGTGATTGATTGGTATTTGGTGTTCGATTTTGAGTTGTAAGAGGATAATTATTACCATTCACTAAATAAAAAAAATGGGAAATTAGGGATAAGGACACAATCTGGAATATTATTAAGCAACAGGACAACTACATATTTTTTATAGGGAGAAGAACAATCGCATAATTTTTATAGTGGTAAGACAAACAAATGAATCCCGAAAATCAAATGAATCTCCTAATGAATCCCAAATCAAATGAATTTCGATAGTGAATTTTAATGAAATAATCCCAAAATCAAATGAATCCCGAAAATGATGAATTTTGAAAATTAGTGAATTTCGATGATGAATTTTTATGAGCTAATTTAAATAAATGAATTTCGAACACAAGTGAATTTTGATAGTGGATAAATAGTTTTTCTTTACGCAAAGTTTCAAAAGACTATCCTTATACTCAATTGATGAAATATTTTTGTCCTTCTCCCTCATTCTCCCTAAAAAAAATTATATCCTAAGCATCTGCACATTGTTTTGTATAGTTTAATATCTTCCGTGAGAGAGGAGGAGGTGAGTTTAGTTCTAAGTACTTTAAGGATCACTTATGAGATCATGGGATTGCCTTGCAAGTATCTTGTCCACGTAACCCTGAACAAAATAGGGCTGCAAAAAGAAAATATAGACATGTAGTGGAGA
This sequence comes from Gentiana macrophylla, assembly GCA_026214975.1. Taxonomy (NCBI): domain Eukaryota; kingdom Viridiplantae; phylum Streptophyta; class Magnoliopsida; order Gentianales; family Gentianaceae; genus Gentiana; species Gentiana macrophylla. Next base: position 87,181,484 of record CM047812.1, read on the forward strand.
CAAGGTTAACAATGATGTTTCACGCTAATATGCCATTACATCTTTGCGTGGAATCTTGTTGAATTAGTGGCTTTAAACACAATCGGGTTGGACCGGATCCAACTGAGTCGGGTCAATCACAATATATTTAGTTTAGTGCATAAACCAATTTATTATTGTATATATATATAATAATGTCCATAATATTAAACTGTGATAGGGAAACCATGATAGTGATTATGGTTGATAAGATCTCGACCCACTTTAAATGATTTGATATTTAAATATCTCTAGTCATATATAATATTAAACGGGACATGCATTAATAGTACGGTTAGACTAACACGTATTAGATGCCTTACGTCTTATTAAAGATAGGGATATATCTCATCTATCCAAATGTAGGGACACTTGGACTTTACATGGACATGTATTAGAGAATGCGTACGTTAGATTGATCTACTTGCTTTATTAAGTGTCACACTATGTGACGATTGTGTAATTATCCTTAGACTGGAACCTTCTTGACATCACGGTGTGGATTGTCATGCTTTGACGGTATTGAGGTTTTCCCTAATCACAGGGCGATCATGCAGTAGTGCTTGAGTATGATATTGAAGCATGCGTAGGATTCATGTTGCTCGTCCGGAAATCGCGTATCCTAATAGCATGAGTAAATATCTGAAAGAGCCTTATTATAAGGAATGTCTTACTCTTGAAAATATTTGCAAAGTGGAAGTAATGAGTTGTTTCGAGAGAGTAGGATATCCAGATTATAAGATATGGTCCTTAATGTATTGACACTCGAGCTACGACTGTATGGATGTTATATCAGCGATATGATTCTATTTAAATGGTAACCATTTCACATGAAAGGTGTAGTCAATGCACTTGACTCTTCCGACGATTGAGGGTCATGACCTGTTGCTAGACGCGGATCATTATCGTTAGATGTGAAGGGCATTTTGGTAAATGTACCTTATACTTACATCCAACATATTCGGAAGCCTATCAGGTCACACACATATGAACATTTAGCCGGAATTAAAATGTGATTATAGTGATAACCAAATAATGAATTATTTATCCCGACTATAAAGTGTTGTCAGCAAAGTGACTTAAACTCTACATCTGATGGAACTAATCTGGTTATCAGCAGAGTGATGGTCTGCTGAGAAGTGTATCCAAGTCTGTGAAAGTCAGCTAGGACGTCTGCTGAGTTTCTTTTGGTGTCAGCAGCCTGCTGAAGGTCTGCTGAGGTTTTGGGTGTAGCAGAGTTCTACATCTGTGCAATGGTCAGCTGAGTTGGACCAGCAGAGTGATCCAACATCTGGGCATTTATGGCAATCCGACAAAAATTCTTGGCGGTTAGGGTTTAGGGATCTGTGCCTATAAATACCAACTGTAATGATCATTACAATATGTGTAATCCGTCTGAATTTCAGTGCATAATAAAATAACTCTTTCTGTTGGTGGAGTAGTCGGCACAACACTGGAAACCACGTTAAATCATGTGTTCTTCTTGTTTCTGTTCCTCTGTGTGATTGTTTAGGTTAGATTGCTTATGTGTTTATCTTATTGCATATGGATTCTCTCTATCCTGTTATAACAAACTGGTATCAGAGTGTAGGTTCTGAGAGAATCATCTGTACGGACAACCTTTATCTTCACCAAGACCTTCACCAGTGCTAGGAATCAGATAAAAGTTATGATCTTTAGCAAGAAAGATGTCTGCAGTTTACGTAAAAATTGACAAATTTACAGGAAGAAACAATTTTAGTCTGTGGCAAATCAAGATGTGGGCCTTTTTAAAACAACAAGGATTATGGACTCCTTTATCTGGTAAAAGAGATGCTAGTTCGAAGAGATTCGCCATCCTAGAAGAGAGCAGCATTCAACAATCATGTTGTGCTTATCTGATGATGTTATCACTGAAGTTGCTGCGAAGACACAAGTGCCAAGTTGTGGGCAAAGCTTGGAAAGCCTGTATATGACTAAGTCATTAACTCAAGTTGTCACTGCTTGACGGTGCTTTAGTCTGAGGATGCATGAAGGAGGTCTCACGAGGAACATCTAGATCAGCTGAACACAATATTACTTGATCTCAGGAATATTGATGTTAAAATTGAAGATGAAGATGCAGCCTTAATCCTGTTGGTGTCATTAACAAGTTCATATAAAAACTTTGTGCAGTCCTTCATAGTTGGGAAGGATGTGTTGAATAGGTGTCCTAAACCCAAGCGGGTTGGACCGGATCCGACCGGGTGGGTCATTTATAGTCTATTTTAGTTCATGTAATAACTTTTTTATGATTAATAAAAGCACTTTTGTTATTATATATTGTTTATCTTCATGTTATTGGTTGTACATATATAGTAACGTCCCTAGTGTCAAACTGTGATAGAGAAACCATGATAGTGATTATGGTTGATGAGATCTCTAATCACTTTAATAAGTTTGATACTTAAATGTCTCTAGTCGTATGTATTGTCAAATGGGACATTGATAGTATGATTAGACTAGCACGTATTGGATGTCTTCTACCTTATAGAAGGTAGGGATAGATCTCGTCTATCGAAGTGTAGAGACACTTGGACTGTACGTGGAGGTGTATTAGAGAATGCATACGTTAGACTGATCTACTTACATTAAGTGTCGCACTATGTGGCAGTTATGTAATTATCCTTAAAGACCGGAGTCTTCATGGCATCACGGTGTGGATTGTCATGCTTTGACATTATTGAGATTTCCCTTATCCACGGGGCGATCATAAGGTAGTGATCGGGTGTGATACTAAAGCATGCGAAGTATACATGTTAGTTCGTCCGGGAATCGCGTATCCTATGATTAGGATTGAATATCCGAAATAGCCTTCTTATAAGGAATGTCTAGCTCTCGTGAATCTTTGCAAAGTGGGAGTAAATGTGTTATTCTGAGAGAGCGTGATATCCAGATTATAAGATACGATCGTTATGTATTGACACTCGAGATACGATCGTATGGATATTATTACAGCGATACGATTGTAAGTTACACGGTAACTGTTTCACATGAAAGGTAGTAGGTATTGCATTTGGCTCTTCCGATGATTGGGGGTCACGGTGTGTTGCTAGACGCTATCCCGTGATCGTTAGGCGTGAAGGGCATTTTCGTAATTTGCACTTTGTGTCTACGGCCAACTTATTCGGAAGCCTATCGGGTCACACACATATGAACATCGAGTCGGATTAAAATGCGGTTATATTGGATGACCAAATAACGAAAGTTTATCTCTAGACTATAAATGTTATAGTGATAAATTAATATGGTTGTATTTATTTATTATGAATAAATAAAATACAAGATATTAATTATACATAAATTATATTAATTAAAGAATATTCCGGAAGTCAATAAATTGGCATTTGGGGCGCAGAACATAAGTGTATAAAATACACTTGGATTGTGCAATTTAATTAATAAGATTATCATAATATTAATATTGGATATTAATCGATTTTGGAGAAATAAATTTATGGTAAAAAAATAAATATATTCAATATAAGATATTGACAATATTTAGTTTTTATTTAATATGAGATATTATAATAAAAGAGATAAATCAATCTAAGTGATTTTCTTTATTTTATTAGGAAAGTTTTTCTCTTTCATCCATCTTCTAGGAAGCTTCTCATAATCAGATTAAGGAGACTAGGGGCGCCTATCACCATATATAATAAAGGGGTTGGCTAGCTGTATTGTACATTACAATTCCAAGAGCTAATAGTTCTTGAGTAAAATAGAGTGCTCCTAGTATAGAGTTAGAGAGAGGGAAAAAGGCCGGTCTAGCAGCCGGATTTTTCTGATAGCAATCCAAGAAGGATTCCAGTGAGGAGTTCGTGTGGATCAACGATAAAGGCCGGACGTGTGGACGGCTTGCGAACAGGCCTACTCTCAATTGACGGTCAAAGGGACGATCTTATAGATCATCCAAGGTATATTCTGTCAAACTACTTAACGTGTTTATTGCATTAAACGAAGACGATCTAGAAAAGAAAATCAAAATTTTAAATTCATTGCGTTAAACTAGTGATTTCTAACGAGATACAATGTCTTTAGAGGATGTAATGGCAGCCTTGCATGCCAGAGAGTTGATTCACAAGGCAGCAGGGACAGACAATCAGTCTGCTGGACTAGTAGTCAGCAGCAATAGTGAGAAAGGGCATGGACAGAAGAAGAAATCCAAGAAAGGTAGTTCCAAAAGTCCTAAGTCCACAGATGTCTGTAATTACTGTAAAGAGCAGGGGCATTGGAAGTCCAATTGTCCAAAGAAGAAAAGGCATCCGGAGAGCAATTCTGGCACAACAGCTGTGGCTGCTGAGCGTTCTGATGAGGATCTGGCTCTAGTTGTTGGGGATTCAACACATCATGTTGATGTTTGGATCTTAGATTTTGGAGCGTCCTATCATATTTGTCTCCACTGGGAGTGGTTTTCTACTTATGAGCAGATAGATGATGGTCATATTTCTATGGCAAACAACAAGGTCTGCAAGATAGTGGGAATTGGCTCAGTCAAGTTGAGGACAGAGGATGGTAGATTCTACACAATGAAATATGTTAGACATTTCCCACAGATGACCAAGAATTTGGTATCTCTTAGTCTACTGGACATCAAGGGGTTCAATTTCAAGGGAGAAGGTAGAGAGCCGAATATCTACAAAGATTCAGCTGTGGTCCTCAAAGGTATCAAGAAGGGAACCTTGTATATATTACAAGGCTCTACTGTATCTGGCTCTACTGCTGTGACATCCTCAGTAGTTCATCAGTCACACCAGACTTAGTTGTGGCACATGAGACTTGGTCACATGGGTGAAAGAGGAATGCACATCCTTTCTTCAACATGTTTTCTTTGTTAGGAAATCACTAGTTTAACGCAGCGGAATTTAAAATTTGATTTCCTTATACTAGATCGTTCTTCGTTTAATGCAATAAACACGTTAAGTAGTTTGACGTTTATACCTTAGATGATCTATAAGATCGTCGCTTTGACCGTCAACGGATAGTAGTTCAGTGTGCAAGCCGTTCACGCGTCCGGCCTCTATCGCTAATCCACACGAACCCCTTGCCGGAATCCTCCTTGGATAGCTATTGGAAAACTCCGGTTGCTAGACCGGCCTTTTTCCTCCCTCACAAACTCACTATAGGTTGCTCTCTATTTTACACAAGAACTATGAGCTCTTGCAATTGTGATGTACAAAAGAGATTGACATCCACTTCCTTTATATAGGCAAAGTGGCGCCCCATATGGTGTGGAGGAGAAGAAAACTTTTTCCCAATAAAATAAGGAAAATCTTCTAGATTGATTTATCTCTTTTATTATAATTAATTTTGCCAATATCTTATATTGAATAATTATCTTATTACCATAAATCTATTCTTCCAAAATCAATTAATATCTCATATTAATATTATGGTAATCTTATTAATTAAAGTGCACAATCCAAGTGTATCTTATACACTTAAATGTGGCGCCCCAATAGTCAAAAGATTGACTTCCGGAATATTCTTTAATTAATATAATTTGAAAATAATTAATATCTTGTATTTTATTTATTCATAATAAATAAATACTACCATATTAATTTACCACTATAACCTTTATAGTCTAGAGATAAACTTTCCTTATTTGGTTATCAACTATAACCGCATTTTAATCCGACTCGATGTTCATATGTGTGTGACCCGATAGGCTTCCGAATATGTTGGCCGTAGACACAAAGTGCAATTTACTAAAATGCCCTTCATACCTAACGATCACGGGATAGCGTCTAGCAACACACAATGACTTCCCACCATCGGAAGAGTCAAAAGCAATGACTACTACCTTTCATGTGAAGCAGTTACCGTGTAACATACAATCCTATCGCTGAAATAATATCCATACGATCGTATCTCGAGTGTCAATACATTAACGATCGTATCTTATAATCTGGATATCATGCTCTCTCGAAATAACATATTTACTCCCACTTTGCAAAGATTCTCGAGTGCTAGACATTCCTTATAAGAAGGCCATTTCGGATATTCGATCCCAATCATAGGATACGCGATTCCCGGATGACCAATCATGTATATTCCGCATGCTTCAATATCATACCCAATCACTACCGCATGATCGCCCCGTGGTTAGGAGAAATCTCAATAGTGTCAAAGCATGACAATCCACACCGTGATGCCATGAAGACTCCGGTCAAAAGGATAATTACACCCGCCACATAGTGTGACACTTAATGTAAGTGGTCGATCTAACGTGCGCATTCTCTAATACACGCCCACGCATACCAAAGTATCCATACACTTCGATAGACGAGATCTATCCCTATCTTCTAAAAGATAGAAGACATCCAATACGTGTCTAGAATCTGATTATACTATCAATGTCCCATTTGATAATATGTAAGACTAGAGACATTTAAGTACCAACCTTGTTATAGTGATTAGAGATCTCATCAACCATAATCACTATCATGGTTTCTCTATCACAGATTGATACTAGGGACGTTACTATATATATACAACAAATAATATGAAGACAAACAATATATAATAACATAAGTGCTTTTATTAATCATAATAAAGTTATTACATGAACTAAATAGATCAGAAATGACCCGATCACGGTCGAGATCGGTCCAACCCGATTGGGTTTAGGACACCTTTCCAACAATCTCCCACTTGGCCTAAAGCCAATCACCCATATGCCTAAGCCCGTGCAAGTGAGCATGTTTCTCATGCTTAGCTTAAGACAATGCCTTGGTTAACGGATCAGCTATGTTATCATCCGTGTGGACTTTCTCTATCTTTACATCTCTTCTATCTACTATCTCTCTAATCAAGTGATAGCGCCGTAGCACATGTTTGGACTTCTGATGAGACCTTGGTTCCTTTGACTGAGATATCACTCCATTATTATCACAAAGATGCAGGCACTGGACCTTCACCTGAGGAGGAACCACACCAAGTTCGATGAATGAACTTCTTCATCCAAATCGCTTCTTTGCCGCCTCCGAGCTCGCTATGTATTCGATTCGCTTCACAGTAGAGTCTGCAGCAGTGAGTCTCCCGCTTGGAACTCTTCCACCATCGCTCCGCCGTTAAACGTAAAAACAAATCCAGATTGCGACTTAAAGTCATCCTTGTTAGTTTGGAAACTGGCATCTGTGTAACCTCGTAATACTAAATCATCATTCCCGAAAACCAGGAACATATCCCTAGTACGTCTCATGTACTTAAGGATATTCTTGACAGCAATCCAATGACCATCACCTGGATTGGACTGGTACCTACTAGTCATACTAAGAGGGTACGAGACTTCTGGTCTTGTGCATAACATGGCAGTTGAAAAGTGGAGATCTTAAATCAAGTTTGGAAGACCCCCCTGCAGATCTGGTACTAAAGCCGTTGCCTAAACATCTAAAGTATGTGTTTTTAAGAGAAGGTGACAAGCTTCCATTAATTATATCTGTCAAGCTGTCTCGATTAGAAGAAATGGAGCTGGTAAACGTCTTGAGGAAAAATGAGAAAGCCATTGGTTGGCAAGTAGGAGACATCAGAGGGATATCTCCTGACATCTGTATGCATAAAATCAAGACGAAGAGGGTGCGAAATGTGTTAAACAGACCCAGGAGGAGGCTCAACCTCATATGCAAGAGGTGGTCAAGAAGGAAATTATCAAGATTTTAGATATGGGTATCATATACGCAATCATCGACAATGAAAATGGGTATCCCCGACTCAAGTAGTTCCTAAAAAGGAGGAATTACTATTGAGAAGAATGAGAAGGGAGAAGAAATAGCATTGAGACTTGTTACTGGTTACAGAGTCTGCATTGATTATAGGAAACTCAATGAGGTAACAATGAAAGATCATTTCCCCATTCCTTTCATTGATCAGATGCTTGAGCGTCTGGCGGGACACGCATTCTACTGTTTCATGGACGGATATTCAGGATATTTTCAGATACCCATCGATCCAGTTGACCAAGAATAGACCACTTTCACCTGCCCTTATGGTACATTCGCTACAACAGCGATGCCATTTGGTCTTTACACTTTGCTCAGCTACATTTCAAAGATCTTCGGCTATCTTTGACGGGCTAGTTGAAAAGTGTATGGAAATTTTCATTGATGACTTTTCGGTCTTTGGTCAATCCTTCGATGATTGTCTTGACAATCTTGACCAGTCTTATCCAGATGTGTGAAAAGAACTTAGTCCTAAATCGGGAAAAGTGCCATTTCATGGTAGATGAGGAATAGTTCTTGGCCACAAGATCTCCGCCAAAGGTATTGAGGTAGACAGGGCCAAAGTAGAAGCTATCGAGAAGATGAGTTATCCCGAGAATGTGCGCTAAGTCGAGGTTTTCTTGGACATGCCGGTTTCTATAGAGATTCATTCAAGACTTTTCCAAGATAGCCAAGCCCCTGTCTACACTACTTAAAGAAGAAGGCGTTGTATTCGATTTTGATGAAAGTTGCAAGCAAGCGTTTGAGGAGCTTAAAAGTCGATTAATCTCCGCGCCCGATCCTTATTTCGCTTTGTTGAATCTCCCTTTGAGCTTATGCGCGATGCATCAAACTATCTTTGTTGGCGCAATCTTAGGACAGAGAGAATAAAGGAAATTCCAGCCAATCTATTACGCCATCACACACTAAATCCGTCTCAAGTAAACTACACGACGATCGAAAAGGAATTATTGGCGTAGTCTTTGCTATGGACAAGTTTCGTAGTTACTTGTTGGGTGCTCAAGTGGTTGTGTGGACTGATCACGCTGCTTTGCGATACTTGATGACAAAGCAAGAGGCTAAACCGCGCTTACTACGTTGGATACTGATCCTACAAGAGTTTGATGTCCAAATTAAAGACAAAAGAAGCGTTGAAAACGTAGTGGTGATCACGCTTCAAGAATGTTGAGTGAGGAAAAGGATGACCCGACGATATAGATCTTTACTTTCCTCTGAGAGAATGTCATGCTTATCGGCGGTTGTGCTCCGGATGTTCCATGGTATTCTTCCATCGTAAACTACCTTCATTCCCAATATCTTGATCCGTAATTGTCTATCGGGAGAAGAAGAAATTCTTCTCGATTTGAAAACATTCGTTTGGGATGAACCTCACCTCTTCAAGATTTGCAAAGATGGTTTCTTTGAGAAGATGTGTTCCAGAATCCGAGCAACGTGATATTATTGAGCAATGCCACAGTGGACCTACCGGTGGCCACTTTGGTCCTTGGAAAACCGTTGCTAAAATCTTTCAATCCGGCTTCTATTGGCCCACGATCTTTAAGGATACAGAAGCTTTCTGTAAAGCTTGTGATAGGTGTCAAAGAACCGGAACTTTAACAAGGCATTTCGACATGCCATTGAAACCCATTCTTGAATGTGAAGTCTTTGATGTATGGGGCATCGATTTTATGGGACCATTCCCATCATCTTGTGGAAATAAATACTTCTTAGTCTGCGTGGATTACGTATCGAAATGGGTGGAGGCTCAAGCCACGTCTCACAATGATCATAAGACGGTCATGAAGTTTCTAAAGAAAAACATCTTCGTGAGATTCGGGTGTCCACGCACCTTGATTAGTGATGAAGGGACACACTTTTGCAACCGACCTCTGGAGAAAGTGCTTGAGAAATATGGTGTCCGGCATAAAACTGACACACCATATCATCCTATGACTAGTGGTCAGGTTGAAAGAAGCAACCGAAGTTTGAAGAAGATCCTGGAAAAAGTCGTGAACAGTCATAGAAAAGACTGGAGTCTAAAGTTGATGACGCACTGTGGGCATATCGAACTGCCTATAAGACCCCCATGGGTACATCAACCTATCAAATGGTTTATGGTAAACCATGCCACTTGCTAGTTGAGTTAGAGTTTAGAGCGTATTGGGCCACGAAAATTTTGAACTTCGATATCCAATCTTGTGGAAAACACCGACTGCAGCAATTGCATGAGTTAGACGAATTTAGACTTCAGGCCTACGAAAGTGCCAGGATAAGTATGGAAAAGACGAAACTCCTTCATGATGCCAAAATCAAGAAGCGAGAATTCCAAGTTGGGGAACAAGTTTTATTGTACAATTCCAGGTTACATCTGTTCCCTGGTAAGCTGAGGACACGATGGTCCGGTCCCTTTGAAATTCTCCAAATCATTCCTGGAGGTGTTTTAGAACTACGAGGTTATGGTGACCAAATGCTTCCGAGTGAATGGTCAAAGGTGCAAGCATTACATTGGTCAAGCCAAGGAAAAGCCTTTGATTGTTCGATTCTCGATATCCTCGGTGTGGTACTTGAAGTCAATAAATTTGATGAGTTTTACGCTGATTTGTTTTACGAGGATGACGGTAGTGGTCCTTCTGAAGAAGTTCTAGCAGGTAGTTAGGACATGGAAGAGTTTGAAAAGGAGCAACAGTTGAAACGTCGTCAGAAGAAGAAGAAATCAACCGTGGTGAGGATTAAACATGTGTGGAAGGCAATTGAAGAATTAACCCCACGTGTTAGATCTTGCTTTTGCGCAACACACTATCGATCAAAGCCTACACGAGGTAGTGGTGGCAGAAAAGTTAAATGGCCTGATCCAGGCTGAGCTAAAAGAGTGTCGAGCTAACGACATTAACCAAAAGATTTTTTCCGGTAAAAGATTTTTATTACTTGTTTATTTTGATTTAGCTTTTATCTTAAGTCTAATTAAGATTTTGTTTGAATCTGTTCAGTTTAGCTGTGTTTTTAGATATGGATTACGGAGTTCTACCACATGAGTTTCCTTTCATTAGTAGGATCCCACTTATCACTCTAGGTGAAGGACCCGGAGGGACTATCATTTTGGACATAGACTTTGATATTAGTACCCGCATCAGGACCGTTACATATGTTCTCATTGTACCCCGATCTTCGGGAGGTGGAGATTTTAGTTCAGAGGACCTGCAGGAGACATTAGGACGACCGTATACAATCCTTAATGATCCGATGCTGACTGACTTGGCGCTAGTAATGCAAGCTGAGCATTTCCGAGGAGTGGATGTTGCTGGTGAGGACTGGGCTTTACATGACGAGTATGATTTTCCTCCTGCTATTGACATGCTCCGCCGACTGATCCGGATTGTGGACTGGGTGGAGATTTACGATGACAAGCGTCGTTAGGCCGTTTCGTCGAGCAAACGACGTTAAACAAAAGCGCTCGGTGGGAGGCAACCCACTATTTTCTAGTGTTTTATGTTTTGTTCTAGTTTTCTTTTGTATTATTGAAGTTTTATTTAGTTTTAATGAGAAAATGCAAGTTGGAATTTGAATTGAATGGAAATTATATAGTGTTGCTTATTTTCTGCATTGGACGTCCGTCTGGGTTGTTTTTCTATGCGAACGGTCGTCCATTCTCAGTGGACGCCCGTCCGCCTAACTCCCTCCAACTCTGTATTCGTTTTTCAAACTTGGACGAGCGTCTGTTTATTCTGGACGCCCGTCCAGTTCATACCATCCCCAGTGAACGCTCGTCCGGTTGTCTGGACACCCGTTCAACCATGTTCCTATAAATACCTCCAACCCTGAGCTTCATTCGAATCCTGAATTTTCAAATTTCAAACCCGACTTCTCCACCCTTTTTGCCCTAAAATCCTTATTTCTAAACCAAATTCAATTTTTGTGTTCGATTTGGCATTGTTTGGACTTCTAATCCTCTTTATCATCATCCCATCATCCTATTTGGTAAGTTTTTATCAACTTTTCAAGAGTTATTTCATTTTTTTTAGTTCGATCTTCGAGTCGACTCTTTTATATGAATATTACCTTATTTGTTTTTTTTCTCTTGTTTTGTTTTTATTTCTTGCCTTGTTGATGATTGGGGTGATGTTGATGGATCATGGATGGGTTGCATTGTGGTTTTGGTGTTGGTTTGGTGTTGAATTGGTTTTGAAATCCCGTTTGGACGATAAACGGGTAGTTTGTTTGAATTGTGGTTTGGGATGGTTGTTGGTTTAGCCTGAGTTAATCATGGTGCGTAAAGAGGTACAAAAGAGGCATGGTAAGGGAGTTGCAAATGAACCAAGTAAGAGGCCAAAGGTCGTAGATCCTGCCTTAGTTGATCCTAACCGGGGTGTGCTTATAAGAGAACGTCTTCCTAGGTCTACACAAGCTCAATCTAGAGCACCACTGCGTGATGAGTTTGAATCTGGTTCAGATACTGATGATGTGCCTTTAGTGAGACTTCCTAGGGGTGAACGGAGTAGTGAGGCATCTAGGCCTAGACAGGAGGAAGCAAGTGAAGGGGTTGAGCCACCTAGACAGAACGTTAGACCCCCAGTTCCTATGCCATTAGCTCGTCGATTCATAAAACCTAAGGCTCTTGATGTGTACAATAAGAATTATATAGCACGAACAATCTTAATTGAGAGGGCTGTTTTAGAGACTCAAGTTGATCCTTTGTTTGTGAAGTTATTAAAGGATAGGGAGTGGGGGGCATTGATGAGAACCCCGACGACTCCGGTTAATGCCACATTGGTTCGTGAGTTTTATGCCAATTGTTTGGAGACGAATCTAGAAACCGGAGCAAAGGCGTTGTGGGAGTAAAGGTGCCGTTCGCCCTAGGTTATAAACGAAAATACAACTTGGCACCTTTTGAGGGGTTGGACTATAAGGAGGCGATAAAAGCTAAGCGGGATGCGGGAGAGGATCCGTTGGAGGATTTACGATTGTTGGTGTGCCCGGATGTGCCGTGGACACTCGCATCGGGCGGAGATAGAAAGAGTTGGTCACAACGAGTTGGACGGAGGATTGGAAGGTCCAATGTCGTTTTATTCGTAATGTGTTGTTACCTAAGAACAACTCGATTCATTTTCACATTGGTGACCTCGGGATGTTGTATGCTCAATTTTAAGCCGAATGTGGATGTCGGACAAGCCGCTTTCGATGAGATAGCCACAAATCGAAAAGTATATGCAAGATGTTTGATATGTCCGCATTTGATCCACAGTTTATGCATAGATGCTGGAGTGCCGGAATACAAAAATGATCACAAGCCGAAGAATCCTAGATACTTGCAGCGGGAGAGAGTACGATCTTCGGGACAGTCTGAGGGTACAGAGGCACATGAGCCTGGCTCCACTTCAGCACCGCCTCCAGTTTCTCCCCTTCCTACTTTATCTCCCTCAGTCCGGATGAGGTTGAGCATGGCTAAGAGTGTACGGGATTGGATGGAGGATATTAGGACTTCACAGAACAATATCTTGTCTATCTTATGGTGTATGAGTGAGAATCGCCTCCGAGGGACGGCAGGATCTTCAATCCGAGTACTATGGATTATGTCTTCTCCGATGACATCGAACAGGCCATTGCGGATGTTCTTCATAGTGAGTCGTCTTCGGATGAGGAGCAGACTGACACGGCAGCAGGGGCTCCTACGTCACAGCCTGGACCTTCTTCTACTACTTACGGGTGATGTACCTCCGGTGATGCTTCTACACCCCGGGCAGCCCCGACCGATTTCTCGATTACGATTTATTTATTTTCATCTTCGATTTGGTTGTATCTTGCTACTATTATTGATTTCTTGCTTCATTCATTGTATTTCTTTTGTTTAATCGCTCGGTTTCGTATGCTTCTCATTTTCGATGGATCATGTACACCATAAGGCTATTTCATACTTTGTCTTGTATTTCGATGATTGACATTGCTATTATTTTCGATTTTTATTGTGCTGAATGATTATTCTTTTTTATCTTTATCCTTATCATTCTTTTTCATTTTTGCGGTAATATTCCCCCGTTTTCCCCGAGATTTTTTTTTGTGGTTGTCAAGTAGTGCAGATATCTTTCCAGACGTTTTGTCGAGGTAACATTTGAGTCATGTTGGAACGAGTTCTATACGCCTTCGAGAGCGTTGGCCTTTTCATGCACCAGCCTGACCAACGGCTCGAATATCTACACAACCAGCTAAGTACTTCATTTCTTTTTAAATTCTGCACAACCTGAGGACATGTTGTGGTTTAAGTGTGGGGGAGGGGAATGGCTATGTGTATCGATCATTTGCTTACTTCGTTATGTTTCTATGCAAAATGAGCTAAATTTTTCAAATTTTTGTTCTGTCCCGAGTAAGCAATGCATAATCTTTGTTCGTTTTTTTTATAGTCATTGATGCTATATATCTTGTATGTCCAAAGAAGTTAGTTGTTTCACCCGATATATATTTTTCACGAGCCATAGTGAATGATGAGCTATAATATAAAGCTATACCCCTTTTGATTAGTGATTTTTGTTATCTTATAAGTCATGTGCTTAGTGCTAACGTATGTATCGTGATGATTATGATAGTTTGTGTTTAGATCCAAAGAATGACATACTGTGAATATCTGAGGTTTGAATGTGATAAGTAAAACGTAACTAATGTTGTTGAAAAAGTTGTTTTAAGTAAATGAAATAAGTGTGTGTGTCGAAAGCTGGTTGATGATTTGAGTGCGGTAGGTCATATCTCGAATGTCCTATACCACTATGATGACCAGAAGCTCACGACAGTCAGAAGAAGCTGCTTTATGATTTGAGTAAGGTAGGGTATATCTCGAATATCCTATTCTGCTATGACAGGGCAAGAGCTCATTCTGACGTGCGTTTAAAAGTGAAAATAGTTAAATCAACTTACAATAAGAAGTGGTATGAATTGATGTAAGACTTAGTTATCGTATACCTTATCCCAGTATAAACTGATAGATATGTTGTAGGGATTATCCTCTGAGTATATCAGAAAGGCCCTAGATGTATTCTATCATCTTTTTCGGTATATGTCACGTTTTGTAGGGTACATCTTATAAGTATCATTTATATCTAGTTTGAAGGGGGGGGGGGGGGTATTAGCTAGTTTGCTTTGAAATATTCAAGTTTGAACTTAGTGGAAGTTTGTTATGGCTTTGCACACACACCGGGGTGACCTCTAATTTATTGACTATGCGTTATATTGCTGAAGTATCTATCTTTTCCGAGCCTTTATCTTGTCTTGTTTTGCTCGGGACGAGCAAAAGCTAAGTGTGGGGGAGTTGTTAAGGGTGATTTTATATGATTTATATCATTATATTTTGTAACAATTCTCTCCATATTCGTATAATTCGCATAGAAATTTAGTGTTTAATTGATTTATTGAGCAAATGAGTTTTTAAACGGTTTATTCGCAAAATTGGTTAATTTATGTGCTTTATTGATGATTTTATGTTTATTTGGATATTATTACACTTTGCGATGTTTTTAATGTCTTGTAGATGCAAAATTGCGGCTCAAAAGATGATGGAAAGAAGATAAATGTCGGATTTATTTGATGAAAAGAGATAAAGGAAGGAAAATCGATTTTTGATCAAGTGAACGTCGCGTTCAATTCTCCGTCCACCGGACGGGCGTCAAGTTATTCGGACGGGCGTCCAGGTTGGCAAATTCAGATCAGAGTTTTGTTTAAATTGCTGAACGAGCGTCCAAATTAAAGAAGGACGGACGTTTGACCATGACTCGGCCCGATTCAAAGTTTGCATTGAAGGTTGGACGGGCGTTTGATTCTTTGGACGGGCGTCCTTAAACCGCCTTTGCTGAACCGCCTCAAATCTATATAAAGGCAAATGTTTAGACCCCAATAACATCATTATTCGAACCCTAAACCCTAGGGGCGGCCTAGCTGCGATTTTTATTAGTTTTTACTCAAAGTTTATGGTTTTAAATCTCTAGTTTAGATCAAACACTTTTATGTACATTTATTCAAGTAATTCGAGCTCAAAGGTGATGTTAAGAGGCTGAACCTCTATTGAACAAGCGTTGTGAAGCCATCCGATCAACAATTCACTGCTTCTCGATTGTCTTGTGAGTTTTTAATTCAAGTTTTTCTTTATTATGTTTATCATGTTTTTATGTAATTTATATCGAAAGATCTTTGCATGTTGATTGTTTATATTGATGAGAATCATGTTAATCCCTAGATCGCCATGATAAAGAATAGATCTTTGATCTAAATAACGAGAGTTATTAGGTTAGATTTCTAGGTTAGAAACTTATAAATTTCACACATTGGGTTAGAAAGCGTTAATCTTTAGGATCGAAAGATAGAAGATTAATAGGCGAACTTGTCTAAGAAATTAGGAGTTCATACCTTGGCTAGGTGAATCACAACTTGGTTAGAAAACATGAGATAATCGAGATAGAAATTGATTGTTGTAGGATAGGTGGATCAATAGCTTGTTCGTTCGTAAATTATTGATTAAATCACTTGAACTTGAATTTCTTAGTAAATTTACAATCTTTATTTCATAATAGATTTAGAATAAACTTAGTTTAGTTATCTTGTTCGCAACCATCTTTTCCTGGCTTTAGATCTCGATCTTCTCATCCGATTTACTTTAAGTATTATTGTTTTTAGCTTTGTTACTTGTTGATTGTTTTATTTTGTTATAATCTTTTTAGTAGTAGTAATCGTGACATACTTAGGTTAGTTAATAAAAACTAGAATAAACAACCCCGATTCCCTGTGAGATCAACCCGGTATCAACCTCTATGCTACGATCCCTACACTTGGGGTATACCGGATTTATAAATTTATTACTTGTTTATTTTTCATTAGATAAAATCCGAGACAGGCCACACACATCAGTATGTATGAGCTAAAGCAATTCATTTGATCTTATCCCTTTGCCACTAAAAGGTGACTTTGTCATCTTGCCAAGTAAACAAGCTTCACATGTATCAAACGATTCGTAATCGAATTGATCCAACATTCCATCTTTATGGAGTTTGGAAATGCGATTCTTATTTATATGGCCAAGTCTACAATGCCATAAGTAGGATTCATTCAAGTCATTTGTTTTGGCTTTCTTGTTATTTATATTAAGTACGTCAACATTCATATCTAATATGTAGAGACCATTGCTAAGTATGCCAAGATTACATAAAAGATTCAATCACGTGAAAAAGAACAACATTTATTCTCAAACGTAAATGAAAAACCATCAACATCTAATGCGGAAATGGAAATAATACTCTTCGTAAAGAGCAGAACAAAATAACAAGCACTAAGTTCAAGTACTAGCCCATCGGGCAATGAAAGAAAGTAAACTCCTACGGCTAGCGCAAAGAACACTTGCTCCATTTCCAACGCGTGAGGTCCACCTCTCCTTTCTTCAGATCTCTAGTTCTTCTTAGTGCCTGCATATTTGTACAAATATGAGAACCACAACCAGTATCTAATACCCTGTGGTTAGACTTAGAAGATGTAATGTTGATCTCAATCATAAATATACACAAGTCGAAGCATCGAAATGCTTCTTCTTGGTACTCAAGAAGCCTTACGCTTCTCCTCCAATGTCCGGTCTCACCGCAATGGAAGCAAGCATCCTTGGATTTGTCTTTCTCTATCTTAGGCGTTGGCTTAGGTGCACCTTCGCCTTCATGGACTTATTTTGGGCTTTTGCCTTGCCCTTGCTTGAAGTGACCAAAGAACACACTTGCTTTCCTTCCCCACGCTGCCCTCGGCAGCTTTTCAACATGTTCAATAACTCCGCAGGAGCAATCTATCTTGTTCATGTGATAGTTCATCACGAATCATGAAATGAATCGTGCAAAGATTGCGAATCAAGTCAATACTCAACTCTCGTTCCAACTTGTGGCCCAGCTTCCCAAGCCTCTCTATGTACCCAATCATCTTAAGCACGTGTGACCCCACAGCAGTCCCGGATGCCATCTTACAACCAAACAGGGCCTTCGAGACCTCGTACCTCTCAGTGCGAGACTGAGAAGCATAGAGTTCCTTTAGGTGGACCATGATTGAGTAGGCATCCATAGACTCATACAGTTTCTGCAGTTCAGGTGTCATAGAAGCAAGCATGATACATGTAGCATCATGATGTGATTCCGGTTGGAACCAGATCTGATGTTTTGCCCAGGAAGTAACTAAGAAGAACAATGACGAGCCAATGATCCTAGACCTAGTAATCCAACTAAATCGTAGGCAGAGAACGCCCAACAAATGCTCACAATGCTGGTAAATCCTCAAAGGGGTGAACTTTCTACGACAAAGAAAATTGTCACTCGCAAGTGATTTTCAAGCCTTATGACTTGGATAAGTAAAACTCAATAATTTGATTTCTCATAAAATAATTGTCTAAAGAATGAATAGCTAGTGTTTGCCTTATATAGGCTTACAACCAAAAGAAAAAGCAACATCTAAGCAATGTGGGAGAAATTCCCACTTAAAAATGCGCCTATCTCCTATTGGCCAGAAACGAAATGTTCCTATTGGCTAATAAAAGAATAAATAAAATAAAGTGCTAAAAATCCAACATAAAATAAAACCACCTCCTAATTAATTAAATAATATCCATAAATAGCACGAATGATGGTATCCTCCGAGCATGAACTGGATCACATCACATCAGTATTGTCAGAACAGTGCTTGTTTTACTTCTCGACAAAGATCTGCAAATTAACCCTCAAGAAGCTTTTCCGGTAGGGCCTCGTCCAAAACATAGCCAATCTTCTCGTGCCTCAAAACGATTTTGAGGTTTCTTTCCTAATCGAGAAAATTAGTTTCGTCAAGCTTGTTTTCGATGATAAAACGAAGGTTCAATTTGTTTGACATTTTCTACAACAATAAATAATGATAGAATAAGTAAAAAGCTCACGTATAAAAACCCTAAATTTGTACTTGTAAATTTTATAAGGTTTTACTCCCACTAGCCAACTATTCCCAATTGGCTTCCAAGAATTTAAATAATTCTTTAGTGGATGGAATCCTATCTAGTTGACTCGATCCTCGACGTGGGCCGATCGACCGGGTCAATTTTGAAGGTGGGTACTATTTACCGATCGAATCTTATTCGATTTCCATTGGTTGACCAAATAACTCATTGACTTCACATCTCTATGTGATAGCCACCCTTGTCTCTAAAATCGAGGCGGTCCCGACGTGGGCCAATCACCGCAAAGATTCTTAGTCGAGTCGTAAACCAAATATTCATGAGATCTCATAACGATCATATCTCGATAATGACGATATACCCGTGGTAGGTCAACTCCCGGCGTGGGCGATCAGTTGATCCGAACAAGGGCTCTTCACCGTCATTATAATATTGGGAGACAATTTTGGCTCGAGTTTTTGGCGTGGGAATAATTTTAAATTAATTCACTTAATTAATTTTAGTTTAATTATGGTCTCATCTACTATGTGCATATTACTACGATGTCATATAAAGTAAAACATACACAACATTCCGCGCACAAAATAACCGGTATGATCATGGACTTTTCCTAGGTGCGGTTTGAATACAAATCGATTTAAACCGCGGGTCACAAACTAAGGGTATCTCAGAATCGCCAATAGGATCTTTATTCTTTGTCGCCAATGGGTTCTTTATCTCTCCTTGGTCTTTATCTTCTTGCTCCAATCTTGTTACATAATAATTTATCTAATAAATAATTACACCGCCGCACACGGGAGAGCTAACGGGAATGTGATAAATGCAAAAAGCAAACTAGGTCACGTTCTTCATAACGGCCTAGGGCAATTTTTCAAAACCAATATAAAGAAAACATTCCCATCTATCCTATTGGTCGAGTCCATAATCAATCGTGTCCATATAATCACATTATATCTACACATCTAATCCATACAATTTTATCTTATGAAAAAGATTAAATTCTAATTTTAACTACTTATGCGTCTTTATTTTATCACATCAAATAATTAAATAACTTTTAATTAATTATATGACTTAATCGAAAATTAAAATTAACATTTAATTTTAAATCGATTTTAATTTCAATTAAATTTGAACTATTCAAAATAAAATTAAAATTATTTAGTCTCCTATTTGTTTCCTTTCCAAAACTAAATTTGGCTTAGGCCTGACCAATTTCCAAAATCAAAATTTTGGAAGTGGCTTAGCCAAGCCTTTTACAAATCAAATATTTGAAAAGCGCTGGCTGTTCCAAATCAAATATTTGGAAAGGCCAAATAATTTTGGTTTAGGCCTGGTCACTTTCCAAAATCAAAATTTTGGAAGTGGCCTAGGCCTAGGCCTTTTACAAATCAAATATTTGAAAAGGGCCTAGGCCTATTCCAAATCAAAATTTAAAGAGGCCTACATGCCATATGGTTTCCTAATGGCCCAAACTATTCGAACCATTGGTTGGCCATATGACACAACAAAACAAATGAGATATCTATGCACAATAAATATCACAAAACGAAAAAGGGTCGATCTCCCCATTGGAAGAGGACAGCCGACGGACGGCAGCCTTAAGGCCACTGCCGCTGCCGTAGAGGAGGGGGGCCGCCGCCAGTCGGCCGAGCCCCCCCATAAACCCTAATTTTTATTTTTTATTTTGTTTTTTTGTTTCAACGTCTCATGATTTAAATATTGCATCTATTAATTAAATACTACGCATTTAATTATGTTTATTGCTTAAGCTCGAAGTCTGGCTCTGCTACCACTATTAGGAAATCACTAGTTTAACGCAGCGGAATTTAAAATTTGATTTCCTTATACTAGATCGTTCTTCGTTTAATGCAATAAATATGTTAAGTAGTTTGACGGTTATACCTTAGATGATCTATAAGATCATCGCTTTGACCGTCAACGGAGAGTAGTTCAGTGCGCAAGCCGTCCACGCGTCCGGCCTATATCGCTAATTCACACGAACCCCTTGCCGGAATCCTCATTGGATAGCTATTGGAAAACTCCGGTTGCTAGACCGGCCGTTTTCCTCCCTCACAAATTCACTATAGGTTGCTCTCTATTTTACACAAGAACTATGAGCTCTTGCAATTGTGATGTACAAAAGAGCTTGACACCCACTTCCTTTATATAGGCAAAGTGGCGCCCCATATGGTGTTGAGGAGACGAAAACATTTTCCCAATAAAATAAGGAAAATCTTCTAGATTGATTTATCTCTTTTATTATAATTAATTTTGCCAATATCTTATATTGAATAATTATCTTATTACCATAAATCTATTTTTCCAAAATCAATTAATATCTCATATTAATATTATGGTAATCTTATTAATTAAAGTGCACAATCCAAGTGTATCTTATACACTTAAATATGGCGCCCCAATAGTCAAAAGATTGCCTTCCGGAATATTCTTTAATTAATATAATTTGTATATAATTAGTATCTTGTATTTTATTTATTCAAAATAAATAAATACCACCATATTAATTTACCACTATAACCTTTATAGTCTAGAGATAAACTTTCCTTATTTGGTTATCAACTATAACCGCATTTTAATCCGACTCGATGTTCATATGTGAGTGACCCGATAGGCTTCTGAATATGTTGGCTGTAGACACAAAGTGCAATTTACTAAAATGCCCTTTATACCTAATGATCACGGGATAGCATCTAGCAACACACCGTGACCCCCAATTATCGGAAGAGTCAAAAGCAATGACTACTACCTTTTTATGTGAAGCAGTTACCGTGACTTACAATCCTATCGCTGAAATAATATCCATACGATCGTATCTCGAGTGTCAATACATTAACGATCGTATCTTATAATCTGGATATCATGCTCTCTCGGAATAACATATTTACTCCCACTTTACAAGGATTCTCGAGAGCTAGACATTCCTTATAAGAAGGTCATTTCGGATATTCGATCCCAATCATAGGATACGCGATTCCCGGACGACCAATCATGTATACTCCGCATGCTTCAATATCATACCCAATCACTACCGCATGATCGCCCCGTGGTTAGGAGAAATCTCAATAGTGTCAAAGCATGACAATCCACACCGTGATGCCATGAAGACTCCGGTCAAAAGGATAATTACACAACCGCCACATAGTGTGACACTTAATGTAAGTGGGTCAGTCTAACGTACGCATTCTCTAATACATGTCCACGTACAGTCCAAGTATCCCTACACTTCGATAGACGAGATCTATCCCTATCTTCTAAAAGATATAAGACATCTAATACGTGCTAGTCTGATTATACTATCAATGTCTTATTTGATAATATGTAAGACTAGAGACATTTAAGTACCAACCTTGTTATAGTGATTAGAGATTTCATCAACCATAATCACTATCATGGTTTCTCTATCACAGATTGATACTAGGGACATTACTATATATATACAACAAATAATATGAAGACAAACAATATATAATAAAATAAGTGCTTTTAATAATCATAATAAAGTTATTACATGAACTAAATAGACTGTAAATGACCCGATACGGTCGGATCCGGTCCAACCCGATTGGGTTTAGGACACATTTCCAACAATCTCCCACTTGGCCTAAAGCCAATCACCCATATGCCTAAGCCCGTGCAAGTTAACATGTTTCTCATGCTTAGCTTAAGACAATGCCTTGGTTAACGGATCAGCTATGTTATCATCCGTGTGGACTTTCTCTATCTTTACATCTCCTCTATCTACTATCTCTAATCAAGTGATAGCGCCAGTAGCACATGTTTGGACTTCGATGAGACCTTGGTTCCTTTGACGAGATATCACTTCATTATTATCACAAAGATGCAGGCACTGGACCTTCAATGGAGGGAACCACACCAAGTTCAGTAATGAACTTCTTCATCCAAACTGCTTCCTTTGCCGCCTCCGAGGCTGCTATGTATTCGGCTTCCGTTGTAGAGTCTGCAGTAGTCTCCTGCTTGGAACTCTTCCAGCTCACTGCTCCGCCGTTAAACGTGAAAACAAATCCAGATTGCGACTTAAAGTCATCCTTGTCAGTTTGGAAACTGGCATCTGTGTAACCTCGTAATACTAAATCATCATTCCCGAAAACCAAGAACATATCCCTAGTACGTCTCATGTACTTAAGAACATATCCCTAAGGATATAAGACTGATGACAGTTAAAAATACCTGTTTATGTCATCAATTCTAACCTTAAATCGGAGTTAATTATAAATATTTCATATTTAATCACGTTTTTATATTTATTATTTAATGATAAGTGATTATTAATGTGATAATTGGTATTTAGCTGTTTTTATTATAAAAGAGCAATTAATTGTGTGATAAATGCTGATTTTGCAGATCATGATAAATCGGGAAGATAATTATCACGCAATCGAGAAGTCTCAAGATAAAAGAGAAGAAAATCGGAGCATTGAAGAAAAGATAAATCAGATCAATTCAAAAGCATGGAGTGGGGAACAAGTCAGACGAAGCAAAAATTGAAAACGCGTAAAGAAGGAGGCTCGGTCGACCGAGCCATGCCATTCGGTCGACCGAGCGTGTAGGTTCGGTCACCCGAGCCTAATGTGATAAACGCATGTCAATCTTCTGGATTCTCCCTATGTCGGCTACAACTCCTATATAAACAACAGCCACGATGTTGAGAACACACACCACTACAACACAAAACAATTCATACAATTTTAGCTTTTAAGTTTTATTTTCTTTATGTTCGTTCATTGTGGATTCGTCGGATTCTCCGATTAGGGAGCGCATTAAAGAGTGGGAGTCACTCTCGTCTTCGAGGGTATGACTATTCAATTATGCAATCTTTATTTGTAGATCTGTTGTATTTTATTATGGAGTAATTTTATCTGTATTGATTGCGTGATGTAGATTAATTTACGAACCCATGTGTTTAGGTTAGAAACGTTAAGAAGTAATCATGATTTGTTCCGACACAGAACTGTGTTCGGTCGACCTAGACGTGTCACTTTCGGTCGCCGAGTGCTCTCGTTCGGTCGACCGAGTGTGGTAATGTGTGTAGGGCAATATTATGATCGGCTTCGACTACGTCAGATTCTCTGATTTGGAATTAAAACGAGTAATTAAACCTGATCAACTTAGTTATTCGTCATCATAATTTAACATGAAACCCAAAAAGTGATTGTTACTTAGGATATAGATTGAATCGGCATCTAAGAAGTACGCCTTACCCTAGGAATGTTGCTTAGATGAGGTTACGGTTTATACCGGCATCCCTAGTCTCGTAATTGTGTCGGGTTATATATGAGATGGAGGCATTAAAAAGCGAAGTCACGTAATGGAGGCACGATGATTTAGATGGCCAAACCGGAGCTAAATCTACCTTGGGGATGACTCCGTAGTCATAATAATTAATCTTTAACGCTTTGTTTTGTCTCGTTATCATCCTAATTCACATGGGGAGTTATAATCTACTAGCGTAATCAATACTATTTGTTTAGATAATATCAACCGTATTATCCATGCTTAGTAGTCTTTAGTTTGCCTTAGTCGTCTTTTGTGTCTTGTGGTTGTCACTATTTTATTTTCTGCATTTAGTTGGTCGTAGACCGCCCTTTCAATTTAGTTCTAATAAGATAAAGTTGTGTTTTATTTGTGCCGAGTCTCTGTGGGATCGACCTCGACTCTATCTGGCTATACTACAATTGAACCTAGTTCTCTTGCTAGTGTGTTAGTAGGCATCGAGTTAATAATTTAACTTGACCTCCATCAAGTTTTTGGCGCCGTTGCCGGGGACTCGAGTCATTAAATTGAGATATAGCTTATTTTGTTAGAACTGGATTCGTGAATAATCTGTGAATAAGAGTCTGTATATTAAACAGTGTCATTTATAAATAAAAAAATAATAATAAAAAAAAAACGTTCGGTCGACCGAACCACAGCTCTCGGTCGACCGAGAATTTATTTTCTGATTCTGTCTTAGTTTTATAGAATTCTGCTTCTGTTTTATTTACGTTTTCTTTTCTCAAACTTATTTCGAGTCTGTTTTAGCTAGTTAGTTAAAGGCCTAGGCTTTACTAGTGATTAATTGTTTTATTGTTGTTTATTATTTTATAGTACGCTACTCGGAAATCGAAGGAACCGCTTGAGCCTTATAATCCTGAGATAGAAAAATTTGCGAGAAGGAATAGGAAGTTAGCTAGGGAACTGGCTAAGCAAGGAGAAGAGGATCCAAATCTTGAGGAAAGCGAGCAAGGAGTGGAAGAAGGACATACAACCGATCATTCTCGAACATTCAGTCGGAGCGAAATGGAAGGAAATCCAGTCAATCCAAACCAGGTACCTAATCCTGTTATTAATCCTGTTATCAATAATGCCAATAATGTGAATGCAAATGCTAATAATGAGAACCAAGCCCTAGTTCAAGGAGTAAGGCGTACTTTGCAAAGTTATGCAACGCCCACTATTGAACAATTCATTCCCGCTATCGTAGCACCGCAAGATGCTGCGGAAGTCTATCACCCTAGGCCTAATGTAATTCAAATGGTGACCAATTATTCTACTTTTCATGGAGTCCAAAACGAGGATCCTGGTGTTCACGTGACAATTTCTTGGAAATCGTCGGACAGTGAAAACTGCAATTAATCCCGAGGGAACATTCGCCTTAAGCTTTTTCCTTTCACTTTGAAAGATAAAGCTAAGCAATGGCTTCTCTCTTTAGAGGTCGGATCTATCACTACTTGGGAACAATTGTTGCAAAAATTCATGAATAAGTATTTTCCTTAGGAAAAACTTTTAAGTTACGCCAAGACATCCTAGGATTTAAGCAACAACCTGGGAGAGTTTTGATCAAGCTTGGGAGCGTTTCAAGGAAGCTATGAGGAAGTGTCCTCATCATGACATCTCTCTTTGGCTTTTAATGCAAACTTTTACCATGGGTTGAGAGACCGAGAAAATTAGAGTAGACGCCTCCAAAGAATGGAGCGTTTGTTCTTTATCTCACGAGGAGGCACAAGGGAAGATGGAGCAAATAGCAATGAATAGCCAATGGGAGGCAATGACATAGCTAATTGTGAAGATGGTCGACACATATTTGATGATAGTGCATCTACCAAAATCTTAGAACAACTTTCATTATCAACAATAAGGTAGATGGGATGCAAGAGAGGATGACAAGAGTAGAAAGAGGGGCTTGAATCGAGGTAGCACCTCAAAGTGAGAACGCTGCATGAAGAAGCCAATTATGTCGGGGAGGGTGCAGGCCTAATCATAACCATCCTGGATTCCGATATAGTGACATTAACGCAGAGAAAAAGGCCTAAACCACCTACCACTTATGTACCACAACCAGACTAAAACTTTTGGTTGGGAAGTCTGCGATAGAAAAAGCGAGTAATGTCGTCACCGACAATATGGGGCAACTTTCAAAATCTATGGCGAGTTAGCCACTAACTTTAGCCAATATTGTCGAAAGACAGATGCCAAAGTAACCAACCAGAAGCTTTAGTTCAAAATCTCACACACCAGTAGGACAACTAGTGAGCAAGTCTCAACTAGACCTCCCGGAGGATTGCCAAGCAACACCGAAAAGAACCCTAAGGATTTGAATGCGATCATGACAAGAAGTGGAAAGGAGGTAACTCCACCAACCTTGCAAGAGAAAGAAAAAGTCACAAAGAATAAGGATGGTGAGCCAAGCAATGAGACTAATACTTCGAGACTTTGCCTGAGCAAAGAACGATAAAGAACCTCTTGCCCCCTAGAGTTGAACTTTACGATAATAAGTATCCAATTTTCACTGATGTCGACCCTTCAACTCTACCTTATCCTCCACCAAAACCGAAGCCTAAGTTTGATAATAAGAGGTATAAGAAGTTCGTGGATATGTTTAGTAAGTTACAAATCAATATACCCCTAGTTGAAGCACTAGCTGAAATGCCTGAGTACACCAAGTTTTTAAAAGACGCAGTCTCAACTAAAAGGAAACTTTTAGATTTAGAGACCATATGCCTTAATGAGGAGTGTTCAGCCATTCTTCAACATAAGTTACCCCAAAATGCAAAGATCCGGGAAGCTTTCTCATTCCTCGCACCATAGGTAACGTATGTCCGAACAAAGCTTTGTGTGATCTAGAGCAAGCGTGAACTCGATGCCACCGTCTCATTTTTCGGAAGCTAGGCATGAAAGATCTTAAGAAGACCTCAATCACATTGCAATTAGCTGACCGTTCATAAAGAACCGTGTGGAGTGGTTGAGGATGTGCTAGTAAGAGTTAAAAGTTTGTATTCCTCGTCGACTTTGTGGTATTAGATATGGAAGCTAACTACGAAAGTGCCATTGATATTAGGGAGACCTTTCATGGCCACTAGTAGAACGCTAATTGATGTTTACAAAGGCGAGTTGGTATTAAGAGTGAATGAAGAGAGAGTTGCATTCAATGTCTTCGACACTATGAAGCAACTTTGATGATGGAGAGGATGCATGTTTCATGTTGGATTCCATTGATAGGATCGTTCAAGAATTTCAACAACATGAAAGTATCAAGGATTTTTGGATGTTGTCTTAGAAGAAGAAGATGAAGTCAAGTGCGTGAGTAGTGAGGAGGAGAAGATGATATGGCCAGGATGTAGTAGAGGACCCCAAGGCCTATAGAGGAAGTAAGTGTCATGCGAGATTGAAAGATTCTATCATAGACCAACGTGGCATAAGTACTTGAACTCAAACTCACCGGGTCGGAAGTTGAAGACCTCTTTGGAAGAACCTCCCACAAATTTGACTTTAAAACCTCTTCCTGCGAATTTGAAGTATGTGTTTCTTCAAGATGAGACCTTGCCATTGATCATATCTTCTTCCTTGACGGACTTACAAGAAGAGAAACTTATGAGAGTTACGAGAGAGTACATGGAGCATTTGGATGGACCATAGCTGACGTTAAGGGCATTAGTCCTAGCGTATGTATGCACAAGATCTCCGTGGACCCTGAAAAAAGCGGTTGCACAACCTCGAGGGCGTTTAACCCCACAATTAAAGGAAGTGGTTAGGGATGATGTTATCAAAATGTTGGAAATGGGAATTATATTTCCTATTGCCGATAGCGAATGGGTTAGCCCTATCCACGCAGCTTCCCAAAAAGGAGGATTGACGGTGCAAGCCAATGAGTTGAATGAGTTAATTCCTGTGAGGCTAATCACCGGTCATCGAGTATGCATAGACTTTAGGAAACTAAATGATGCAACTCGTAAGGACCATTTTCCTCTTCCTTCATCGATCAAATGCTCGAGAGATCGAAAGGGCATGCTTTCTATTGTTTTCTTGACGGTTATTCGGGATATTATCAAATCCACATCTCGCCCAAGATCGTGAGAAAACAACGCTTACTCCGCCCATATGGGACATTTGCGTATAATCGAATGCCATTTGGATGTGGTAACGCCCCATAACATTTCAACGGTGTATGATGTCATTATTTGCGGATATGGTGGAAGACTTCTTGGAAATCTTTATGGATGATTTCTCCGTGTTTGGAGACAATTTCGATTCATGTCTCACACATCTAGCACGAGTATTGAAGAGATGCGAAGAGACTAATCTTGTGCTTAATCGGGAGAAGTGTCATTTGATGGTTACGGAAGGTATAATCTTGGGCCACCGCATATCAAAGAACGGGTATAGAGGTGGATAGAGCCAAAGTCGAGGTGATCGAGAAATTACCTCCACCTACTAATCTTAAAACTTTGCGAGGTTTTTTAGGCCACGCCGGATTTTTTCGTAGGTTTATCAAGGACTTTTCCTGGTCTCTGACCTCCTCTTACGAATTATTGGCCAAGGATGTGCCATTCGTGTTTTCAAATGAGTGCATAAAAGCTTTCAACGAAATAAAAAGTAGATCGATTCATCGCACCCGCTAAGTCGCACCGGATTGGGATCTTCCGTTTGAACTGATGTGTGATGCAAGTGATACTGCTGTTGGCGCCGCTTTGGGTCAAAGAAAAGATAAGATTTTTAGGCCCATTTATTATGCAAGCCGGACTTTGAATGCTGCCCAAAGAAATTACGCCACAACGGAGAAGGAAATTCTGGCCGTTATCTTTGCCTTTGACAAGTTTAGATCTTACTTAGTGGGATCTAAAGTCACTGTGTGGACTGACCATGCGGCTCTTAAGTATCTCCTAGCAAAGCAAGATTCAAAGCCGAGACTGTTGAGATGGATTCTACTGTTGCAAGAATTTGACGTAGAAATCCGAGATAAGAAAGGAAGTGAGAACGTGGTGGCCGATCATCTATCGCGCTTACAATTAGAGGATGGTGAGGAATTACCCGAGATAGGAGAATCTTTTCCTGATGAACAACTTTTCTCCATCACCACCATCGGGGACATGATGATTGTCTTTGCGCTTTCTTGCGAATAGAGGTTGTGAAGGAGAAGAAGCAACCATGGTTTAGTTTGTTTGTCAATTATCTATCCGCAAAAATACCTACCACCGAATCTCACTGCAAGAAAGAAAAAAATTCTTTAAAGATCTTAGACACTATTATTGGGATGAGCCTTATTTATTTAAGATAGGATCTCGATAATATTTTTCAAGATGTGTGCCCGAAGAAGAATATAATGATATTCTGAAGTATTGTCATTCCTATGAAGTTGGAGGACACTACGGGGAGAAAAAAAAACCGCGGCTAAGGTCCTCCAATGCGGTTTTTATTGGCCGACATTGTTTAAGGATGCACACCAATATGCAAAGGCTCATCATGCTTGTCAAATGACGTAATATTTCAAGGAGGAATGAGATGCCACTCAAGAGCATCTTAGAAGTGGAACTTTTTGATGTTTGGGGGATAGATTTTGTTGGACCCTTCACTTCATCACTATCTAACCGATATATCTTAGTTGCTGTTGATTATGTATCCAAATGGGTTGAGGCCATTGCTTCACCTACTAACGATGCTAGGGTTGTGGTTAGATTCTTGAAGAAGAACATTTTTACAAGGTTTGGGACGCCGAGGGCGATTATAAGCGACAATGGTAGTCATTTTTGTAATAAACCTTTTGAAAGGCTGATGATTAAATATGGGGTTCGACATAAGCTAGCAAATCGCATATCACCCCGCACTAGTGGACATGTAGAAGTCACCAATCGAGAGATAAAGCGTATCCTGGAAAATCTGTCAAGACAACTAGGAAAGATTGGTCAATACGCTTTAGATGACGCTTTATGGGCTTATAGGATCGCATATAAAACCTCGATTGGAATGTCACCATATAGGATTGTTTTTGGAAAGGCATGTCATCTCGCTCAGTGGAACTGAGCACCGGGCCATGTGGGCAACAAGGATGCTAAACTTTGATGAGACCTTGGCCGGTGAGAAAGGATGTTAGAATTAACTCGCTTTGGAGGAGTTTCGTTTAGAGGCATACGAGAATGCCAAGATTTTCAAGGAGCGCACGAAGAAGTTCCATGATAAGAAGATTCTAGATAGGACCTTTCAAGAGGGTGATCTGGTTCTCTTGTACAATTCGCGCTTAAGACTCTTCCCGGGTAAGTTGAAATCAAGATGGTGTGGCCCATTTCAAGTACAACAAGTCTTTCCTTCTGGAGCGGTTGAGCTATTCAACTTCAAAGACGAGTCCAGATTTGTGGTCAATGGACATCGTATTAAGCATTATCACGGGCTTCCGCCTGCTGCTGAGGAGGAGGTTTTGTACCTCGATGACCCTGTCTATGAATAAACCATCTTGAGCTGAGTCGAGCTAGCGACTATAAACTTAGAACTACTACCAATAACTATCTTTTTCGTTTTTCTTGTTAATAAAGTAGCATGCGCCTATCACGGTTTTTTTCATCTCGCCATGTTCCGAGTCTAAGTTCGGAATAGACGAGGTTTTTTCCTTGATAGCCGTCATGTGAGTTTTTGTTTAGGCTTAAATCCCTTTTGGTCTTGTTCATGGCAGTATAAAATAAAGTGGCTTAAACTGTTTTTAGATATTTATATCTAATGACTGCCACATTATTTTATAACTTCCATAGACATGGTAGTTAACGTTTTCGTGGAGCTTGTTTGTTTATACAGGATGTGTCTGTCTCTCCACGTTGTACCGATGATTACTCCGATATTGTTCCTTTACTTGGGAGCCGTTTCCAGAGCTAAGTCTTTCATCTTGACTCTCATTTATTTTTGTCATTGAGGACAATGCCATGTTTAAGTGGGGCGGGGACTTAGCTATATATTGTGCTAAGTGTTGAAAAAGTCAAGGAGCGGAATAATCGAGACAATATTGAGCCAAATTTAAAATTTTTATGGATAAATGCCAAGTGTTTAACTCGTACCCTTAAACTTGTAAAGTTCTTATACTTAGAATTGATAGGAAATGAACCAAGTTGCGTGAGTACGTGGTCATATTATACTTTTGCGATAAATTGTTAGTAAACTTAAGGATATTCATGCTAACAATTGCAAGTAGTTAGGTATTGTTCAATTACTCAACATGTGAATCGTTTAATACCACATGAATTATAATAATTGAAAGAAGTATGTGTACATTGCGTAGATAATTGGTTATGAGGACCCAGTGTCGACATTTGTCGACTGATGTATTCTGATCTTCTAGCCAACAAAAGCGGAATAATAAGCTTGGGACGTACCTGTGTTTTGACAATGCATTAAAACACTGGGCTTGTAGTAACATTACCAAAGTAGCCCCGCGCTTGTGGTAATATTCGATGCTATGCTTAATCTAAGATAGGGGGATACTCTATGAAAAATTTTTCTTCCTTAAGATTAGTAGTATTCGAAAAATATGCAAAAATTGAAAATTTCAAATTTTTAGAGGCTTTGAGTAGTACTCGGTCTCCAAGTCCAAAAACCCTATAGATACGCTCTTGCTTATTGTTCTAGTGCTTTAACCATTGCGAGGCATAAGAAGTATGAATGCTGACGTTGGTGAATTTAGATATGAAGTCTGCATAAACTTTAATCTTGCTACATTTATATAAAACCAATGCACATGCACACAGTCACTTCGATTCATAGCGAGGAGTGAATAATGCTTATACTATGAGCATGACTGGTATGAGTTGACTCGGGTTTCTTGTGTAAGTATGAGTTGACCACAGAAAGTGTTGTCTTGGGGAATGACTTGTTGATGCTTTGTTCGGGACGAAGCAAAGTTTAAGTGGGGGGCATTTTGATGACAGTTAAAAAATACCTGTTTATGTCATCAATTCTAACCTTAAATCGGAGTTAATTATAAATATTTCATATTTAATCACGTTTTTATATTTATTATTTAATGATAAGTGATTATTAATGTGATAATTGGTATTTAGCTGTTTTTATTATAAAAGAGCAATTAATTGTGTGATAAATGCTGATTTTGCAGATCATGATAAATCGAGAAGATAATTATCACGCAATCGAGAAGTCTCAAGATAAAAGAGAAGAAAATCGGAGCATTGAAGAAAAGATAAATCGATCAATTCAAAAGCATGGAGTGGGGAACAAGTCGACGAAGCAAAAATTGAAAACGCCAGTAAAGAAGGAGGCTCGGTCGATCGAGCCATGCCATTCGATCGACCGAGCGTGTAGGTTCGGTCACCCGAGCCTAATGTGATAAACGCATGTCAATCTTCTGATTCTCCTATATGTCGGCTACAACTCCTATATAAACAAAGACCACGATGTTGAGAACACACACCACTACAACACAAAACAATTCATACAATTTTAGCTTTTAAGTTTTATTTTCTTTATGTTCGTTCATTGTGGATTAAATCGATTCTCCGATTAGGGAGCGCGATTAAAGAGTGGGAGTCACTCTCGCCTTCGAGGTATGACTATTCAATTATGTAATCTTTATTCGTAGATCATTTGTATTTTATTATGGAGTAATTTTATCTGTATTGATTGTGTGATGTAGATTAATTTACGAACCCATGTGTTTAGGTTAGAAACGTTAAGAAGTAATCATGATTTGTTCCGACACAGAACTGTGTTCGGTCGACCTAGACGTGTCACTCGGTCGCCCGAGTGCTCTCGTTCGGTCGACCGAGTGTGGTAATGTGTAGGGCAATATTATGATCGGCTTCGACTACGTCAGATTCTCTGATTTGGAATTAAAACGAGTAATTAAACCTGATCAACTTAGTTATTCGTCATCATAATTTAACATGAAACCCAAAAAGTGATTGTTACTTAGGATATAGATTGAATCGGCATCTAAGAAGTACGCCTTACCCTAGGAATGTTGCTTAGATGAGGTTACGGTTTATACCGGCATCCCTAATCTCGTAATTGTGTCAGAAGTTATATGAGATGGAGGCATTAAAAAGCGAAGTCACGTAATGGAGGCACGATGATTTAGATGGCCAAACCGGAGCTAAATCTACCTTAGGGGATGACTCCCGTAGTCATAATAATTAATCTTTAACGTTTGTTTTGTCTCGTTATCATCCTAATTCACATGGGGGAGTTATAATCTACTAGCGTAATCAATACTATTTGTTTAGATAATATCAACCGTATTATACATGCTTAGTAGTCTTTAGTTTGCCTTAGTCGTCTTTTGTGTCTTGTGGTTGTCACTATTTTATTTTTACAGAATTAGTTGGTCGTAGACCGCCTTTCAATTTAGTTCTAATAAGATAAAGTTGTGTTTTATTTGTGCCGAGTCTCTGTGGGATCGACCTCGACTCTATCTGGCTATACTACAATTGAACCTAGTTCTCTTGCTAGTGTGTTAGTAGGCATCGAGTTAATAATTTAACTTGACCTCCATCAAAGACATCTAATACGTGCTAGTCTGATTATACTATCAATGTCCTATTTGATAATATGTAAGACTAGAGACATTTAAGTACCAACCTTGTTATAGTGATTAGAGATCTCATCAACCATAATCACTATCATGGTTTCTCTATCACAGATTGATACTAGGGACGTTACTATATATATACAACAAATAATATGAAGACAAACAATATATAATAACATAAGTGCTTTTAATAATCATAATAAAGTTATTACATGAACTAAATAGACTGTAAATGACCCGATACGGTCTGATCCGGTCCAACCCGAATGGGTTTAGGATACCTTTCCAACATTCTTAGGGGATATAAGGTCAAGAATCTGGACTTTTATGAGCACTGTGTGTTTGGTAAGCTACATAAAAGCCGCCTCTCGGCAGGCATGTATGCGAGACAAAGGCATCACTTGATTATATCCATTCTCGATTTAAGGGTCCATCAAAGGTGGAATCATTAGGTGGTCACAGATATTTTGTATCATTCATAGATTACTATTCAAGAATGACTTGGGTGGTGATGATGAAACACAAAAGTGTGGCATTCAACAATTTCAAGCAGTGGAAGGCTCTAGTGGAAAATCAGACAGGCAAGAAAATCAAAAGGCTCAGAACAAATAATGGTCTGGAATTCTGCTGGTTAGAGTTTGATTCATTATGTAAGGATGAGGGTATTGCCAGAGATCATACAATCAGGAATACACCTCAGCAGAATGGTGTAGCTGAAAGGATGAATCAAACTCTTATGGAAAGGGCAAGATGTATGCTCTCTAATGCTGATTTATCAAGGAGATTTTGGGTAGAGGCTGTAACCACAACATGCTACTTAATCAACAGGAGTCCTCACACAGGGATCAATCTCAAGACACAATTTGAGATGTGGTCAGGCAAGCATGCTGACTACTCAGTTCTAAGGGTTTTTAGAAGCGCAGTTTACTATCATGTGAAAGACGGGAAGCTGGAACCAAGGGCCAAGAAGGGAGTGTTTGTGGGGGTATGGTGATGGAGTTAAGGGTTATAGAATTTGGTCATCAGCAGAGTCCAGGGTTATACTCAGTAGAGATGTGGTCTTTGATGAAAATTCTATGATTAACTCGTCAGTGGGGAGGTTTGCTGAATCTGAAACCAGTGCTGAATCTGAGAGGGCTGAGAAACAGGTGGAGATTCAAGTGGAGTAAGTTGATATGCAACAATCAGCTGATCCAAGTCAGCACTCATCTGATCTGGTTGTTGAACCAGAGTCTGATCCAATCCAGTCTGCTGAACAAGGATCAACAGAGCATCAAACATGGAACAGTGGTCAGCAGAGTATAGTTGTCATCAGGGCTAGAAGATCAAATGTTGGGGTACCTCCTAAGAGGTATGATTTTGATGATATGTTTGGATATGCATTTCAAGTTGCAGAAGAAGTGGATGGTTTTGAACCTTCTACTTACATTGAAGCAGTGACATATTCTGAAGCATCTCAATGGCTTGCTGCCATGGAGATGAAATAGAGTCATTATTGAAGAATTAGACTTGGGATCTAGTTAAACATCCACCTGATAGGAGAGTGGTTACTTGCAAGTGCATCTTCAAAAAGAGGGAATGAATGACTGAGGCAGAATGGGTCAAGTATAAGGCATGTTTGGTTGCAAGAGGGTTCAATCAGAAAGAAGGGGTAGACTTTGATGAGATGTTCTCACCAGTGGTCATACACACTTCAATCAGAGTGTTACTAGCAATGGTGGCACAACAGGATCTTGAACTTGAGCAGTTAGATATGAAGACAGACTTTCTACATTGTTAGGAACATTTTATCATGTTTTGATGATGGCCATACTAGCTGTTATAGCAAGCCTGAAATAAGTTAGAATTCTCTGTATAAGTCTTTACTTAGAGTCTGACATGTTGTATAAGTTGAGTCAGACAAGTATTGTACTAGTTGGTAGGACGACAAAGCAAAAATAGATTTTCGGCAGAGTAAAGCCATCAAGTGCCGTGAGAGAAGCAATGAAGACATTATGGTCTGACTTATAACCAAGGAAGTCTGTGATGACCTTGGATAAGTCTAAATTATTGTGAAGTGATGAAACTTAATGTTTAAATATGGTGTACATTGATCTCACCCAAATCAAGGATCAGTGAAGTACAAGGATTCTCCTTAAACTGAAAGAATGAAGGAAACAGTGAATCGGCAAAGTAAACTGACTTTCGGCTGAGTGAAGACAAAGCAGTGAAGGAAGATATAAGCAGCTAAGTCAGATGGATCACTTAACCGTTCGGAGAACGGCTTAGTAAAATTTACTTTATCAGATTATTGAATTATGAAAAAGATACAGAAGATCAAGCATTAAATTCACAATCAATAGAGGATCAATCAAGGACGTATTTTCTGATAAACGTTTGAAGAAAAATCCGATCACTGAAATCAAGGAGAATACAATTAAGGGGGAATCAAGAATAAAATCAAGGATTATTCCCCTCATTAATATAGCCAACGGATGGAAATTCGAATCAAGGATAATAAAGGCTATATATAGAAGGCATTGATGAAAAACAAAAACATTAGGAAGAACGAAAAATCGAGCAAAAACTCACAAAGTGAAAAGTCTTCTATCTCATGCGAAAAAAAATATCTAGTGATCAACTCAAAACCGAGAGCTACAATTCAAACATCAAGCATTGAGATTGATCAACAAGTGTGTGAATCCAATTCACATCAATCGGTTTAACCGAATCGAGCCATCCGAGAAGGAGTTGTGTTTGTGATAGTCGCTTTGAAGGATTTGATCCCAGGAGCGAAGTGGAATAGATCGAGTCATCAAGTCATTGCGATCAAGGAGTGATAGTCTTGTAGATTGTGAAGCTTGTGAAGTCAAGGACAATCATACTATTGTATCTCGTGAAAACAATAGTGAATTCCTCCAATCATCACAGGAGAAGAGTGGATTAAGGGATTACACCACCCTGAACCACTATAAGCCTTGTGTCAATTTACTTTACTGCATTCATTTAATTACTTATATTATATCCTATATCTGTGATTTCCTAAACTACTTTGAAACAACATAGTAAGAAGGGACTTATCCATTTGCCCAAAAGCTTTTAAATACAAGAAAAGTTTTTAAAACTCCAATATAGTCATTCACCCCCTCTCGACTATAGTTTTACCTTCTCTCGGGACCGACAATTGGTATCGAGGCGGTGTTCCTAGTATCGAACCTGCTCGAGATATAATTTCTAGTAACAAGGAGATCACATATTTTCAAAGTAGTTTTCAAATCATGCTTTCTACTCATATACATAAAAATCTCTTATCTGCACTTATGGATTCCTCAAACTTTATGTCAAAAGTACATATTTTCAATGTTAATAATTTTGATGAATATAAAATAAGAATGTTATCTCATCTTGCAGCAACTCATGAGGAGATGCTGGATGTAATCAATGACGGCCCAATCATGATCATGGTGTGATTGCCACAGAGCGAGATCAAGGAAAAGAAGTGGATAAACCCAAGAATGATTGGACCAAGGATGACAGGAGAAGAGCAAATCTGGACTTTGTTGCAAAAGATATGATCTTGAAGACCCTGGATAGCAACATGTTTATGAGAATCAAAGACTGCAAAACAGCAAAGGAAACATGGGACAAGCTGGCACTGATAAATGAAGGACCTGAAGCAGTTAAAGAAAACAAGTTATCTGTTGCAAAACAGAAATTTGAAAACTTCAAAATGATGGCTGGTGAATCCATTGATCAAAAGGACAACAGATTCTCAAGCATCATCAGTGAACTGCAACAACTTGGACACACATATTCTCAGAAAGAAGTGTGCTTAAAGATCTTGAGAGGCTTACCTGAAAGATGGAAGATCATAACATCAGTAATCAGAGGAACAACAAATCTTGCAAACACTGACACCCTGACTCTGATGTTCCAACTAAAGGCTCATGAATTTGAGTTGATCGGCGAAGACATTGTACCAGCAGAGGCACATAAGGCCAGTGCACTGGTTGCACCCCAGCAAAGTCAAGCAGCTGATGCAAAAGCAAAGAGACACATGAGCTGAAAGAACATGTAGCTTTATTAGTAAAACATTTTGACAGGTTTAGCAAGAAGAAGATATTCAAAGGAGGATCATCAACAAACAAAAAGTCAAGCACAAGCAAAGACACCAAGAGAAAAGATGATGAATACAGATGCTTCAACTGTAATAAGAAAGGACACTTCAAGGCTGATTTCCCTGAAGAAAAAGACGAACCTGAAGATAAGAAGAAGAACAAGACAACTGAAAAGAGAAAAAGCAAGAAGGCACTCAAAGCTGAATCTAGCAGTGAAAAGAATGAAGAATCATCTGAAAATGATTCTGATAATGAGGATGACATCATAGACAATGAAAAGGCCTATCTATGTCTTATGGCCAAAGAATCAAATGAAACTGAGGTAACATCTAGTTCATGCTCATCATCTAGTGCATCCACATCTAACACTGCACAATCTTCTATTCTCCCCTTAGATTCTGCAAACCTAATCCAAAATCTCATGGGTAAATTTGAACAAATTGAGTTGAATCATGAAATTCTGGAACAGGAGTGTGAGAATCTAAGAAAGGAAAATAAGAGACTAAAGAAAGAAATGGATAAAGCAAAAGCTGAACTAACTAGTAAGGAGACTTACTCAAATGATCAACAAGCGTGAGATGGTCATACATCCGGTGTTGACAGATTCGTTGAGAAAATTCCCTACCGATTAAGAACACCACTGCACCTTTAAATGCACCAGCTTACAAACCCTCAAAAAGGTTTGGATCCAGATCTGGTCTTGTCTACAACAGTCAGGATGAGAATAGAAACAATGGACCATAGTTCAGAAAAGGACAGACCATAGTTTCAACCACTCATCCTGCACCGGTGAAGTCAAAACCCAGTGCAGTGAAACAGCAGACTAAACCATCAATCCAGTCAACCAAAAGCAAAGACTTTCTGAAAGGTAAAGGAAGACTTTATCCTTCAGAGGATGATTGGAATGTGACACCTCCAAAATACAAGAAGAAACCAGTTCATGACATGCATAATGTGTTTAAGAAAGCCAACCTAGACATACTCCTAGACATATGAAGCAACATGAACACATGTTTCCCACTGCATATTGAAAAGTGAAAAAGGATGCAAATGCACCAAAAAGTAGAGAAAGGTATCAGGATACCTTCAGAAGAAATATCAGAAGCTATTCTGCCATGCCTTATACATATGAAGTTGATGACTTCAATTATCCAAAAAGAAGATCATTTGGATATACACTTGGAGTAGGAGGCATGACTGCTAACAGGTATTGACCCAAACAGTGTTGGGTACCTAAACATAATTAATTTTTTTTGTAGGATGTCTGGTACATAGACAGTGGATGTTCCAAACACATGACAGGGAACAAGGGATGGCTCACTGACTTTAAAGTGTTTGATGGACCCAAAGTCACCTTTGGAGGCAAAGAAAACCCTGGTAAAATTAAAAGGGAATGCACAATGCTCAAGAACAATTTAAAGATTCAAAATGTGGCATATGTTAAGGGACTAAATTTCAATCTGCTAAGCATTAGTCAATTCTGTGACAAAGGCTACAATGTACTCTTCAACAAGGAAGGATGTAAAGTGATTCACAACCTAACCAACACAGTGGTTCTTGCAGGAAGAAGAGAAGATAACATGTATGTGGTTGATTGGAAAACAGCTAAGGCAGAAACATGTTTATTTGTCAAAAATAAACAATCAACCAGCTGGATTTGGCATAGAAGATTAAATCATCTAAATTTCAAGACCATCAACACATTATCAAAGAACAAGTTAGTTGAAGGCCTGCCAGAGATCACATTCAAGAAAGAAAGCCTCATGTGATGCATGCCGAGAAAGGAAAGCAAATCAAAAGCTCTTTCAAATCAAAACCCTATCAATCAACAACAAGAATTCTACATCTTCTACATATGGACTGTTTGGACCAAATCCACCATAAATGTAAGTGGTAATAAATACACTCTAGTAGCGGTTGATGATTTATCCAAGTACCATATTCATGAACAAGAAGAAAGAGACACTCAAAAAGCTGCCAGATTTGCTGAGAAGAATTCAAAGTGAGAAAGAACTAAAGATTATCAAGATCAGATCAGATAGATGCACAGAATTTCTAAATGAAGTTATCAGAACTTATTGTGAAGAAAATGGAGTACTACATCAATTATCTGCAGCAGGAACTCCACAACAAAATGGTGTAGCAGAAAGAAGAAACATAACTCTCAAAGAAGCTGTCAGAACAATGATTGCAGAAGCATACCTATCAAAGAGGTTTTGGGTTGAAGTAACAAACACAACATGCTATACACAGAACATATCAATCAACAACAAATATCATGGAAAGACTCCATATGAAATATGGAATGGAAGAAAACCTAACATATCATATTTTCATATGTTTGGATCAAAGTGTTTTGTTTTGAACAGGAATCAGCTGCATACCTTTGATGAAAAGGCTGATGAAGAAATCTTTATGGGATATTCAGACACCAGCAGAGCATTCAGAGCACTCAACAAAAGGACATTGGTGATTGAAGAATCAATACATGTAGTCTTTGATGAACCAAACACAAATGGTGAAAGTCTTCAAGATCAAGAAGAAGAAAAAACACAACGAGAAGTATATACAAATACAACCATACCAGCTACCATTCTGAATCACCATTTTGAAAATCAAGATGAGCCACATGTCAATACAACAGAAGAAGCACCAGAACTTGAAGCTCATGCACAACCTTGAAGGTGTAGAAGCACCAAGTGAAGAACAACTTCAACCTCGACCTCAATTTGCTAAGAGATCATCCTCGAAGATCAAGTCATTGGAGACATTCACACATGAGTTAGAACCATAAGACAAGCTGGAGCATATGCTAACATGCTTTCTATCACAAGTGGAACCCAAAACAATAGATGATGCAACTCAAGATGCAGATCGATTACAACCTTGCAAGAAGAACTAAATGAATTTGAAAGAAATGAAGTCCAGGAACTTGTTGACGAGACTGCACACAAATAACATCATTGGAACAAAATGGGTATTCGAAACAAGATGGATGAGCAAGGAACAGTTGTCAGAAACAAAGCAAGGCTAGTTGCAAAAGGCTACTCTCAAGCATAAGGAATAGATTATGATGAAACATTTGCACCAATGGCAAGACTGGAGGCAATAAGACTCTTTCTAGCTTTTGCTGCACACAAAAACTTCAAAGTCTATCAAATGGATCTCAAGAGTGCATTTCTGAATGGACTTTTGGAAGAAGAAGTATATGTGGAACAACCTCCTGGTTTTCAACTCAAAGGAAAGGAAGATAAAGTATACAAGCTCAAGAAGGCCCTTTATGGACTCAAACAGCACCCGTGAGCTTGGTATGAAACTCTATCACAATTTCTGATCAAGAATGGATTCAACAAAGGAACTATAGATAAGACTCTATTCAAATTAAAGGAAGGAACAAGTACATTACAAGTACAAATCTATGTGGATGACATTATCTTTGGATCAGAGGATGAAAAGCTGTGTGAGAAATTTGCAAACCTAATGAAAAACAAATTTCAGATGAGCATGATGGGAGAATTAAATTACTTTCTTGGCCTTCAAGTGAAACAAATGAAGGATGGTATTTTCATTTGTCAAGCCAAGTATACAAAAGACTCAATACACAAGTATGGTATGGACACAAGTGGCACAACAGATACACCAATGTCTGCAAGAGTCATTCTTGGAAAAGATGAAGCAGGAAAAGATGTTGATCAGAAAATGTATAGAGGAATCATTGGATCCCTACTATATCTAACTGCAAGCAGACCTGATATAGCATTTGCGGTAGGAGTATGTGCAAGATTTCAAGCTCAACCAAAAGAATCACGTCTTCTAGCGACCAAAAGAATAATCAAATACGAAAGAACACCATCAATGTTGGAATTTGGTATCCAAAAGATGGAGGATTCAAGTTGATATCATATTCGACTCGACTATCTTTGGATGCAAAATAGATAGAAAAAGCACTACGGAACATGCAAAATGCTAGGCACCGATTAGTCTCATGGTTTAGCAAAAGCAAAACTTCATAGCTACATCAACAACCGAGGCGTAATATATAGCGAAGAGAGCGGTTGTTGTGCACAAATCTTGTGGATTAGACAACGACTAAGAGATTATGGAATGGAGGAGAAGACAATTCCAATCATGTGTGACAACACAAGTGAAATATCCATTACTGAAAATCCAGTGTTACACTCAAGAACAAAGCATATTAATGTGAGACATCATTTCACCAGAGATCATGTTGAGAAAGGATATGTTATTTTAAGATACATACCTATTGAAGATCAATTAGCTGACATCTTCACTAAACCACCCACCCATGAAAGATTTAACATCTTTGAGAACGAGTTAGGAATGATTGAAATTGACTAAGTATCAAAGAACGGCTAACTAGAGTAATCAACTAAGTGACTTGACCGGTGATTAAACCTTTACCATTACAGGAGATGTAGCGGGTAAAGCGGTGGTACTCGTGAAGTTAACTTAACTGATTGTTAGGAACAGTTAAATAAAGCAGCTCAGTGAAAGATTCACTACACCGGCTAAGTGACTAGCCAAGGCACTCCACCGAAATGAAGACTGGAGTCATGGGCAAACTAAAGTGTGAACAAAATCAACTTTTATACATGTGGAGAATAAGGAAATATGGAGGATTATACGGTGGAAGATTACACACGTGAAGATCAATTTACAATTATATATGGAGGTAACCATATTATTTTTCGAATTACAAACGCCTCGATTCCCAGGATCTATCATTACTTACCTCAATCCACTCCCCCACTTCACTCGAATATCGCAATTTACATACATAAAATCACGCCATTATGTCACAAAATCCTTCCATATTCAACCATGTTCACACTACCTATTCCATCATATATAAACAACACTTAGAGGTTTTTCAGAAATCTTTACACTCTATTACAAGTTGTAAACCTCTTCTTTCTCACTGCAAAATCAAAGCTTTCTCTCAAAATTCAAAAATGGCTTCCTCCTCCTCAAACACCCACGCTGGATATGAAAATCGATTGCTACTGGATCGCCCTTTCAAGAAGAACACTACTTAAAACTATGCGGAAATGTCGAGGAAGCAAAGCGATTGGCAGCTGGATGTAAAAACCTAAAATTATCGACCTTTCTAAATCCTTCAATAACCAAAATTTTCTATGAAAGTGAAAATTTAATCTCCTTCTGGAAAACTGCAAAATATGTTTATGGGCTCCTTGCAGAAGAAAGTGATGAATGGGAAGAAGACAAGATTATTGCATCTGTCAATGGCACATAAGTGGTCATTACAACAAAGGTAATTCGTACTCACCTTAAACTTTCAAATAAGGGTCAAGCAAAAGTAACATTGGTACCACAAAACTTGGATGATTTCTGGACAACAATCGCCAAAACTGCAAACCCAGGATCTAAGAAGGTCAATTGCCTTAGATCTACCCTAAAGAAACCGTTCAGTGAGTTTAGTGCCCTAATTGGAAAGAGCATTGAAGGAAAGCTAGGAGCAAATAATGCCATGACAGAGGCCAGAATACGACTAATGGGAATCATCTACAACAATTTAGAGTTCAATTGGGCATCCTACTTCTTCCAAAGAATCAAAGAACAAATATAGGGAGAAGTAGCTATCGCTAAAAAGAGATTAGCAGAGAAAAAGAAGAAAAAGGGATCTTACAGGTGAAGAAATTCTATGTGATACAACTACACTATCTTTTGCAATGTTTGAAGGTTCCTGTGATACATCTTCATAAGTTGCATGAATCCAAAATCATGTTTACTTATGTCAAACAGCAAAATCAAGCGAAGAGGAGAAGAGAAAGAAAATCACAACACATCCCTCCGGTCAAAGAAAGAAGCAAAAGTTCAAAGAAACTTGGACAAAGAAAACTTTGGACGATTAATTGATGTAGAAAAGCGAAGCTTACGAAAGTGAAGCAAATACAACCACGGGAAGAAGGTGGCGGTGAGGATGAACAACCTCAACATGAGGAGACTTCAAGTGCGCGCGGAGATAACGATGAAGAAACTCCGGAAGAACACTGCACAAATGTTGCAAATGACATTGATGATAGAATTGCGAGAATATCTTGAATGGAAGGAAGGGATTCGAACTCAACTTCAAGACTCCAAACGCATGCTTTCGAGGAGGCTGGATCTTCAATTTTCTAGGAATCACAACCCTAGTTGGTGTACTTGATGAATCTCCACTGGGGACATGGTTGATGCAAAGAAAGGCAAAGCGCCACGATCCTGACCAAAACAAAGATGACTCGGAGGATGGTGAAGATGATCATGATAATCTTGATCGAGGATGATGGTGATGATTATGATGACAATGATGGTGATGATCCCCACACTGATAAACAAGGAGAAGATGATACTCCTACACTAGATGCAATTAATGATGATAACATTCTCCTAAGTTCATTTCTACAACCAGAAAGTCTAGCAAAGTCGATACCAGCTGAGACAACCTCACCAACATCACAAACTGTGCCAGCTAACAACCCTGAGCCAATTCCACAAATTCCTGTGGATACTACAATTCAGCCTATAGTAGTATTAGACACTGGCTCAGCTGGTTCCACTCCAGTCCAGAAAACCCCCAGCACAGAGTAAGGGGGAATATCAGCTCAAGCTACATCAGCATACACATCCACCCAAATACTTGAAGGTTTTGAAGTCGATGCATATGTTACTCAACATCAAGACAGAGGGCAGCAAACAGAACCAGAACCAGCTGACATCCGGCAAAAACTCTCTCAGCTGGCCACTGGCATCTCCAATGAAACTTTTGAAAAAGCAGCAGATCTACTGGCTGAAGAATTGGAGCAGCAAGCCATGCAACTCAGATCCATGACTTCAGCATTCAACGATAAAAGTTACTCTATTGAGCGAAAATTCCAGGCCATTGCTGAGTATATTGACGCACAGAATATCATTGTGCAACGATAAGGAGATCTAATGAGACATCTCAATATCAATATCACCAACAACCTTGCAGGTCTCAGACAACACATTTCTCAAGAAAATGATTCGATGGCATTGGCACTCGGCACCAGATTCCGCAGTGTCACTGAGAAACTGACTGATCATGACAACAGATTCACATCTATTGAGTCAAAATTGGACTCTCTGATTGGAACAGCAGAGGCTATAAATAGCATCTTACTCCAGCAAAGAGACGATCTTGCCAAAAAGGGAGAAACAAGTAAGCCTGAAGGATCAACAACAAGACCCACACATTTTACA
The DNA here is from genome assembly GCA_026214975.1 of Gentiana macrophylla. NCBI lineage: Eukaryota > Viridiplantae > Streptophyta > Magnoliopsida > Gentianales > Gentianaceae > Gentiana > Gentiana macrophylla. The sequence continues at coordinate 87,226,307 of CM047812.1, forward strand.
GAGGAACAGCTGAGAGCAAGGGACAGAGAAATAAGAATCAGAAATAAAGCTGAAGAGCAGTAAAGGAAGGCCAGAGAAGAAAGAGAAAAGGTCTCAAATGAACCCTGTATAGGATTTCCCCAACCTATTCAAAGAAGGGATGATGATAGAGATTGATCAGGTGGACAGCAAAGACCTGGATCAAGTCAGCAAAGGAGGTCAGCAAAAGAACACAGAACTGGCACAAGCAGAGAGAAAAGAAGTTTCCCAACTCACAGAAACATGCAAGAATATGAGGCTGAGATCCTAGATCATGTAAGAGAATTTTTCAGAGTTCAAGAAGGGTTGTATCCAAATCAGACACAAGATCAAGCATGGGCAAACTGGCTAAGCTACCAGGATGAAAATAGGAGAGTTGACATGGCCAAAATATACAATGATATTAAAAGACAACATGCATCTCTCCAGCAAAGTGGGGGAACCAGCAGACCAAGTTCAGCCATACCACTTTCTGCAAAAGGACCAGAAGATTTACCAACTGAGCAACAAGAAGACTTCAACTATATGGCAAAATTCTTCAACCCTGTGGGGAGAATGAATAAACAAGACCAATGGGGTCTGTACAATAATCTCAAATTTGCTGACTCACACATTACAGAAGCTAGGGAGAGACTTGAGAAGTATTTTGGAGAGCCCAGTGCAAATGAAACTATGCCCGAATTTAATGAGACTCTTTGCCAAAAGAGTATGTCAAGAAATATCTGAATACATCTTTGCTTTGGCATCTTTGAAATGGAAGTTTCAGAGATCGATTGGAAAGACATTGAGGAGGTTCGGACTACAAAATTTAAGAGGTACAAAGCGAAATTAAGTAAAATGTAGTTCTTGTACCTTGTACGCCCGAGATCATATTTTACGATTGCCCTTAATGGATGAATAAAATTATTGAGCTTTATTCTCATTGTTCCATTATGAAAAATTGGCATACTTATGTTCGAGGCTTATGAGGTTTTGGCATCATCAAAAGGGGAAATTGTTAGGAACATTTTATCATGTTTTGATGATGGCCATACTAAATTGTTATAGCAAGCTTTGAAATAAGTTAGAATTCTCTGTATAAGTCTTTACTTAGAGTCGATATGTTGTATAAGTTGAGTTAGACAAATATTGTACTAGTTGGTAGGACGGCAAAGCAAAAACAGATTTTCGGCAGAGTGAAGCCAGTCAAGTGCCAGCAGAGAAGCAATGAAGACATTATGGTCTGACTTATAACCAAGGAAGTCTGTGAAGACCTTGGATAAGTCTAAATTATTGTGAAGTGATGAAACTTAATGTTTAAATATGGTGTACACTGATCTCACCCAAATCAAGGATCAATGAAGTACAAGGATTCTCCTTAAACTGAAAGAATGAAGGAAACAGTGAATCGGCAAAGTAAACTGACTTTCGGCTGAGTGAAGACAAAGCAGTGAAGGAAGATCTAAGCAGCTAAGTCAGATGGATCACTTAACCGTTCGGAGAACGGCTGAGTAAACTTTACTTTATCAGATTATTGAAATATGAAAAAGATACAGAAGATCAAACATTAAATTCACAATCAATAGAGGATCAATCAGGGACGGATTTTCTTATAAACGTTTGAAGAAAAATCCAATCAACAAATCAAGAGAATACAATTAAGGGAAATCAAGAATAAAATCAAGGATTATTCCCCTCATTAATATAGCCAACGGACGGAAATTCAAATCAAGGATAATCAAGGCTATAAATAGAAGGCATTGACAGAAAAACAAAAACATAAGGAAAAACGAAAAATCTGAGCAAAAACTCTGTCAAAGTGAAAAGTCTTCTATCTGTGCGAAAAAGAAATATCTAGTGATCAACTCAAAACTGAGAGCTACAATTCAAACATCAAGCATTGAGATTGATCAAAAAGTGTGTGAATCCAATTCACATCAATCAGGCAACTGAATTAGAGCCATCTGAGAAGGAGTTGTGTTTGGAATAGCTGTTGAAGGATTTGATCCCAATGAGCAGTGGAAGAGACCGAGTCACTGAAGCTGTTGCAGTCAAGGAGTGATAGTCTTGTAGATTGTGTATCTTGTGAAGTCAAGGACAATCGTACTATTGTATCTGTGAAAATAATAGTGAATTCCTCCAATCATCACATGAGAAGAGTGGATTAAGGGATTACACCACCCTGAACCACTATAAGCCTTGTGTCAATTTACTTTCAGCAATTTACTTTACTGCATTCATTTAATTACTTATATTATATCCTATATCTGTGATTGCCTAAACTACTTTGAAACAACATAGTAAGAAGGGACTTATCCACTGCCCAAAAGCTTTTAAATACAAGAAAAGTTTTTAAAACTCCACTATAGTCATTCACCCCCCCCATTCTGACTATAGTTTTACCCTTCTCTGGGACCAACATACATGGTAAGGTAGATAAGGAGATATACATGACTCAACCAGATGGATTACAAGTTCATGGCAAGGAAGATTTTGTATGCAAGTTAAAGAGGTCCTTGTATGGACTAAAGCAAGCTCCTAGGTAGTGGTATAAAAGGTTTGACAGTTACATGATCCAGCTGGGTTATAACAGAAGTCCATATGACTGTTGTGTGTATCACAGTCTGCTGAGAGATGGATCATATATCTATCTTGTCATGTATGTGGATAATATGTTGATAGCTGCTGAAAAGAAGTATAATGTTCAAAATATGAAGAACCTTCTTAGTGCTGAGTTTGAAATGAAGTATTTTGGTGCATCCAAAAAGATTTTGGGGATGGAGATCTGGAGAGATAGAAGTCAAAAGAAGTTGTTCTTGTCTCAGCAGGGCTATATACAGAAGATATTGGCAGATTTGGCATGTCTGCAGCAAAACCAATAGATACATCTATGGCATCTAATGTTCATTTGTCTGTTTATGCTTCAAAAATAGCAGAGGAGAAGGAGTATATGTCAAAAGTTCCCTTCTAATGCATTTGGTAGTCTGATGTATGCCATGGCGTGCACTAGGCTTGATTTGGCTCAGGCAGTCAGTGTTGTCAGCAGGTTCATGACTCAACCTGGAAAGGAACACTGGAAAACTGTGAAAAGAATGTTCAGGTACCTTAGGGGTACAGCTAATGTTGGTCTCATTTATGGAGGTGATACTCAAGGTCTGATCACATGATACTATGATGCTGATTACGCAGGTGATGTGGACAGTAGAAAATCAATGACTGGTTATGTTTTCACATTGGGGAATTCAGTTGTCAGCTGGAAAGCAACTCTTCAGGCAACAGTGGCTTTATCAACTACTGAGGCAGAATATATGGCTCTTACTGAAGCAGCCAAAGAGGGTATCTGGTTGAAAGGGCTAGTTAGTGATTTGGGGCTACATCAGGATCAAGCAGAGATTTATTGTGACAGTTTGAGTGCAATTTGTCTAGCTAAGGATCAAGTTCATCTTGAGAGATCCAAGCATATTGATGTGAGTTATCATTTTCTAAGGAATGAGAAGAGGGTTGTAGTGAAAAAAATCAGCACCAAGGAAAACCCTGCTGATATGTTTACTAAGCCGGTTCAGTAGTGCAAGTTTCAGTTGTTTCTGGATTTTCTGAATATTCAAAGCTTAAAATCTGGAAATCTGGAAGCTCAGCTGAGGGCAGGTCAGCTGAGTGGATTCTGTGGAGTAATCTGGTACAATACATCTGGCATTGACGAATGCATCTGGTACAAGTACATTTGCTTATGCAATCTGGTTGACTGTGAATGAGAGTTCAAGTCAAGGTGGATATTTGTCAGCAAAGTGACTTAAACTCTACATCTGGTGGAACTAATCTAGTTATCAGTAGAGTGATGGTCTGCTGAGAAGTGTATCCAAGTCTCTGAAAGTCAGCTGGGAAGTTTGCTGAGTTTCTTCTGGTGTCAGCAGCCTGCTGAAGGTCTGCTGAGGTTTTGGGTGCAGCAGAGTTCTACATCTGTGCAATGGTCAGTTGAGTTGGATCAGCAGAGTGATCCAACATCTGGGGCATTTATGGCAATCCGACAAAGATTTTTGGCGGTAAGGGTTTAAGGATTTGTGCCTATCAATACCAACTATAATGATCATTGTAATGTGTGTAATCCATCTGAATTTTAGTGCATAGTAAAATAACTCTTTCTGTCCGTGGAGTAGTCGGCACAACGCCGGAAACCACGTTAAATCTCGTGTTCTTCTTGTTTCTGTTCCTCTGTGTGATTGTTTATGTTAGATTGCTTATGTAGTTATCTTACTGCATCCGGATTCTCTCTATACTGTTATAACATGTGTTATAATGATAAATTAATATACATGTATTTATTTATTATGCTAAAGAATGTATTTATTTATTATGAATAAATAATACAAGATATTAATTATGTAGATTAATTAAATATCCACAATATATATCTGTGTATGTATTTGTTTTTTTAATTTTTTAAATCTGTGTATGTATAAAACACATGAATTTCACAATTTAATTAATGGATTATTTAATATAAGATATTCAAATAACGGATAAAACAATACTACATCCGTCCCAAAATGTAAGTCCATTTAGCTATTTAGATTTGTCTCATAATGTAAGTCCATTTAGATAACCAAGACATCATTTATTACATTTTTCTTCTTTTACCCCTCATTTATTATTTATATCTACCCACTTTTCACTATTATGCATTAATAACATTCAAAGGTCTTTATAGACTTTTTCATCAAAATTAATGACACGTAACCAATTTAACAAACTTTCTTAATCTGTGTGAAAAAACTAAATAGACTTACATTTTGAGACGGAGGTAGTAAAAGAGATTTACTTTCTTAATTCCTTATTTTATTATAATTTTCTCAACAGTCATTTCACCATCACCAAATAATATAATATTAATCAATTCACTTTATTCACTGTAATATTCCGACCTTTCATGAAAGGGCAGACGTGTATTTTTACGAAAACGGATTATTATATTTATTTTCCTTGGCTTTAAAAGAGGCTAAATTGTGATATCTCGATTTACGGGAAATGACAGACGTGTCTTTTAGTGAAAGTGAAATATTATAATTGTCTTCTTTCAATTGGAAGTTTAAATTATAAGGTCAAATATGTATAAGGGCTTGGAATTAAGAGTAAATATTGATAAAATGAAAAGAAAAGATAGGAAGGACTGTTTTGTAAATAATGGAAATTAAGGGAGAAAAGAAAATTTTTGGAAGGAGGTTATTTATTTTAAGAATATAGCCTCCAATTTATCGAGAGGTTGTCGTAACATTTGTTATACGAAAAAAAAGAAACGTTACGAGGAAGTTCGAACATGAATTTCAAGGAGAAAGAAAACAGAAACAAAGGGTATAACATTGGATACTTTTGGGCATATCTCTGCGACCGTTAATCCGTTTTGAAATCCGAAAGTACCACTGGAATCGTGAGAAGACGAGGATCGTTTTGATACCAGAATTTGGGACTGATCTCAGGTATGGTAAACTCGTCTTCTGCTGCAAAATCGTAAAAGATCATGATATTTTGTGTTTTAGGGTTTTGGGCATAACTTTTGATCCGTGAATCCGCTTATAAATCCGAAAGTACCGCCGGACTCGTGAGAGAACAAGGATCGTGGTGATACCAAAATTTGGGTCTGATTCTCAGGTATGTTGGAGTCGAATTTCTGCTGTAAATTCATGAAAAGGATCATGAATTCATGTTCTAGGGTTTTGTTTTGTAGCTCTTTGTTTAGAAGCTTTGATCATCAATTAATTCATGTTAATTGTGATCTTTTAGATCTTGTTTGAGGCCTGTTTAAGTCTTGCGTGAGATTTGTCTTGGTTTGTGGCTTCAATCAAGTAAGAGACTCTTCCTATGGTTTTGATTATGGTTTATAAGGTTTAGATTAATATTTTAAGACGTTTAGATGCTAGAAAGTTGTGTCTTTTCGTTAATCAAGGATCATAGATGTTGTGATTTGATTAGATATGATTTTCTGTGTTTTACTAGTTTAATACGATGTTAATTGTGTTGAAAACGGATTAGAAATTGTTAAGTGGCTGAAAAATCGAGTTTATGGTTTTCAGGCAGAATGTGCACGCATTCCTGTAACAGGTTGTAGGGTCTTAGGTTCTGTACGTCGAATGCGCATGCATTCCAACCAATGCGCACGCATTGGACCTGTTTTGGGAAAACTAATGTTCAAGCTATGTGTTGAGTTTTAAACCTTGATTTATAATCTATTAACATTGAATAAACATGAACAAGACTGGATTGAGCTTCTGATTCGTTTAGTTCCGGTACCGAATGTACTCTTAAAGGGAGTTGAAGTTCAGATCCGTCAGAAGAGCATGAGAGGCTTGTGCTTTGATGAATTAGTATTCATCAATGTCTGTGTAATTGTTAGGCCTTGTGTAAGTCTAATGTTATTGGAAGAGAGTAGTATTTGTGAGGGAGATTAATTAATTGAAGACACTTAGGTGGTTAGTTAATAACTTAATAAATATGTACTTGGCTAGTAAAAGATTAAACAACATGCCACTCTTGGATAGGCACCAGACAATGTTGCATGTGCGGGCGTGCAGATAAAGCGAACAACGCTGCTGGTCTATAAACGACTAAATGGCAATGGAGGAACTTCGCCGTACGTGTGCACCATCGGAGTCTACCAGCCTAGGCTACCGGGGCCATTGGTGTGATCCACCAATGGGTTGCAATCGATATCTCCTGGTGGATATACATCAGGCGTAGTGCCCTTGAGTGCGGTTGTAACAGAGATAAGTTAGGTTAGAAACGTTTAGTCATGACATGTTGATGGACATGAAATAAACCCTAGATTGAGTCGGTCACATAAAGATAACTGAATAATTAAATATTTTTTCTTTATAAATCTTAATTGTTATCATAGCTTCTCTCTTTTATTAAGTACGTTGTATTTACCTCAAATGCCTGTTTTCTATGTGTTTGGGGGTGAGAAGATGAACAGGTTGATCAAGTTTTCGAGGAGGAGTTCGATGACAACGTTTGACGACGCCTCATTGGAGACTTACACTATTATTGTTCTTTCATTTAATTATTTAGTCTATACATTCTTTGGTTCTTTTGAAGATGTCCTTTGGTCTTTCGAGACTTGTAGTACTTTTACTTTCCTTTTGAGGATACCGTACGATTCTTTTGGATTTCGTATTTTCTTTTGAATGTATAAAGGTTACATTTCCATCTTTAGATTGTGTTTCTATTCTTGGATTATTTGAAAAAAAAAGTATATACCCGAGTCTTTTTCTTCCGTTTGCTTTGTTTTGATACGACGTAGTAGAGTCTTACGTATAAAGTGAATTTATTTTATTTTATACGTGCCGAACGTTCCTTTTCCGGATAAGGACTCGATGTCCGGGAACGGGGCGTTACATACACTATTCAACCATTATTTTATCAATATAATACTTCATTAAAATTTCTCTCACCAATCATACATTAATCTACACAAATTTCAATATTAGATTTCAACTTTGTAATCATTATTTCAATTTATTTTATTTCATTTAAAATTTTCTCACCAATCAATTATTCATCTACACAAATTTCAATACAAGATTTCAAATTTATAATCATTATTTCACTTTATTTTATTTCATTTTCTCTCTTCTGAATTCATTCAACTCCAACCTAACCCGAAACCCAACTGAGCCGGGGATTCGGGAGTACTTGTTGCGCCATGTCCCCTATATAAGTAAATGAGGTGTTAAACTCTTTTGTATCACAATTTTACAAGTATTATTTTACTAGAAAATAATAGAGCTTCATAGAGAGAGTTTGGAGAGAGAAAAAATTGGTCTAGCAACCAAATTTTTCCAGTTGCAATCCGAGCAACGTGTGGATCAACGGTAGAGGCCGAACACTTGGACGGCTCCGTGCACAACTACACCCGTAGACAAAGCGTCGATCTATTTTAGATCTATTTGGTATGATTCTTGTCTAATCATTATAATTATTGTTTAATCAAAGTCGATCCTGGTGAAAAGAAAATTAAAATTTTATATTCCGCTGCGTAAACGTGTTGATTTCCTAACAAATCTTTCTTAACTCAATATACTTAATCAACATGTTACCAAGTTTTTCAATAGGGTCTAAGACACCTTATTTTATGTTGTATAAGAAGGATCCTGACTACAGTGGTCTGAGAGTTCTTGGATGTCAATGATTTTCTTCTCTAAAAAAACTATGGAATATCCAAATTTTCTAATAAGATCTTTCCTTGTGTTTCCTAGGGGTAAAACCCCATGCATAAAGGATATTGATGTTTTGAACCAAAGACTAAGAGAGTATATATCTCACCCCATGTGGTTAATGAAGATATTTTTACTGCTTAAGCCTAACTCTATCAAACTTTCAAGGACTTTAAGCGACCTTGATGAGTACTCTACAACGAATGAGTGGTCTTCGATAGAGTCGATGACAACAATTTATCGTCCAAATTCAAATGATGTGATGATAGACAAGCAGAAATGGGTGTACAAAATCAAGAGATGATAAGATGGAATCATTAGCATATACAAAGCAAAGTTAGTTGCTTTAGTATATACATAACTTTCGGCATATATTTTGATGAGACTTTTAGCCCATGCAGGTCATTAAACCAACCACCATCAAACTTGTCATAGCATTGGCGAGTCTCTCACAGATGGAGCTTAAGGCAATTGGATGTACAAAATGCCTTTCTACCTGGGCATATTAAGGAGGCTGTAATACATGGAACAACCTCCTGGATATGATGATCCTCGATACCACTAATCATATTTTCTTGTTGAAACGATCAATTTATGTCCTGAAGCGAGAATCTCGGGCTTGGTTTGATCGTTTGTCTTCGCTTTTACTTTATATTGGCTTTCAATGTACTAAGGTGATCCTCACTATTTACAAATCATTGACATAATCTTAGTGTTATTTTACTTATTTATGTAGATGATATGTTGGTAGTCGGAAATTGTTCTTCACATATTCGGACTTTGTTACAAAATCTTAGAACCCGAATTTGACTTAGGATGTCTTCATTATTTTCTAGAGTTGAAATTAAGTATACTCAAGATGGTATCACTACAAAAAAGCGGGCTTTTTGCGGCGGAAGGTTATAAATCGCAAACTAGGCTTTTTCCGTCGCAAATCTAATTTGCGACGGATTTCTGACGGTTTTTATCGATCGCAATTTTTAGTCGCAAAACCGAGTTTTTTCGCGACGGTTTATCCGTCGCAAATTATTTTGTGACGGATAATAACGTATTTAATTTTTTTAAAAAAATATAGTTTCCATCGCAAAACAATGTAAACTCCGTCGCAAACAATTGTATAATCCGTCGCAAAAATATATAATCCGTCGCAAAAATTTATAATCCGTCGCAAATATTTTATAAACCGTCGCAAAAATTGTATAATCCGTCGCAAAAATTGTATAATCCGTTATTTTTATTAAATAATTTTTTATTTTAGATCCTTACATATCCGTCGCAAAAATACATTTTCCGTCGCAAATGCAACTTTGCGACGGAATATTTCGTCGCAAAAGTTAAAATTAATCGAAAAATTATTATGCATTTGTTTTGCGACCCGGCCAAACCACCGCCGCCAAAACAACCATAATTTTCCCGGTAGCATTACAATTGCTACCGGCTATCAACATTTAACAATATAAAAGGGATACGATACCAAAATAAATAAAGCGATATGTCAATAGGGATATGTCAAAGGGGATAAAGCGATATGTCAAAGGGATACGATAAGCCAAAATAAATAAAAATGTATAAAGCAATATGTCACTCAGTCGGACCGGTGTACTACAAAACCCATGTCACTTCCTCCAGGTCCGTGATCGGATCGGTCATCTCTGTCTTTGCCTCGTGCCGGGTTGCATCCTCCGGAGGATCTTTGCTAACATTGGGTAATCCACTCCTCCATCTGCGCTAGTCTGTCTTCCCGGCGCTTTACTGTCTCTCTCTAGCTCCTCCAACCTCGCTTTGTGTTTACGCATTAATCTGTCTTTCTCGCGCCATCTCACAGGTGAGGCGGGTGAGTATGCCGGAGAGTATGTCTCGGCGGATGAGTGTCGGCGATGCGAGGCTGTCGTCGTAGTACATGGAGGCGGTGACCCCATGCCAAAAACTCTCCCTTCTTATCGTAACCACCGGTAACCGTAATAAAGACGCGACTTCGTCGGCGAGGGTGTCAGTTGCGTCTCTGGGCTTTACCTTCTTGAGGTGAAGGCGTCTGTAAAGTATGATATAAATTTGTTAGTAACAATAATTACATGATATATATATAATGTATATATAATATTTAGAATACATAACGTACCAAGATTTTCTCAAACTTCCTCGAGACGAAGTTGCCCGACTTCTTCTTCTTGAACTAGTCACGGATCTCCGGTGATAGGGGCACTTCTCTATTGTCCTCCATGGCCCGGCGAAATCGATAACGCGCGCGTCGCCCGTAGCATGTGTCCTGGGATCTTCCGCTTCCTCACGGATCGAAGCTCGGTTTATCTTCTTTTTCGCAGATGTTTCCTTGAATGCCTATTCCGACATAAGATAAACAAGTTAGTACATACATATATATATATATAAACACAAGTATTATTAATTAAATATTGAATAATTGCTTACGGGACTCCCAATCCACTCCTCGAGCGACGGAGAATATCCGGGGTCATCAAAGCCGAGCACGGGGTTTGTTTGAGCCCGATACATATAATCACGGACCACTGTTGATAGCATACACTCTCAAAAGCTTCCCTAACCAGGCGCTCGTAAGTAACTTTCGAAAATTTGAAATGAGCACGCAACATAGTTATATATATGTTATATGTATAGTTATAATTATAGTTATATTTATATATAGTTATATTTATCTGAGCAGCGTACCCTAAATCGTGCCACCACCTTTCTTTGCTGCTCTGGTGGCATTATGCCACGTGGTGGCAAAAGTGTTAAAGCCAGCGATTATGGCGGTCTTGGCCATTTTCTTGACATAGTTGTCGGTAAACTTTGTCATATTGAAAACAATAAGTTGTTAATATATTTGGTTAATCAAAATATAAATAAAAATACAAACAAATTAAAGCAAGATATGTATTAACTTACCATCTCCCCGGGATCCAAAAGCGGCAATCCAAGGTCACCATTGACAATGACACCCAAATCCTCCTCGGGCATCCGGTGTATCTCATCATCCAAACCGTGAGTGTGTGTGGAGGAAGGCGCTCCGGGGAGGAACTAACTACCCCCGGCGCGTCTACCTCTACCTCTACCTCTACGACATCTATTTGACACGAAAAATAGCGTTTATACTAATCTAAATGCAAAATTAATTAATAATAAATTACAATGTTTAATACATTATTATTCAACAATGATGACAAAATAAAATATTTAATACATTATTATTCACTATCACTACTAGAATGGAAGAGTTCTTCCTCCTCTTCATCGATATCTAGATCATCAACCGATTCTTCTTCCTCTCCATCTTCTTGTTGAATGAAATCCGCCATCTCATCATCATCAAGTCATTATCCCCAACATCGGAGTCAACATCGACATCAAGATCTTGGTGGACAATGTTAAGAGGATCGAGATAATCGGGAAACATCATTGATCACTTGTTCTTGGAAAGCGGTTTCCTCGGCGGGAGCATCGATAGTCGATCTTGCCTTTGTTTTGAAAACAACCGACCATTGATCTTTGTCTTTTTCAAACTTGGATATGGAGCATAGTAGACTTGCTCGACTTGATAAGCGAAACAAATGGATCATAAGCGCCATATTTCTACCACGATGAACTTCAACTATCTTATAATCTTTATGCACATTCATGCCCGTTCGAAATTATCAAACCAATCACATTTGAACAATACGGCTTTGTAGGCGATCGAAGCTCCATAATACACCAACTCAATGATTTCATTTAAAGTGCCATAATAGTCGGCACCTTCCGTGGAAGCCGACACAAACTCCGTTGTTGGTGAAGATTTACCAATATCGGTTGCCGGTTGAATGTCCGAAAGTTGTAGCCGTTAATCGAATAACGTTTCCAAGTTTTGACTTGGCGAGAAGGACCACTTGCCAAAGCTTTTAGCAAATCATCATTCAACAATGATGCTTGTTTTGCAAACCATTTGGTAAATTCATTTTCATGTTTATTCCAAATATCACATCGAGGTCAATTGAAATTTGTTGAACATGAATAAATTCCTCGAACAATCTAAGAATGAATCATTTTGTCGATTAATGTATATTTGTTCGAAAAAAGCTATTAAGCATTGTATATATGTAGTAATGAGGTACTTACAGTTCATACGGTTTCATGATTTGTGATTAGACAATACGTACTTGTGCACAAAGTCATATTCTTTATTATCCAAGAACCTCGTCTTGCACTTCCCGATTGTTGTACCATTATGATCACGGAATAACTCGGGTAAATGCAAGCGATTCTTTGATGCGAAGTCTCACCAACACAAGATTCTTTGCTTTTGTTTCAATATGATCATCGTAATACATAGAGCGAGTTTTGAAATCTCTTCCAACAAATCGCATTGCATATTGATCCTCTACGAAAGCTTTGTTACCAATCTTTTGTTTTAAGTGATTCAAAACCTTTGAATGGATACATCCATCGATATTGCAGGACCACCAACTCGACCTCATCGACAAGTGTACGGTAAATGCTCCATCCCGAGTTAAAAAAGCGGCTGGAGGCAAAATCTTCTCTAACTTGCAAATAATCTCGGCAATGTTATTCTCTAAAAGCGAATCACGTCTTCTATTTTTAGGGTAGCGACACACAAGTCTCGAAAGAATTGACTTATCTCGGTCAATGCATTCCACTCATTTTTGAATCAATTCTCGAAGGGCAGCGGCAACAAGCGTTCCATAAAAGCGTGACAATCATGGCTTTTCAAACCACGTAGAATGTATTGATCATGATCTACGCACCTACTCAGTCTGAAGCATAACCGTCGAGGGAATTTCAACTTGGTGACCCATTCACACAACACTTTTCTTTTACGCTTGTCAAGAACAAGTGTACAATCGAAGCGCTTTACGCAAAGCTCTTTCAAATCTTTAGCGATTTTGGACCACAAGCGATTTGCCTTTAACGTCCATAACCGTGTCAATCAGTTTTTCAAAGTTTTTCTCAATATGCATCACATCCAGGCAATGTCGAGCGACAATGTTTTCCAATACGGAAGATCCCAAAAATGCTTCTTTTCCACCAACCATTCTTGAAGTTTTTAAGCCGTTTCAAGTCTGAATCGAGCCATCAATGATGCTTGGTAGGTGTTGGACAAATTCCCATACCTCCTCACCACTCAATCTACGGGGTGGAGTCGGCGTGTTCATCTTGTTTGGACTTCAAAAAACCTTTATCGGTCACGAAAAATATGGTCTTGAGGAGAAAGCGCGATGACAATCAAACCAAGTGCATTTACCACTATGTTTGAGCGAATGACTTGTTTCCATCACCACAATAGGGACAAGCTTTCACACCAGCCGTAGTCCACCGGATAACATGCCATCGCGGGAAAATCATTGATAGTCCACATTAGTGCGACCCTCGTATGAAAATTACATTTTATGGATACATCGTAAGTAAACAACCACTGTTTCCCACAATTTACTTCAACTCCTTAATCAATGGTTGCAAATAAACATCGAGGTTTCCTTTAGATTTTTCGGCCCGGTACAAGCAACGATAAGAATATAAAGCTGTCTTTTCATGCACAACCGGGGGAAGATTGTATGGTGTCACCATGGTGGCGACAAGTAGTTCTTCCCAAAATTACCAAAGGTGCAAAACCGTCATGCAAAAAGTCCTAACCGCACATTTCTAGGCTCCTTAGCAAACTCGGGTGCATTTGGTCAAAATGCTTCCAAGCTTCAGCGTCACTTGGGTGGGCCATTATACCGCTTGTCACTGGGGTTTTCCACGTGCCACCTCGTTTCCTTGCCTATATGTTTCGTGGCGTACAACCTTTGGAGTCTAGGTCCAATCGGAAATAAGTCATCACTTTGTTAGGCACCACGTTGACCTCTTGCGTTCGTTTCGGTTTATATCGATCATGGTCACACTTCCGACACTTGTCGGTTCGCGTCCTCCTCCCAAAATAACATACACCCCTTGGGACACACGTGTATTTTCTCATGGGGTAGCTCTAATGCCTTTAACAACTTTTTGGTTTGATAGAAGTTCGAGGTCATTAAGTTATTCTTGGAAGAATATCTCTATCAAACCGGTAACCCGTCAACGCATTTGTGAGAGAGGTTGTGATCACATTTCAAAGTGAGCAACCTAGAAGCGCTTGCGATGCGGAGACACTACTTCCATCACATCTGAGTTCCTCTGCGTTTTTGACATTTCAAAAAAGCGATGCAACCAGGGTTTGGTGTCTCATTGTTCTCCTCTTGGTTAAGCAATTCTTCTCTTACGTGATCAATCCTATCACGTAATGTCGTCATTAACCATGTCACGATAAGGGTTCACATTCCGTCTTTCTTTGAGCGTTCATCGGAATGGGAAACTCTTCACCATGACACACCCAATCATAGTAGTTTGCGCAAAAACCCATATTTAGTTAAATGTAATCTAACGTCATGTTCGATCGAAAATTTAGTGTTCTTACACTTACTACATGGACACTTCATCATTCCATTATTTGCCCGAAAGCGAATCTAAGCGCTTTGCATGTTTTATGAATTCCTCCACACCATTCACAAATACCGGGTTAAATTTCTTGTTAGCATCCAACCTCTCGTACATCCAACTACGTTCTATTCTCTTCATTTTCAATCCTACACATCATATCATACAAAAAATGAGACTAACAATAGTCTTTGAAGGTTGTCTCAACACTTTTGCAAACTCGAGGTTTTACTCAACTTACTATGAAACTAACAACACTTTAACCTAAATTTTTAATTCATGGTCAAAGGTTCGACGTCAAAATAATTCGGAGGCTTTGCCGGATAACAAAGTACCCCCAGTATCATTTTCCAAGCGGGTAGGAACAACACCCTTTTCAACAAACCAATTCAACCACATACTTATCATCATTTCAATCCAAATTCAACAAACCAATTCAACCAACATCCGGTTTCTAAACTAAGCATTTTCAACCAACATCCGGCTTTGCACATACTTAAGCATTCAACAAACCAATTCAACCAATTCAACCAACATCCGGCTTTGCACATACTTAAGCATTTTCTAACTTATCTAACTAATACACATAAGTAAGCATTTTCCTAACTTATAATTACAACACATATATATCTATAAATATATACTACATATGATACACTATATAAAAAAATATTAAAAAAATAACTATAAAAACCGGCAATCCAAGGTGCAAGGAACTACCCCTACCGCGTCTACCTCTACCTCTACCTCTGCGACATCATCTATTTGACACGAGAAAATGGCGTTTATACTAATCTAAATGCAATTATAATAAAAGGCGTTTATACTAATTAATAATATGTGCAAGAAGCGAGATTTTACAGTAGATCTAAGTAACTCACGGGGTTTGCAATAGATCCCCTAACTATTGAGATTTGCGGTAGCACCTCTAACTACTGTGACCTCAAGCAATTTCTTTGTTTGCTAAGCCGAGTAACTACAACACCTTCTTGAGCT
Organism: Gentiana macrophylla; assembly: GCA_026214975.1. Classification (NCBI taxonomy): domain Eukaryota; kingdom Viridiplantae; phylum Streptophyta; class Magnoliopsida; order Gentianales; family Gentianaceae; genus Gentiana; species Gentiana macrophylla. Next base: position 87,241,969 of record CM047812.1, read on the forward strand.
GTAAAAAAGTGCAGCAAAGTAAGTGGACACCTTAAAAAAATAAGTTAGGTAAGTATAGCCTTTTACGAGTATCATATGTCAATCAAACAAAGGTGGCGAGGAATCTAAAGGTGAAACTAAGCTAAGATAAAGTAGATGCACTTGAGATTCCAAAGGTGAAACTAAGCTAAGATAAAGTGATACCAAAATGATGATCATAAATCCCGTAGTCTTATGATTGACTACATTGTTGTTCCACCTCAAAGCATGTAAGCCTCTAGACATTATTAACTTAAAACAACAAGTAAAATACATCAATCATTAAGTAAGCAGTATCCAAGCGGACAGCACCTCCTCGAAAACACAATTGCACCAAATTGCGTTTTCTTTATATGAATTGGAAAGCTCATAATGCAAGCTACAAAACGCATATTTCAGATCTCATTTTCATCCATCACACATCACACACCATGTCAAACAAAAACGCATCGATATTGAAAATCTGTTTTACAGCTTTCGATGTGGTTTTGTGTCAACTTTAGTACCCTATACTACTTGGAATGAGCTGAATTTTTGATGTGTTATATATTGCATATAGGGTACATTTTCATTGAGAAACCATTCTAGTTTGAGGCATGTATAATAGTTAAATGTTGGTCACAAACTGCTTAGTCAAAACTGTCGGTGGGAGCTAATTAGGTTGTGTGGTGTTTTTTGAATGTCCGGTTGAAGCCCAAACGAGCTGAAAATTTAAGGGATTATAATTCAGAATATTATGAGCATTTTATCTTCTTAGACCAACTGATTTTGAGTTCGTTTTGATAGTAAGAAAGTGAGATAAACATAGGTCAAAATTTCATCAAAAAAATGAACTTTCATCCAAAATCTAACACAAAACAATCAAAACCCCAAACCACCCATCACCAAGCACCAACCGAGCAAACATCACATAGCTGTTTCATATCATACCGTGCCCTCTAAAACACATGACTTGTAAATGGACAAATACCCTTCTCATAAAACAGAAAAAAAAAAATGCAAATCATCAAATAAAAAATGCAAAAGGATTCAAGGACAGGGGGTGGGAGGAGGGAAGAGGTTACCTTGTGAGTGGCTGCGGCGGTGGTGGAAGGAGGTGGCGCGGAAAGCGAGTTTCGGCGGGGGCGGGAGAGAAGAGGAGAGAAGAAGAGAAATGAGGAAGAAAAGGGGATTATCACGATATCCGCCGTTTTGCGGCGGAATTTAATGTCCGTCGCAAAATAAACCTAATTCCGTCGCAAACATGTAAATTCGAATAATAAAATAATTAATAAAAATGTATTAAATATTCCGTCGCAAAATAATAAAAATGCCGTCGCAAAAATGCCTTTTGCGACGAATTTAATTTCCGTCATAAATTTTATCTAAATTCAGAATAATAAAATAATTTTATAAAATTTTATTGAATGGTCCGTCGCAAAATAATAAAAAGTCCGTCGCAAAATTGCCCGCCAAGTGGAAAAATCGGTCCCGCCAAGTGTCCCGTCGCAAACATTAAAACATCCGTCATAAACGTAAATTTGCGACGGAAATAAATCGTCGCAAAAACTCCGTCGCCAAAAGCTGCTTTTTTTTTAGTGTATGTTCTTGTCACAACAAAAGTATGTCACTTCTCTTTTGTCACAACAAAAGTATGCCCCTTTAGCGTTAAAAGCTACGCCATCGCTAATGACACACAACCGGTTGATGCGTTTACTATCAAAGTATTGTAGGAGCTTTGCATTACATCACATTCACGAGACTGAAACAACTCAAGGTTGTGAACAATATTTGTGAGCAAGAAAGTCAAACGATTTGTTGCACAATTCAAGAAAGTCAAATGATGTTGCGCTATCTTGAACAACGATTGATTTTGGTCTTCATTACCTTGAAAGAGTCAAATCTCTCTTTATGCTCACAATGATGCGGATTGGGCTGGTTGTCCCGTTACAAGAAGAAGCATTAGTCGTTTTTGTGTGTTTTTTTGAAGTGAATTGTACGTTTTGGAGTTCTAAGAAGCAATCTACAGTTGCTCGGTCTAGTGCAAAAGTTGAATATAGGTCTGTGGCCTTCTCCACCGGTGAATTGACTTGGATTTCGTATCTATTGCTAGTATTGGTATTCGTCTATTGAATCCACATCAATTACTGTTTAAAGACCTTAGTGCCTTATATCATGTTGTTAAACTATGTTCCATAAAAGATCCAAACATTTTGCTCTTGATTATATCCGTGAGAAAGTTGTTATTAAACAACTTATTACAAAGTATGTCCCTTCTCGGTTCTAGTTAACAGATATATTCACCAAATCCATTGCAAAGTCGCCTTTTGCTAAAGATAGAATTATTAGAAATAATCTAGAGATAACTGTTAAGATGTTTTATGATGACTATTAGTTAAGCCTCTATGTCTGTGTAAAACTCCTTGTTCCCGGGAGTAATTTCTCTGTATTTATACTTCACCGGTTTCTAGGATGAGATGATCGTGTTTCACCTTTGTTCTTTGATCTATAATGTTTTTCAATAAAATGTGTACGATTGAGTCGATTATTTAAACAAACAAACAAACACAAGCTTAAACTCAAGTTTGTTTATGAGCGCTTTTGTTCGTATACAAACACTACACGCCTATCAGAAATATCATGAAAACAAAAGTTATAAGGACAAGTGAAATACATATTCATGCAAATCTATATACAATCATCAAATTTCGCCTCATCCAAAAGTGAAGCAAAAGAATTTCCTCAACGGAAAGTTAATCAATCATCCCTAATATATATATATATTACTATTTCATCTTTACATCATCATGCGCAAAAGCAAATAAACCCCTCGCTTCTCTATCAGCTAAAAATGACCGCTATGCATGCATGCATCTTATCCCGCATCACCGTGATCTTTCTCACCGCCCTGTTCGGCGGTGGTCCTACCGCAATATGCCACCGGAGTTTTTTCCAGTGAATTTGGCGACCATATTATTACTTATATATATGGTGTTATAATATGTCAACTTATGTAGAGTTGGATTGTGCTTTGTAATAACTCATGGTTTGTGCACGGAATGTCTTTAGTCCTTGAACCATTTTTGTACACTTTGAACACAGGCAATCTACTTGGATTTACTCCTTCGGATCTTGCAATGGAAGGTTGATCTTCAACCGCCACCTACAATTAAATATATTTTTTTGGATGAAAAAAATACGAGAATATTTCTCTTAAAAAACAAAAGTAAAGTACTTCTCAACGTAGTGGTTTTATGTAAAGTTGCAGATCAGAGATGAATGTTAGATTATCAGCATACGAAAAATTGTTACATGTCAAACAAAACGAGGGACAAAATTACCATATGATTTAATTGGTTTTTCCCCTTTCATATATTCCATGTACACTACTACATTCGTCTCAAAATATAAGTCCGTTTGGACTTTTCACGGAGTTAAAGAAAATTTGTTAAATTTGTTATATAACATTAGTTTTAATGATAAAAGTTTAAAATAACCTTTAACTCCCATTAATGCAAAGTAGTGAAAAATGGATGAATATATAATAAATTATGGATAAAAAGAGAAAAATATAATTAATGCTTCATTCGTATTCAAAATGAATTTATATTATGGGGACAAGCCAAGAAATCTAAATGAATTTATATTTTGAGAGGAAGGTTATGCAAACAAACAAACCAAAAAATCATTCTTTCTGGTGGGTGGGACTTGTGTTGCCTTCATTATATGTTTTCCATGATACTTATTTCTTTTGCATTACTAGTTACGATATCAAACTGGGGCAAAATGGGTAGTGTCAGTAAAGTGACTTAAACTCTACATCTGGTGGAACCAATCTGAAGACTCAGCTGAGTGATGGTCACCGAGGCGTGTATTCAATCTGTGCATCGGTGGGGTGGAGTCTCATCGAGCTTCATCGGCGGGGTGACTATCGGCGAGGTGATAGTCTGCTGAGTACTTGATATCAAACAGGCCCCACATCTGATTAATTACTGTTATGTGACGACTATCTGGTGTCATTAAAAGGAGGACACGTGTAGGGGTATTTATGGCGAGATCGACAAAGATTCTGGCGGCTAGGGTTTGTGGATTTGTGCCTATAAATACAGATTGTTGTCTCATTATCCGAGTGTGTTGAAATCAGAAAATTCGATTGCATAATAAAATATCTCTTTTACGCCCGTGGTTTTTACCTCTCCCACCGAGAGGTTTTCCACGTTAAATCCGTGTTCTTCTTGTTTACATTATCTCCTTTGATTGTTTATGTTTGATTGCTTCGCTTTACGCTTCTTGCATCCGAAGTATCTCTCATCCGTTTTATAACAAGTGGTATCGAGAGAAGGTTCCGGAGAAAACAATGCATGCGATCAACTTCATCTTCACCAAGACCTTGACAAGGTGCTAGGATGCATGATAAAGTTGTAATCTTTAGCAAGAAAAGATGTCGGCAGATAAGCGTGAAAATCGATAAATTTACGAGGAAGGAGCGATTTTGGTCTATGGCAAATCAAGATCGTGCCTTTGTTGAAACAACGGGGTTTGTGGAATCCTTTATCGACAAACCAAATACGGTCAAAGCCAGATTATGCCGATCTGGAAGAGAAAGCACATTCAACCATCATGTTGTGCTTATCGATGATGTTATCAACGAGGTTCTTTGAGGAAGACACATGCACCAAGTTGTGGAAAAGCTTGAAAGCTTGTATATGACCAAGTCAACGACCAACAAGTTGTTATTGAAACAGAGGTTGTTCAGTTTGAAGATGCATGAAGGGAGTCCACTGAGGGAACATCTTGACCAGCTGAACACAATATTACTTGATTTAAGGAATATTGATGTTAAAATTGAAGATGAAGATGCAGCCCTAATCCTGTTGGTGTCACTACCGGCATCATATGAAAACTTTGTGCAGTCTTTCATAGTTGGGAAGGATACAGTAGCTTTGGAGGATGTGAGGTCTGCCTTACATGCCAGGAGCTTAGACACAAGGTCTTTGAGACAGACAATCAGTTTCTTTGGGCTAGTAGCTAGCAGGCAATAGTGGAAAAGGATATGGACAAAAGAAGAAAAAGAAGTCAGTGTCCAAAGGTCCTAAGTCTACTGATGTCTGTAATTACTGTAAGGAGCAGGGACATTGGAAGTCCAATTGTCCAAGGAAGAAAAAGCAGAGGGGAAGGCAATTCGCGCACAAGTGCCCTTGGCTCTTGAGCAATCTGATGAGGATCTGGTTCTAGTTGCGGACTCTACACACCATAATGATGTGTGGATACTTGACTCTGGAGCATCCTACCATATTTGTCCAAACAGGGAGTGGTTTTCTACTTATGAGCAGATAGATGGTGGTCAAATTTATATGGCCAACAACAAGGTTTGCAAAGTTGTGGGAATTGGCTCAGTAAAGTTAAGGACAGAGGATGGTAAATTTTGCACACTGAAGGATGTAAGACATGTTCCACAGATGACCAAGAATTTGGTATCTCTCAGTCTACTGGACAGCAAGGGGTTCAATTTCAAGGGTGAAGGTGGACAGCTGAATGTCTTCAAAGATTCAGTTGTAGTCCTCAAAGGCATCAAGAGGGGAACCTTGTATATATTACAAGGATCTCATCAGATCTCAACATCTTTCTTATTGCATCCTCAGCAGTTCACCAGTCTCAGCAGACTCAGCTGTGGCACATAAGACTTGGTCACATGGGTGAAAGGGTATGCGTTCTCTTTCTTGTGAGGTTTTCTTGGGGATATAAGGTCAAGAATCTGGACTTTTGTGAACATTGTGTGTTTGGGAAGTTGCATAAGTAAGTTTCTCGCAGGTTGCACAATACAAAGGCAACACTTGATTATATCCATTCAGATCTCTTGGGGTCCATCAAAAGTTGAGTCATTGGGTGGTCACGGATATTTTGTGTCATTCATAGATGACTATTCAAGGATGACTTGGGTGGTGATGATGAAGAACAAAAGTGATGCATTCAATAACTTCAAGCGTTAGTGGAAGGCCCTAGTGGAGAATCGGTTAGGCAAGAAAATCAAGAAGCTTCGTGATGATAATGAGTGCGGAATTCTCTTTTGGATTTTGATTCATTTTGCGGTGAGGGTATTGCCGGACATCATATCTTGTAAGGAATACACCTCGGTGAGAATGGTGTAGTTGAAAGGATGAATCAAACTCTCTTGGAGAGGGCAAGATGTATGCTTTCTCAAGTCGGGTTTATCAAGGAGATTTTGAGCGGAGGTCATTAAAACGACTTGCTACTTAATCAACAGGAGTCCTCACACAGAATCAATCTCAAGACACCATTTGAGATGTGGTCGAGCAAGCCTCTTGACTACTCGATTCTAAGGGTTTTGGAAGTCACTTACTATCATGTTAGTGAAGGGAAGTTGGAGCCAAGAGCCAAGAAGGGAGTGTTTGTAGGGTATGGTGATGGAGTGAAAGGATATAGGATTTGGTCATCAAGCAGAGTCCAGAGTAATCCTCACAGGGGATGTTGTGTTTGATGAAAATTCTATGTTAAACTCATCGGTGGAAGTCTCTCGAGTCCGAAACCAATCTTTGAATCGATAGTGTTGAGAAGCAGGTGGAGCTTCAGGTGGAGTCTCTTGATATGCAACAATCGGTGGATCCAAATCAACACTATCTTGATCTGGATAATGAACCAGAATCTGATCCAAGCCAGCCTGCTGAGACCTCAGCAGGGCATCATACAAACATTGATCAGTGAGAGTCTAGGCGCCAGCAGAGTCTAGAAGATCTAATGTTGGGATACCTCCAGAGATATGGGTATGATGATTTGGTGGATATGCACTCCAAGTTGCGAGAAGAGGTAGAGGTTCTTTGAACCTACTACTTACAGGAAGCGATGACATGTCTGAAGCATCCCAGTGGCATCTTTGCCATGGGAGATGAAATGGAGTCATTGTTGAAGAATCGGACTTAGGAATTGGTCAAACAACCTACCGACAAGGGAGTTGTGACTTGCAAATGGATTTTCAAGAAAAGGAAGGAATAACAAAGGCGAAGGGTCGGGTATAAGGCACGTTTGGTTGCAAGAGGATTGATCAAAAGGAAGGGGTTGACTTTGATGAAATATTTTCACCAAAGTGGTCGACACACTTCAATCAGTGGTGTTACTAGCAATGGTGGCACATCGAGATCTGGAACTTGAGCAATTGGATGTAAAACTGCTTTCTACATGGTGAGGTGGATAAGGAGATATACATGACACGGCTGAGGGTTTTCAAGTTCCTGGCAAAGAAAACTATGTTTGCAAGTTGAAGAAATCATTGTATGGTTTGAAGCAAGCTCCAAGGCGATGGTATAAAAGGTTTGATGATTTCATGCTTCAAAGGTTACAACAAGTCCATATGGTTCATTGTGTTTACTTGATCTGTTGAAAGATGGATCATATATCTATCTTGTCTGTATGTGGATGACATCTTGATAGCTACTGACAAGGAAGTCGATGTTCAAAATCAAGAACCTTCTTAGTCTTTGAATTTGAAATGAAGGATTTGGGTGCGACCAAGAAAATCTTGGGGATGGAGATCTGGAGAGATAGGAGTCGAAAGAAGTTGTTCTTGTCTCAAAGAGGGTTATGTCTGAGAAGATATTGGCCAAGTTTGGGATGTCTCTGCCAAAACCAATAGATACTCCTATGGCATCAAATGTTCATTTGTCTCATTTATGCTTCACGATCACCAAGAGAAGGAGTATATGTCAAAGTTCCGCATGCTAGTGCGATTAGCGATCTGATGTATGCCATGGTGTGCACTAGGCCTGATCTGCTCGAGCGATCGGTGTTGTCGGCAGTTTATGGCTCAACCTGGAAAGAAACACTGGAAATTTGTTAAAAGGATATTCAATTGCACGAGAGTACAAAATGATATTGGTCTTATTTATGGAGGTGATCTTGGTGCAGTCACGAGTTCTTGTGATCTTGATTATCTGGTGATGTTGATGATGAAAATCAATGGCTCGGTTATGTGTTTACATTGGGAAATGCGTTGGTCACCGAAAAGCTACTCTTGAGCTCTGATGGCCTTATCAACTCATCAAGCGAGAATATATGGCTCTTCTTGAAGCGACTAAGGAGGGTATCTGGTTGAAGGGGCTGGTCGGTGATTTGGGGTTGCATCGGGATCAGTGAGATATATTGTGATGATCTAAGTGCAATATGTTTAGCCAAGGATCAGGTTCATTATGAGAGAACCAATCATATTGATGTCGTATCATTTCTTGAGGAATGAGAAGAGGGTTGTGGTGAAGAAGATTGGCACAAAGGAGAATCCTGGCGATATGTTCACTAAACCAGATTCGGCGAGTAAGTTCCACTTTGCTGGACTTACCCGAATATTCAAAGCTTATAATCTGCTTCGAAACTCTACCGAGGCGGTCGGTGGAGTGGATCTTGTGGAGATGGTGCGGTACAAGTACATCCGGCATTGTGAATGCATCTGGTACAAGTACATCTGGTTATGCAATCTGTTTGACTCTGGGAGAGTTGAAGTCAAGGTGGAGATTTGTCACTAAAGTGACTTAAACTCTACATCCGGTGGAACCAATCAAGAGACTCACCGAGTGATGGTCGGTGAGGCGTGTATTCAATTACGTGCATCGGTAGGGTGGAGTCTCACGAGCTTACATCGGCCAGGTGACTATCGGCGGGGTGATAGTCTGCTGAGTACTTGATCAAAGGGGCCCCACATCTGCATTAATTACATTATGTGTGACTATATACGATGTCATTAAAAGGAGGACACGTGTAGGGGTATTTATGGCGGATCAGACAAAGATTCTGGCGGCTAGGGTTTAGGGATTTGTGCCTATAAATCTGATTGTTGTCTCATTATCCGAGTGTGTTGAAATCAGTAAAATTCGATTGCATAATAAAATATCTCTTTTACGCCCGTGGTTTTACCTCTCCCACCTGAGAGGTTTTCCACGTTAAATCTGTGTTCTTCTTGTTTATTTCAAGTTATCTCCTTTGATTGTTTATGTTTGATTGCTTCGCTTTACGTTTCTTGCATCTGAAGTTATCTCCATCCGTTTTATAACAGGTAGTATGTTATAAAACTTAATTTCGAATATTTGCCATGGAGGGAAAAAAAACCGACATACCTTGAGGAAGTTCACCGATTGGTATCTACTCTGAAATTTGCTCCATAAAGCTGCATGACTTGTTTGTCCCATGGTTTCTTGCCAAACAAGACAAGCGATAGACACGAAAGTAAAGAAAATAATGGCGGTTAACTTCATATCATCTTCAAAAGAAAAGGAGAAGAGTAAGAAAAATGTTTTGACTATTCATTCTATATTAATGACGTATAATCTAGAATACTCCGGTAGGGCTTCCAAATGAACTATATATGTAACTTGATTATTTTCATCAATGAAATCATTCTTTCAATTAAATTCATTATGGTATCGAGTATTTTTCATCCCAGGATTCCCTTTTCTCTCCTTTCTCCTTCCCCACGCCGCACTGCACTCCTCTTTCTTCCAAACCGCCGTCGGCTTTTTCTTAGCGTCCGCTGGACCCTCGATCTTATTTTAGTTACAGACCCCACACCAAATTCTTCTTCTTCATCTCCATCTCCATCTCCGTCTCCTCTTTTTCCACCACAAAAAAAAAAATCGTGATCTTGTTCATCGGGAAAAAATCACCTTCATGGAAGATTCAATCAAGACCTTCTTCTCGTGCTTATCCCACTTCACTTATCCCAAGCATTGACTTTTGGATCTTGGTGCTTCTCATCACATGACAATAGATCTTCCGTCTCTTATTCATTATATTCCTTATTAAGGTCATGAAAACATCCTTATTGGTGATGGAAGTGCCCTCCCGATAACCCATATTGATTATACTTCCTTACACTCCTCTGCCTCTACTTTTATTTTAGCAAATGTTTTATGTGTTCCCCTTATATCCTATAATTTACTGTATGTCTCTCGATTATGTTCTGATAACTCTATTTCCGTTGAATTCTTATCTGACTCGTTTATTGAAAAGACCTTCTAACCGGCAAATGTCTCCACCAATGGCACACTAAAGATGGCATGTATCTTTGGCAGCCCCCTCTCATTTTAGTTTTTTCTGCGAATAAAACCAACTCTGTCACTTGGCACCACCTGCTTCTGCCGTCTTTACTTATGTTCTCACTCAACACTCTCTTGCTAGTGATCGTCTCCATAATTCTTCTCATTATGATGTGATGCTTGTTTTTTCCATACGAGTCACTGTTTACCTTTTCTGATTCCACTTTGCATGCTTCTCAACCCCATGAAATAGTATTTTCTGATTTATGGACATCCCATGTTTCTTCAATAGACGGTTTAAGTATTATGTAATTTTCGTTGATCGTTTTACTTGTTATGTCGGGCTATACCCACTTAAACATAAATCTGATGTTTTGATTGTCTTTCAACGCTTTAAATCGATGGTTGAGAAACTTTTTGATGCACCTATCAAACTTCTTTACTCTGACAATGGTGGATAATATATTGGTTTGCAGTCTTTTCTTTCCACTCATGGAATCTCTCACTTTACTACCCCGCCTCACACAAACGTCGCCATTTGCACATTGTGGAAACTGGTCTCACACTTCATCACAACGCACATATGCCTCTTGCTTACTGGACCTATTCCTTTGCTACGTACTGTTGTCAATCTCATTAATCACATACCAACTAAATTCCTTTCCATGTCTACACTTTATGAACTCTTCTTTCATCAATCACCTAATTTTTCCAAACTTCATGTTTTTGGTTATGTTACCCTTGGCTTCGCCCCTATAATCATCACAAGCTGGAATCCTCCTCTCTTCCCCGCGTATTTCTTGGTTATTCTTTGACTCAAAGCGCTTATTTATGCCTTCATCTCGAAACAAACCATTTGTATGTTTCTCGCGATGTTCGATTCGTAGAAACGGTCTTTCCCTTTCTTTCTCGAGCACCTTCCTCTCCTACTGATTACTCCATTGAGTCATGGTTACCTGCCTTATTTAATGATATTCTAGTCCCCTGTCCATCCCTGCTCTCCCGACCCTGCTCCGTCCTCCTACCCCGTCTTCCCCTGCTTTTCCATTGCCCGCACATTCACCTACATTGCCATCATGTTCCATAACCGACTCATCTAACCCCATGGCCTCACCCATTTCCGCTCCTCCTCCCTCTCACAATATGGTTACTCGTGCTAAGAATAACATCTTTAAACACCGACAAATTCTTAACCTTAACTCCCAGCTGGATTCAAAATTCTCTCATGCTGAACCCACCACATATAAACAGACTCTACAATCGCCTCATTGGCGTGAGTCTATGACTGAAGAATTTAATTTTTTAGTTACTAATGCCACTTGGTCCTTGGTTCCACATTCTCCGCAGGTTAACTTGGTTGATTGTAAAAGGGTTTTTTTGGATCAAACGTAAAGATGATGGCACAGTTGATCATTATAAGGCTCTTTTAGTTGCCAATGACTTTACTCAGCGCCCTAGTTTGGATTGATTTGAGACATTTAGTCATGTTGTTAAGACCACTGCGATTTTCTTGGTTTTGAGTCTTGTTGTTACTTTTGGTTGGTCTTTACGTCACTTGGATGTTAATAATGCGTTTATTCATGGTCATCTTTCTGAGCAGGTTTATATGGCTCAGCCTCCAGGATTTTTTGATTCTGATCACCCGGATTATGTCTGTCATCTTCACAAGGCCATATATGGTATCAAGCAGGTCCCTCGTGCTTGGTACCAAGATCTTAAATAGTTTCTTCTAGCTTTTGGATTTTGCAATTCTGCTACGGATTCCTCTTTATTTATATTTGTCACTCAGTCCACGATGCTTGTTGTTCTTGTCTACGTTGATGATATTGTTGTGACATGTAATGACTCTGCTGCAGTTTCCTCATTTGTTGCTAGTTTGGGATCTCGGTTCTCCATTAAGGATTTGGGTCCTATGTCTTACTTTTTAGGGGATAGGATTGAATCTACTTCGTTTAGTCTCTTTCTTCATCAGCATAAGTATATTGTTGATCTGCTTCGTAAGTTCAATATGATGAAGGCCAAAGCCGTGGTCACCCATTTGCCTGCTAATGCCTTCGAGCTTATGCTTCAGCCAGCTGCTGCGCATGATGATCCTTCTGCTTATCGTCATCTTCTTGGCAGTATTCAGTATTTATTGTTCACTCGACCTGACTTGGCATTTTCATTGAATAAATTATCTCAGTTCATGCATGCTCCTACCATTCAGCATTGGATGTTAGACAAACATTTTCTTCCCACGTCATGCAATGGTCTACATCTGTATCGCTCATCTCCTTTGGTTCTTCATGCTTTCTTTTTGGCAGATTTTGGTGGTAATAAGGATGACAATTCCTCTACCAGTGGTTATTTGGTTTTTCTTGGCCGTAATCTTATATCCTGGTGCCCTAAAAACAACATCCAGTTGCTCGTTCTTCCACGGAGGCTGAGTATCGTTCGGTTGCTGCAGAGTTGAATTGGGTTACATATTTATTATAGACTCTTGGTTACTGGTCTTCTCATACTCCTGTAATTTTCTGCGATAATATTGGGGCAACTCAGCTTAGCGCTAATCCATTTTTTCACTCCTGCATGAAACATTTTGCCTTTGATATTCATTTTATTCGTGACCAAGTTCAACAAGGTTACCCTTGTGTCACTCATGTTTCCAGTGCTGATTAGTTGGTTGATGCTCTCACCAAGCCTTTGTCTCGCATTCCATTTCAGCTGTTTTATGTCAAGCTTGGACTAATCTCCGACCATCCAGCTTGAGGAAGCGTACTAGCTGTACATATAATCCATAATATATTTTGTATTATATATTATGTACTTTTGTATTTATTGAGTATCTTCTGCATTAATGACGTATATTCTAGCATACTCTAGTTGGGCAACCAATTGTACTATATATGTAACAATTGTACCAATCATTTTGATCAATAAAATCATACTTTCAATTACATTACATTAGTAGTATATATATATATATATATATATATATATATACAAAATCATGTATATGATCAATCTTACAGAAATGATGTGGGTAACGGAAACTATATGGTAGGAGATATTATATGGTAAGACATTTTAAGTTGTATTGTAGTGTGACGATGTCTAGAAATCGTCGGATATTACAACCGGGTAATTGGATCCTTTTGAAATTCCAACTAGCTATATGAGGGGTTTGGTTGATTTTTTATGGTTGTGTTGTTGAGACTGCCTACATACCTAGTGAACTTGAGATCAAACCAATAACATAGTTCTGAATTATGAGGATGAATATCATTTTATAGGTCTCTCATGGGGGAATTAAATGTCTGAATCCCTGATTTCGGGGCCTGTAATTGATGGTTAGTATGATGCCAATCGATGGGGCAGTCATGGCTAGGCTTAAATTGAGGAATAGAATCAATCATGAGACCATGCGTGTAATGAAGATCAATCATGGGATCCTATCCATTAATGAGTCAAGAACGTCCCTGGAGGTCGGATGCGAACTAATCTTGTTCTTGGCCGACCAAAGTGAGTGGATTTGCAAGGTCGCCAACTCAAGTCGGATGATGCAGACTCCAAAATTTGGGCTAGACTCATATAGGTCCTGTTGTGATAAAGATCCGAGAACCAATTTGTGAGTGTCACGTGTATGACTCTGGTCATACCTATGTCATAGAGTTTTTATAGTAAAAACACACCGAAAACAATATAGTTATTGGCACCGGCATCCCAGGTAATTCAGTCTTATGGCTCACCATTATCTGCATATGGCCTTTTTTTCTATATAGGCTTTTAGTTTATTGTTTCTATTCAGTGGACATGGCAAATCTGGGCTCATATTTAATTAAGAGTTGCTCCTGTTACTCAGCCAAGAGCCCTGAGCATTATACAAATGCGTGTTGTAGGAGTAACCCATTACCTTCTGGATGGAATTGCCACAACATAGGTATTCTTCATAGCAAGAGTCATTGCACTAGGATAATAGCTAGGAGGATTTGAAAGACATTATGGTATTAATATTTTCACGGTTTAGCCAATGATCAGCTCTGGACCCCACCACTTTATAGGAAAATCCATTCTAAGCACTATAATTCTTTTTTTAGAATTTAACTCATTTATTAAAATGTCACTGTTGTATTAATTACAACGATAAATTTCACTGTATTGCCACTAAACACGCCTATGCTTAGGAATTGTTATGCTATAATGTGCAGGTATAATATCATTTCAATTCAAAGAGAGAGAAAGAGTTATGTACCCTTAGACGTAATGTAGTCTTTGAAACGTTGGTTGCTTGATACCATAACTATTCCGTCATGTGTTGCACCACCGCCGCCACCACCACCACCACCATTAACATTGCTCGTAATTTCCTTCCCCTGAGGATGATGATGCCTTTCGTTTTGAGCAGAGAGTTTTGTCATGGCATCATTCAGCATCTTTCTTGCTTCTTCATCTTCTGCTGATTCTTTCAATAATGCCTCACACTCTCTCATACATGCCTCCCATTTTTGCATCTGCATGCATATATACATGCCCATTAATCAACTTAAATTAAGGGGCCTTTAAGGAAAAGTCTCCACTGAATATACCATTGCCCTTAAAAACATCTCAGTATACATGCCTTTAAACGGCAATGGAAGTGGGCAATAACACATGTTTACATTTTTTAAAATCTTATACCTTGAAATAGCAATCGGCTCTCCTCAAGCGGGCTTTCTTATACGAAGGGCGAATAGTAAGGGCAGCATTGCAATCATCGATTGCTTTTTCAATTTGACCGAGTTTTGATCGACAGGCGGCTCGATTACACAACAATACAGCATTCAAAGGATCATAATTTAGTCCTTCTCCATATGCAATGCTGGCTTCTGAATACCTTCCCGTCTTGAACAATTCATTGCCGTTGGATCTTGCTGTTGCCACTGCTCCTGTCTTCCGGACCGTTAGATTGGCTTCCTTGTTGTTTGGGTCGAGTCGGGTTGCTAATTGTGCTGCCTCCACAGCTTCATCAAACCTAGTCAATATATAATAATTATTCAATTTCAAACAAACGTGTTTAATATTCTTAAATTAATTAATTAGTAAAAACAAATCAATTAATTTTGACAGTTCATTGTGACTAGATATTCCAATATATAATTTCTATTAAATTTTCTGGAGTACTGACCTTTTCAAAACATAGAATTGTAAAAGACAAATTTGCAATGACAGCTACAGGCTGGTAGTTAAGCTCACGGCAGGGGCGGACCCAGTATGGTAAGGGGTTTAATGGACCTCATTCAAATTTCCGGACGAATTTCGGACGAATTTACTAATATATCATTTTAATATTATTAAAACTGTATATGTATATTATTTCAGACAATCTCAAATGTAATTATCCATTTAGTTCAACTGATTAGAAGCTTTATTATCACATGTACGAAACTTGGCTGTTGAATATGAATGTGGTAAACATAAAGAAAATTTTACAGAATCATAATGAATGCGGTAAATTTTACATTAAATAATAGAGTATCTTCTGCACCGTTTTCTTTTTTATATGCATGTTAATCTATTAAATACAGTTATTAAATAATTTAATATATCTACTGCAACGGTTCTTAATGTGTGCATTTGATTAGTGAGACTAATTCCTACTTGCCACTTTTTTTAATATTAAAAATGACTAAAGGGGTAAATTTCAATGCCAGAAAGGAACCTATAATATCTTTTGGTTTCTCTTTAACAGAACATGTATGACCTTTTGAGCTGTTCATTGCATAAAATATCAAGGCTAATTAATTAAATTAAACTTCTAAAAGTGTCAATTATTGTTACCACCCCAGAAATTACAGTACATAATCTCTTTACAATTCCAGCAAATATTCCTCTAGCCATATCTTAATTAGGCTAAATCAAAGCTAATTGCCAGCTTCATACTTTTTAACTTTACCATGAAAGTTGACAAAAAGTTAAAATTAGCTTTGGATTGTTTGATCCATATAAAACAATTTAAAAGTCAAGTTGTCCATTAATATAATTTAAATTAAAAATAAAAAAAAAGACTATTTCTTCAAAATTTTAGTGTAATACAGCTTTACAGAGAAGTTGCAGGCATTAGATGCTGTGGGACTCCTAAAACATACTAACTACAAATGTAAAATTTTGGTTAGAAAAAGATTAAGATGATAATTAATTCATCATACATTTCATTGTTCTTTATGTGATCGAGAGATAATTACTTGAATGATAAATTACTGCAACAATTTGTTAGTTATAGAAATATATAAGAACCACGGTTTTGAACCGGAGTTCATGCGCACTTCCTACCGAGAAATCAGGGTTCGATTCTTATTTCTGCCCCGAACAAAAATCTCCTTCTCCTTTCACAAAAAAAAAAATAATAAAAAAAAAAAAAAAAATATATATATATATATATATATATATATATATATATATATATATATATATATATATATATATATATATATATATATATATAATAATAATTTACCAACCTGCCGGCTGCCATGTCAACCAGAGCACGGACGACCAAAACAGCTGCGTAACCACTATGTCCAAAGAATTTTACACATTCATCGTCGCTGAATTTAGGACTATTTTGCATTACTTCTTCTGCTTCCTCCTGCCTTTGAAGCTTCAGTAGTGCTTCGGCTTTCAAAGCGAATATCTTTTGCATTTGAAGGAAATAAATGTTAAAAAAAAATTAATTAATTAATTAATTAATACTCTCTCTATATATATAATCATTTAGGATCATTCTTATTTCATAAATATTGCTAATTAATTAATTAACCTGGGGAGCAGAATCAGCACCAGAAGATAAACCAAAAGTCGTTTCTGTGAAAAGGGCGTGCCAGTCTTTATGCATTTTTGCCTCGGTACACTTGTTTAGATGCCCTTGTAATTTTTTGGCCTTCGTCACAACATCTGGATCAGCTTCAACTCCTGCAAGTTTGTAGTGATGCATGGCTTTTTCTGCATCTCCCAATCTGCAGAAAATAAAAAATTCTAAGTCTTTTCTAATAATTAGTAAAACAAAATATATATTATCTATATAAAAATAAATAAATGATTTGTACCTAAGATATAAGGTGGCCAAACGACTATGAGCTCTTTGATAAAGAGGTTCAATTTGGATAGCTTCTCTACATTCAAAAACAGCCTCAAGAAGCCTTCCTAATGCAGTTAACGCGGCGCATTTATTGCTACGATACGAAGCTTTATTAGGATCAATTGATATTGCTGCTTCATACAAAGACAATGCTTCTGCAAATCTACCGTTTTTATAATCCTCATTCCCCAATATCTTCAATTCCTCTGGATCCATCCGGGTCGAAAGTGCCCGGCAAAGCAATGCCTTTGCCGGATTCTTCACCTCCTGTTTTTCGTCATTTATATTTTGTTTCGTTATTACAACATTCCCCATTACACTCGTCCCGTATTTCCCATTAGGTGGAATCATCACCTCTTCTCCGGCGGCAGTAATCTTTCTTGTACCTATACCTGTACTTGTACCTATACCACCTGTATCTGTATCTGCATTTGAGTTATTAACATTTCCTCTCAAATTTCCAAGATTACCATACAACATAACATTACTTGATGAAGCTCGGACTAACGACCCGGCCCGATTCGATTTCTGATGATCTTGAAACATACTTTCAAGCTCTCCAGATATCCCAGTTGCTCCATATGGAAGCTTTTTCGTTACCCCATAAACCTGTGCACTTCGTGCAACCGATGACAATTGATCATGAACATGATCAGGAAGATGAGTTTTCTTGGCTAGCTGTTGTTGCTGATCATTCTTGTTGTTGTATACTAGAAGTGCTTGTTGCTGATGAGGAGGAGGATGATAAGACGACCCCCGGTAATGATTCGGGCCGGGTCGAGGGACGATTCTGTCAACTTGTATGGATTGTGAATTCGGGGCGCTTGGATTTCTTCTCATAACATCTGAATTATTGCCTGATGAGGGGATTGAGCCTGTTGAATTTACTCTTCTTGCCTTACTTTTACGACCGAAAATCGCAGTTAAAAAACCACAGCCGGTTTTTTTCTCTGTATTGATGTTCCCCATTTCATTAGACATATAATAATTAAAGCTCTTTCAACCCTTTGAACAACCTTTATAAAGAAGGATTATATACATGTATATGTATGAATGTGTTTATTCTAATACAAGTCAAAAATGTAATCCAGAAAAATAATACAAAGAAACAGCAAATGACAGTTGGGGATTTTTTAATATGTATCAAATACCAAGTATTGAAATATTCTTTGGGAAAGAGTCTCTGTCTGGTTTTTTAATTCTTGTGGGCCAAATTTCAGTTGCAAAATAAATTATTTACGAAGATGAGATAATATATACAAAAATATATATATATATATAATACTAATAATGTTGCCTACACACCCCAGGAGAGAAATTTTGATAATGAATTAAACAAAATTTACAGCCTCCTGGAGTGGAAAAAAAGAAAAAGAAAAAGAAAAAAACTAAATCACCCTTATATCCTTATATATATCTTCTTCCTGCATAAATGAGATGAATGAAGATGAAAAAGAAAAGAAAGAGAATTTGGTGTAATTAATTTGAGGAGAAACAAATTTGAAAGAGATTTAGGTACAGGAGATGTCAACCTTTACAGTTTACCCACCTTCCTTGCACTTTTTCCTAATTGTCTGGACGTGTGGTTGGAGAAATACTAACCAAGAGACCCGGTCATTATACAAGGAGGATCTCTAGATTTTCTCTCATTCCAATAAAATCGAGAACCTCACTCTCTATCTTAGGGGAATTCTTTAAATATTAATAGATAGATAGATAGATACTCATGTTTTAATGTTTTAATATGTATTTGGAAACCCTGGTACAACAGTCCTGTTGTGGGCATGAACTTCTTCTGCTGACTGATCATCTTCTATCATATCAGCCTTTCTTGACTTGAATCAAGGTGGATAGCCATGCTTTTTGTAGCAAGTTTCTTTAGTGTGACAATTAAATCCACAGAAACTGCACTGAACTTTTTTAGAATTCTTGGCCTCAGAACTTTGTGCAGGCACAAATTCTTGTCTGCTGACTGCCTAACCTAGGCCCTGTCCATTCTTTAGATTCAACAAAATCATTGAATCTTGATTTTTGGCCTTATTTGCCACATACAACTTATGCCTTTCAAATTTGATGGCCATTGCAAAGGCATCATGAATCTCTAGGAATGACACCATCAACATAGCCTGGGAAACCAAAGCCTCAAATTCATCCTTCAAACCTTTCAGGAACATCAACACGTGTTCTGTTTCCATATGATCCACCAGAGTATTAAGTGCATCACAATGGCACTGTGGATCACAAGAACAAACTGGCGTTGGCCTAATTGTCTTGATTTCCTCCCAGAGAACCAATAATTTTGTGATGTACTGTTTTACATAATCATCACCATTGTTAAACACATGCATATTCTCAAGAAAAGCAGAAAGTATTAATGCATCAACATTAGAAACCCCATCAATGAGATTCTTCCAATCTGCCTGAGAACTTTTGAAGTACAGTAAACTTTGTACAATGGTGTTTTCAATAGAATTCAAAATCCAAGATCTCACTATAGTGTCACACTGCCTCCAAGCATGAAAATCTGCTGAATCTGCTTCTGGCCTCTTTATTGTGCTGTCTACGAAGCCAAACTTATTCTTGGTGATTAACACCATCTCCATGGACATCTTCCATGGATTGTAATTGTTGTCATTCATCAATGGTTGCACCAGCACCAAGGATGGATTCTCATTTGGATGGACATATAATGGACTGGAAAGGCTTAGCTCTTGTTTCTTTGCTGACATTGCTATCAAGAATATGAAATCCACACCAGATTATACCAAAAAAATGACCAGAAAACGATCAAAAACTCAGAAAACACATAGATTTCTCTCAAGAAACTGTGTAGAACACAAGAAAAATGAAGAAAACTCTCAAGTTTTTCAAGAAGTCAGAGTGAAAACACAGAAAGCAACTGAAACTTTTAAACTTTAGCCACTGATACCATGTTGAAGTTGTGAAACTTAAGAACACAACAAAATAAATGCGGAAGTATTATTACTCAAGAATAATCAAAGAGTTACAATGCTAACAACCGTTAACAGAAGTTACTTGGCAGTTATAATAGAATAACCGTTCTAATTACAAACTATACAAACACATCCTTCCGCAAGTTATAACAGAATAATTGTTCAATTACAAACTATGCGAACACATTTTGTTTCATCTTACTGAACTCTCAGCACTTTGCTGAGACTGTGTTGGTCAGTGATGATACTCAGCTGCTTGTCTATGCTGAGTTTCTGTAGAAACTAAGCCCAAACTCATATAAGAGGAGGGGCCTCATCCCCAAAACCTAGGTTGTGAGGTGAGGGAAGTTCATCTCTTAATATGGTGAGTGAAACAACCACAAGTTCCCAATGTGGGACACTTTAACACGCCCCCTCAAGTGTGGGCCGGACACACAAGGCCAACAAATAGGCCCAACACTTGCACAATAAAGGGTGGCTCCGATACCATGTAGAAACTAAGCCCATATAAGAGGAGGGGCCTCATCCTCAAAACCTAGGTTGTGAGGTGAGAGAAGTCCATCTCTTAATATGGTTGGTGAAACAACCACAAGTTCCCAATGTGGGACACTTTAACAGTTTCTCAGCTTGTATTCAGCACTCCAGCTTGCAGACACAAGCTTTATGAAACAGACCGAGACTTTTTTATTTTATTTTTAAGGTTTGTAGAAGTGTTTGAATTTGATCAAATGAATTCTCGACAAATAATTTTGTATATCTCTTGTATGTTCATCTAAGAATCCTTCTCCATGTATGTTACAGTATAAAAGCTGGTGGAAATGCTAAGTGCACTTTGCTGATCAATCGAAGATATCACGACATCTTGTGATATGAACACCAAAGCAACTGGCCGACAAGATCTGAGACTCAAAGAACTCTCTTTGATTAGTTTGATATAATGTGGTTATGTAGTTGTAATCTGTTGTAACCGTTTGTAACCAACTTCTAACTAATTCATGAGGTGTATGAAGCTATAAATACCCCATGATCAGCCACATTGTAATTAACTTGTAACTTTTACATGATCAATAATATTTCCTCATTTTGTTTGTTTGTAATTCTACAAACTTCAACATGGTATCAGAGCAAAAATTTGAGAATTTCTAAAAGCTTTCTGCGTTTTTTTTAAGAAACTTGAGAGTGTTCTTCATTTTTTCTGAGTTTTTCAGTTTCTTGAGAGTAAACTGTCATCTTTTCCTCTGGTTTTTAATCAGTTCTTGATCAGTTTTCCACTATCATTATTGATTTGAGCATCAATTCTGAAATTCTTGATAGCCATGGCAGCTAAGAAACAAGAAATCAGTCCCTCCAGTCCATTCTATGTTCATCCTAATGTGAATCCGTCTCTGGTTCTTGTTCAGCCATTGATGAATGACAACAACTACGATCCCTGGAAAATGTCCATGGAAATGGTGTTGATCACCAAAAACAAAATTGGCTTCGTAGACGACACAATTAAGAGGCCATAAGCAGATTCAGCAGAATTCCATGCATGGAGACAATGTGATACAATGGTGAGATCATGAATCTTAAATTCTGTTGAAAACACCATTGCACAAAGTTTGATGTACTTCAAGAATGCACATGCAGTATGCAAGAATCTTGCAGCAAGGTTTTCAAATGTTGATGCATTAAGACTTTCAGATTTTCTTGAAGAGATGCATCTACTGAAACAAGGCACAAATTCTGTCAATCAATACTTTACCAAATTGATGATTCTTTGGGAAGAAATCAAGACCATCAGGCATGTAACAATCTGTTCTTGTGATCCTCAGTGTCACTTCAATGCAATAAGCAATCTGATGGATCATATGGAAGCTGAACATATCATGAAATTCCTTAAAGGTTTAAGGAATGAATTTGAACCAATGGTCTCACAGGCAATGTTGATGGTGCCTTTTCCAAATATTCATGATACATTTGCAATGGCAATCAAGTTTTAGAGACAGAAGTCATATGTGGCTAACAAGGCCAAGAATAAAGATTCCATGGTCCTATTGTCACAAAAGAATGGACGGGGGACAAAATCGATCGTCGGCCAGACCTAACACTTCTTTGCAAATCCCAGGCCCAAAAATCCCAAAAAGATGCACTGTATCTTTTGTGGATTCAATGGTCATACTGAGGAGACTTGTTACAAGAAGCATGGTTTTCCCCCAGGTTTTAAATCAAAAAGGGCAAATATGGTAAAAGAGAAGCAGTCAGCAGAAGAAGATCAGGCACCAAGCAGGTCTGCTGGACCAGGGTTTCCCAATCTTACTGCACAACAACTTGACAAGTTGATGGCTCTGCTGAATGACCCTCCAAGACATGCAGGATTTGTTGTTAGCCAACCTACTGACATTGTTACACATTACTCACCTACCACAGGAACATGTGACCTAAATTTAGTAAGATCAATGCAATGGATCTTGGACTCTGGTGCCACAGATCACATTGTAGGATCATTAGATCTATTAAGTAATCCAAAACCTTCATCTGGTATAAAAAAGGGATTACCTAATGGAAATAATGTCTCTGTCACACACATAGGCCAAGTGAGGATCAACACTCAACTGGTCCTACATGATGTGTTTTGCATTCTTGGTTTTAAATATAACCTTTTATCTTTACCTTCTTTCATTAATCATACAAAAGTTGCAGCTGTTTTTTCTGCTACCAAGTGTGTTTTGTAGGACAAGAACAAGAACATGATTGGTTCTGCTGAGTTACAGAGAGGACTTTATGTCATGGATCAGCCAATAAGACTTTACATTATCAATCTTTGTAGAGAATCACACTTTATCTGATAGATTAGATGATGCACTTTTATGGCACTATAGACTTGGACACTTGCCTAATAAGAGATTGCAAGTCATCAGTTCACAGTCTGCTGATGTCAAATTCTGTAATCATGATCTTTGTTATGTATGTCCTATGGCAAAATTGAAGAAAAGTCATCTTTCTTTAAGTACCACAATCAGAAACACTATTTTTGATCTTGTTCATATGGATATTTAAGGTCCTTTGAGACAGCATACCGTGAATGGATAGCAATATTTTCTTACTGTTGTAGATGATTTTTCTAGGTTTACTTGGGTTTTTCTTATGAGGCATAAATCTGAAGCTTCTGACCTTGTTAAATCCTTTGTTAAATATGCTTCTAATCAGTTTCATAAATTTATTAAAGTGATTAGATCTGACAATGGTGCAGAGTTTCAACTTACTGACTTTTATGATCAGCATGGTATCATACATCAGACATCCTGTGTCAGTACACCTGAGCAAAATGGTATTGTTGAAAGAAAACATCAGCATCTGCTGAATGTTGCAAGAGGTTTAAGGTTCCAGAGTAATCTACCAATTGCATATTGGAGATTTGTCTTTTACATGCTGTTAAATTGATTAATGCCTAAGGGTTGACCAGGCCTACACCACTGCTGAAAGAAAGCACTCCACATGATCAATAATAAATTGGATTTTGTCTTTTACATGCTGTTAAATTGATCAGTAGAGAGATACAAAGCATGATTAGTAGCAAAAGGCTATACTCAGACATATGGGATTGATTATCAAGAAACCTTTTCCCCCGTTGTCAAGATCACTACAGTCAGAACCTTACTTGCAGCAGCAGCAACCAACAACTGGCATTTACATCAAATGGATGTCAATACTGCCTTTCTACATGGAAATCTACATGAAGAAGTATACATGCAGTTACCACCAGGCTGTGCAGCACTAAACCAAACCAAGTTTGTAAACTTACCAAATCATTATATGGCCTCAAACAAGCCAGCAGACAATGGAATTGCAAGTTGACTAAATCATTGGAGGCTCAAGGATTCATTCAACCCAAACATGACCACGCTATTCACAAAAGTGGTCGGAGATGGTCATTTATTGCCTTATTGGTATATGTAGATGACATCAAAGTTGTCAGTCCTAGTGAAGAGTTGATTCAACACGTTAATGATGCTTTACATCAGCAGTTCACCATCAAAGATCTTGGAAAATTGAGATATTTCCTAGGCATTGAGGCTGCTAGATGTCCCAAATGTATATCTATTTCACAAAGAAAGTACACACTTAACCTCCTAGAAGAATATGAGTTTTTTGGAGCCAAACCTGCTAAGACACCTATGGAGTCCAAGCAGACCTTACAATATGGTGATTCACCACTTTTAGAAGACAACACTGCATACAGATCCTTAGTAGGTAAATTAATTTACCTCACGTTTACTAGACCAGACATTGCCTTTGCAGTCCAACAACTAAGTCAATTTCTGGATACCCCCACTGAAAACCATATGAAGGCAGCTTACAGACTACTGAGATACTTGAAGACCAATCATGGCCAAGGAATCTTCTTCCCAGCAGACAATAATCTTGTACTTAAGGGTTTTACAGATAGTGATTGGGTTGGTTGTCCTGAAACAAAAAGATCAGTCTCAGGTTACATAATGTTCTTAGGAGATGCTCCAGTCTCCTGGAAAACAAAGAAACAAACAACAATTGCCAAAAGCTCATCAGAGGCTGAATACAGGGCAATGGCAAATGCAGTTTGTGAAATCCAATGGCTTATCTACATACTACAGGATTTACAAATTCCAATCCAGTTGTCTGTTGTCCTATTTTGTGACAATGCCATTGCAATACACAATGCTCACAATCCTGTCTTCCATTAAAGAACCAAACATATTGAAATTGACTATCATGTTGTGAGAGACAAGATCAAATCAAGACTCATCAAACTTCTTCCAGTCAATACCAAAGAACAAATAGCTGACATCCTCACCAAAGCCATAGATGCACCTATTTTCTCTTATCTATTAGATAAATTGGGAGTTTCAAAGATCTTCCGGACTTCAAGTAGGCGATGGGAATCTGAGTGCAAGCTATTCATGAACCACTCACAGCTTGAGGGGGTGTGTTACAGTATAAAAGCTAATGGGAATGCTGAGTGCACTTTGCTAATCAATCGAAGATATCGACTCTTGGCCGACAAAGATGAACACCAGAGCCTCTTGACAAGATCTGAGACTCAAAGAAATGGCGATCGCTTGATATAATGCGGTTATCTAGTTGTAATCTGTTGTAACCGTTTGTAACCAACTTCTAACTGATTCATGAGGTGTATTAAGCTATAAATACCCCATGATCAGCCACATTGTAATTAACTTGTAACTTTTACATGATCAATAATATTTCTCCATTTTATTTTGTTTGTTTGTAATTCTACAAACTTCATCAATGTAAAAGAGTTGTGCATTCCATTTAATCATTTGAAAATTGAACGTTGGGGGTCAATTTGAGAGCAAGCAGACTCTCAAATTGGTTGATTGTGATTAGAGCTGTATTTAGCCTTGATGGAGACATTGATGATCTATTAATCAAATCCATCTAGCTCTTGTGAGTGTTGGAGTAGCTTAATCTATTCCTTATAGCTTCAATATCATCCAATTTCAATTTCAAATTTGAATCCCGTAGAGCTTGACATCATTACTTTAGCCTTCGTCTAGCTTTGAAGGATGAGATGGTTGGTGATGAAAGTCTATCAACTTGCATTTCCACCGTTTGAAAAAGTAGGTGAATGTGGAAGTGTTTTCTAGTTGTTATATGGCTGATATAATGAAGGAAATGTGATATATAAGAGATATATTGTGCATTATATGTCGTGGGATATCATGTGTATCACACAATATATTAAGTGATGTATTTTGGTTTAATATATCACATTTACTCGTGTATCTTGATCATCTTTATATTGATGTAATCTGCAATTTAAGATTAAATTCTTGCCTATACCGTAAGTTTTCAGAGACTTCAAGGCATTTGTACTTCACAGATATATATAACATGTCTAGCACATTTGATGATCACTGATAATGATATGTAACGCATGTTTATGTCATTGTAAGATGTATCAATGTAATTCATGAACATAACGGTATATAACAGTTATTTACATGTCATATTTGACCCTATTTGAAGCAATCAAAAATACATTATGCATGCCATAGATGTAGCATGTATACCATCATGCACGTGTTTCAACAAACAATAGTAATAAATTGCATGCACATGTTTCATGTTTCATCAAGCAAGGTAGCCGCTGCCGCCCACATAAGGGATGAGAGTCGTGTTCTTCTCCTATAACAAACAATAGTAATCCGGGGGTGTATTCTAGGTTAGAGAAAGTGTAATCTAGCAGTCACGCTTTTCAAGTAGTGATCCTAAAAGATTAAGGAGAGTCATTCGTGTGGATCAACATTAAAGGCCGCACATGTGGACAGGTATTGCTAGAGACAATCAACTGAGAAAATATTCATGATCATTGGTAACATTTTTCTCTCTGTGCTTTTGTGTATTCTATCGTGTTCATTACAGCTAGTTGGTCTGAGTAAAAAGAAAATAAAAATATTGAATTATGTTGCGTTACCGGTTTGATTTATTTACACTTTCATCATTTAGTTCATCCATTACCATTCACACTTTATAAATAATCAACGGGTACTACCCAGCTCAGACCTAACGCCATTGTAATGGTCTTCAGTACATTTTGATGTATAACAACACCTAATCAACACTTGTTTGTGCACGTACATTCATTTATATGAACTTAAAATAAAAATTACTTTCATTAGCCAACTTTCGTTAACCTAGGCTACATTCATTCAAGTAAATAACCATAAATCAACATTACTTCCATTGATACTTCCTTCTATATCAGGTTAAAACATGTTTGGAAAAAGTAGAATATTCAATACGAAATATGAAAATGTCGTAATTTGAAATACATATTAGATAATCATAGACAATACACGGATGAATATGTCTTCCAGAGGCATTGAGAGCCACCGATGCATCGACGACACGATATCCGTCTGTATTGTGTTTCAGGTGCCAAGCAATGCAATCACACAAGTTACATATAATTCTACAATTTATAGAATATGTAGAAATTTTTTTATAATATGCAGAAATAGAATATTTTATTTATAAAAAGACACTCTATTGAAGCACAACTTGCTCCCCAAGTTAATTGAGCCGCCTTAGGGTTCAGTCTTAGGCATTAAATTATTATCACTTTTCCTATTCTATCCCTGATGTAATCACTATATAAGAAACTCATTGTAACTCTTGTTGATTATGTTTTATTACTCTTACATGGTATCAGAGCCTTAATTTCTCGTCTCTCATGCGATCCCTCCCTCCTTCCTTAACCCTCTGATTCCTCCAGCATTTCAAAAAAAAAAAAAACAAACAAACAACGCAAAAAAACAAAAAAAAAAAAAAAAAAAAAAACCTAAACCTTTGCAAACCATGGCCGGCCGGCACCCCCCTCTGCTCGTCTTCTCCAACCTCCTCCTCCCCTGTTTCTTCTCTTCCCACCTTCACTCCCTCCTCAACTCTTCATCTTACCCATCCCTCTCGCAGTAATTACCCTCTTTGGCGAGCACAACTTGTGCCTTACTTACGTGGACAGGGAGCGTCCCTCACAGATGATGTCCTCCGTCAAGTCAATACAGCAGCCACCTCGGCTAAAATTTGGCGGGCATTGGAAACAAGCTTTGCCTCTCAGTCACGGGCTCGGCTTGTCCACTTACGCACTCAGCTGGCCTCGACAAAGAAAGGTACCATGACTATTACCGAATATTTCATGACGATTAAGTCGATTACCGATGAATTGCAGATGGCTGGTGTAATACCCTACTCCCGACCCCTAGGTCCACTGGGGTCATTCTAGGAGGGGTTGCGAAACTCTCGCCGCAACTTCAATAACAAAACTAAAATTCCAAAATAATAATCCATTAAATCCACAATTTAACAAAATAAATCCACAAATGACTTGACAATACTTCAATAATTAATTTCCATTATAATATTACCAACAAAAAAAAATCACTAACTATTTCCACATGCAATTACAATAGCTCTTCAACATAAACGAGGTACCATCCAAAACATTATTTAGTTTTCCTCAATTCTTGATCAGTATCAACACTTATATTCTCCATTCCCCCCCTCGATCAACAACCTGTATATATTTATTTATAGAAGGGAAAAAAAAAAAACAAAAGAAACAAAGGAAACGAGGCGTCAGCAAAGGGTTGGTATGAGCCGCGTGTGCAAGTGTTATATATAATAATAATAATAATAATATATATATATATATATATATATATATATATATATATATATATAAACATCTTGAGTTTATTATTTGAAAAAAAAGTGTGAAATCTTTATTATTAGAACAAATGGAAAGAACAATTGTTAATATTGAAGTGCACGAGCATTAAGAAATCTTGTCGGGTTCATTTACGAGCACCAGCTTTGGCCGAGCCGATGAGTCAAGTACCGCCCTAACACCGTTTTACCATATGGATTTCAACCGCACTCCACGAGAACTAGCCATGCCTGACAACTCCGGCCGATTGTCAGGGA
The DNA here is from genome assembly GCA_026214975.1 of Gentiana macrophylla. NCBI lineage: Eukaryota > Viridiplantae > Streptophyta > Magnoliopsida > Gentianales > Gentianaceae > Gentiana > Gentiana macrophylla. Next base: position 87,270,516 of record CM047812.1, read on the forward strand.
AAAGGAATCAACCTTTGCCGTGCAAACCTCCTACACGGTTCCAGCCAACCCTATCCATGCCCTAGGACCCACGCACCAACCGTCAGCCCTTGCTTTCCCGGCTGTAGCATGAATCTTCGGGGAAAAGGTACCATCCCCACTCTTACGAGTGAGCACTCTAGCTCATCATCGGAAAGACTTGAGTCAAGAGGCCCCGAGACCGGCGACTAGCCGTTCTCCTAGAGCGAAGAACTCTAACCCCTAGCCACTGCAGCTTTGACACTTTCGTGTCACGAGCGAATGACGGCGAGTAAGTATTATCCATCAATTCCAAGTATATCAGTTTTTATAGTTACAAGATTGTGCACTAGCTCAAAACGGTTAATGTTTTATTGTTTTTAAGACATCATTCGAAACGACTTCCGAGTTTTAAAACATCATTTTAATATAAGTAAAATACTTGAAAATAATTAAAAGAGACACTTTGGCTTTATATCAAAATAAAAGACTCACATTTTTCTTTTGTTTCCACCTGACATAATTAAATTTTGAACATCTCCTTGCACGTATGAAATATAAGCATTCACGTTGTCTTCCAACTCCCAAGTCCACATATTGTTGAATACTGTTATGACGGGACCGTCAGGAATAAAAACGGATTGCAATAATCAAGAATAAACGAGAAAGAATAAATCACATAAGAACAATAACACAGGATTTAACGTGGTTTCCGGCAATATGCCGACTAGTCCACGGGCAGAAACGAGGAGATTATATTATCACTGGAGATTTTACAGACTCTGCAATTGCATACGCAATTGCCGCTTTATCTTGATGTTAACTGCAAATATTCTAGGTTACAACAGACTTGTATTTATAGTCACCAAACCCTAAACCTAGCCGCCATAACTAGATCTTTGGTAGATCGACTAAAATACCCCAGATGTGAACTCTGCCGACTTCACCAGGCGTAACATCTTTGATATTACCTGCCGACATTGCCTGTTGCATACCTGCGACATTGCCTGTTTGATATACCCCCTGCGACATTGCCCTCTGCGATATACCTGTTGACATTACTCGGTGGCTTGCCTCTTGAGGTCAAGTCACTATTTCTAACAATCTCCACCATGACTTGAACTCTCGTTCAAACAGATGTATAACCGGATGTCTTGTACGGATGCATTCGTCAATGCTAGATGTCTTTGCACTGATTCTCCTCTTCTTGGACTTGATTGAGTTGAGAAATGTATGTGATCAACAGATTCAGACTTGATCACCAGACAATATGTGATTACCAGATTCAGATGTAACCACCTCAGCTGAGTGTTCTCAACAGATTCAGACTTGATCACCAGACAAGATGTGATTACCAGATTCAGATGTAACCACCTCAGTTGAGAACACTCAAATTGTTCTTCTTGAGATTCAACTTCAACCAAGCAGATTGCAGATTGAGATTCAGATTATGAGTGACGGATGTGAACAAAAGCGAAATAAGGTTAGACTCCTCCAGATGAGACTTAACTCTGGATGAGAACTCCACCTCGACATGTTCACGGATGCTAAGCGGACTTAACTCTGCTGAGACTTCCGCATTCTGAGATGTAGAACCACTACTGAGACATGTTCAATGATTCGGCGAGATGCCACCTGGCAGCGGATGGAATCATCCTGACTTTTATCACAGACTTCCCAGACTTGAACATTCCACTCTACTCACATGACTTTCACTCACCGACATCTGGATCAAAGAGACCTTCACCCCTGCCGACCCAGCATTTTGGTTCCACCAGATTCACTCTTGATTCTTCAAGTTCAGATGCACAACTAAGTGCCAGATTAGTGTTGACTATTCTCAGCAGAGTTCTGCAGACTCAGCTGAGTATGGACTTGAAGCTCCACCTGCTTGTCAACACCCTAGATTCAGATTCAGACCAGATTTGCATTAGGGTCTTTGGAATCACCCTTCTTGAGTGTCTTCTTTTCAGTTTTTCCATTCCCTTTGCAACTGCTACTAGCAATTAAACCAAAGAACTCTGATTGTCATGCACTGTGCTCTTTGAATTATGCCTTAGCTCTTGATTATGGAGAGATGCCCTAACATCCTCCAATGACACTTTGTCTCTCCCAACAATAAAAGACTGCACAAAATTCTCATATGATGCTGGCAGTGATACCAACAAAATTAGAGCTGCATCCTTATCTTCGATCTTAACACCAATACTCCTTAAATCAAGCAATATTGTGTTCAGCTTTCCAGATGATCTCTGAGAGGCGTTGCTTCATCAGCAACTTGTTGGTCAACGACTTTGTCATATACAGACTCTCAAGCTTCAGCCACAGCCCTGCTGCTGAATCCTCTTCAAGAACCGGTGATAACATTATCAGACAAGCACAACAAAATCATTGAATGTGCTTTCTCCTCTAGATCGGCCATCTCAGCATTTCCGGCACCCACCGCCTTTGACAACGGAGCCCAGAGCCCCAGTTTCTTCAACAGAGCACGCATCTTGATTTGCCACAGATTGAAATTGTTCCTTCCTGTGAATTTATCAATCTCAACATTTAACCCAGACATCTTGATCTTGCCAAAGAACAGAACTTTTATCACAGAATCCTAGCACCGGTGAAGGTCTTAGTGAAGATAAATTTTTGTTCAAACGGATGATTCCTAAATAGAATCTCTGAATCCCTGATGATAACCTTGCTCTGATACCACTTGTTATGATAACCTTTCTCTGATACCACTTGTTATGACAGGACCGTCAGGAATAAAAACGGATTGCAATAATCAAGAATAAACGAGAAAGAATAAATCACATAAGAACAATAACACAGGATTTAACGTGGTTTCCGGCAATATGCCGACTAGTCCACGGGCAGAAACGAGGAGATTATATTATTACTGGAGATTTTACAGACTTTGCAATTGCATACGCAATTGCTGCTGCTACTGATGTTAACTGCAAATATTCTAGGTTACAACAGACTTGTATTTATAGTCACCAAACCCTAAACCTAGCCGCTATAACTAGATACTGGTAGACTGACTAAAATACCCCAGATGTGAACTCTGCTGACTTCACCAGACGTAACCTGTTGATATTTGCCCTGCTGGCATACCATGCTGACATTGCCCCTGCTGATATACCCTGCTGACATTACTCAGCTGGCTTGCCCTGCTGAGAGGTCAAGTCATTATTTCTAACAAATATTGTACTTCTTTTATTTCTACAAGAAATCCCCTGTTCAATTTGTGATAGCCCATCTCATTTTCTTATTGTTATCCAAAAGAAATTTCAATACCCAAACAGAGTATCATTTCCTCCAACCTAATAACCTTTCCTGAACTTATCACTCCGTTAGCTCTTCTCAAAAAGCGTCTGTGCCAACGACTTCAACTAATGGAGCCTTCTAAAATGTAGGGGTTTATACGGAGTAACGGAGATGGTTTCAAGAAGACCGACAAAGGACCCCCCAGATTTTCCTTATCTTCAAATTCTTTTATTCTCTTTCTATTAGGCTCAATGGTGTTGTGAGAAGGACAAATTCCCAAATAGAAAAGGTTGATTGCCTTGGCGCAACATTGATCAACTATATGCTGAATGTCGGTTTTGTGGCAGTGAAAGGTTGAGGCTTGATGAAGGTCATTATATATGATCAGCTAAGGTGGAAATGGTAGCCGACCGGCGACGAGGACGAAAAACTTTTATGACCTTGGATCACTTTCAGGGTGCCGAATATATATGAAGATAATAGAATATGGAAATAGTGATATTATGGAAAAGAATCGAAGAGAAGACCATGTATTTATACACTACCCATCAGCTAGCTAAACATAATTTATGACTTCATAATTGGTATTGTTATTACTACTAAACCGACCTCAATTTCGTCCGTTAAAACCCAAGTATCAGTTTTCCTACTAAAGCTATTAGTGAGCAATAATTTTGGTATTTACTGTTCACAATAATAAATTAAAACCATTCATCCCAACTTCTCAAAGGAAAATAACGTGGAATAAAAAATCATTGTTTTTAATATATACATGTAAAAATAATTATAGAACAACATAGTGATATAAGGAAAAATATAAGTTGTGTTTTTATTGTGTGACTCGTCATTACTATGATAAATAAATTATTATTATTATTATTATTGACAACTATATCTTTCTCGTTTTATACCATAAAAATTCGGGGCGTTACAGCTGGCCACCCTCTCAGCACCGATGATATTATCGCTTACTTGCTCGCTGGACTAGGGTCCGACTTCGACTCGCTTGTTAACCTGCTCTCCATCCGATCAGCGGTCACTCTGGACGAAGTCTTTTCTTTTCTTTTAACAACTGAAGCACGCATTAATCAGCACAATCCAGCACCGATCAGCCCACCTCTACCTGCTCCGCTTGCCTCTTCTCCGACCGCCAATCTTGCAGGTTATCGACAGAACAATTCTCGTGGCCGTGGTTATTCAGGTTATCAGAATCATGCTCCTTCCAGCCACCAAAACAGCCCCAATTATTGTTCCAAATCTAACAGAGGCCGGGGGCATGGTAATCGTGGACGTGGACGTGGCCGCGGTACTCTACCTTTGACTCCGGGTGCTCAATGTCAATTATGTGAAATGTTCGGCCATACGGTTCATGATTGTTGGTATTGATTTGATAATACCTTCACTCCGCCTCGCACCACCCGCTCCGCTCAAGCCAGCCTTGCCACACACAACTCCTCTTCCGATTGGGTTGCGGACACCGGTCATCATATTACCAACAATCTCAGCAATCTCAATATCTCAGCCGACTCCTATGATGGCCCCGACAAAATGCATATCAGTGATGGTTCAGGTTTGCCGATTACTCACTATGGTTCCTCTGTTTTAACCACCCCCTCGCACTTTTATATTCTTAAGGATGTTCTTGTTTCCCATTCCCTTTATACTAATCTTATGTATGTCTCTCAATTTGCTAAGCATAATTCCGTTATTTTGAATTTCACCATGAATATTTCCTTGTGAAGGATTACTCGGGCCACGTCCATCACAGGGGTTTCCTTAAAGACGGCCTCTATCACTTCTCAACATCCTTCAACCGCTTTCCCGCTCAAGCTCTCACCTCCCGCCGCCCATCTGTCACTCAATGGCATCAGCGCTTAGGCCATTGTGCTTTTCCTACTCTTCGTCAAGTCTTGCGTCAAAGTAATGTGGCACATGTTTCTGCCCCTATGTATGTTTGTGTTGCGTGTCAAATGGCCAAGAGCCATAAACAGTCTTTACCTATGTCTTCCTTTACTTCTGCAAACCCTTTGGATTTGATTTATTCTGATGTGTGGGTCCTTGTGCCCAAGATTCCATTTATGGTTCAAAGTATTATGTTAGTTTTCTTGACGACTATACCAAGTTTTTGTGGCTTTATCCATTACATCTTAAATATGACGTCGAATCCGTCTTTATGCAATTTAGCCACCTAGTTGAACGGCAATTTAATACGAAAATAAAAACTGTCCAAACCGATTGGGGGGGTGAATATCGCCGTCTACACACGTTTTTCAACTCTATTGGTATTGATCATCGCCTTTCCTGTCCTCATCCTCCGAACAAAGTGGTGCCATTGAGCGACGTCGCCGTCATATTGTCGAAGTTGGTTTTGCTCTCTTAGCCCAATCCAATCTTCCACTTCCCTATTGGGAAGATGCGTTTCTGACTGCCACTTATCTCATTAATCGCTTACCCACCAAAGTACTTAACCATCAATTCCCGTATGAAATGGTATATCATCGTTGATGGCCATTTTATAGTATACCAATTTTGACCGGCACCGGATCGGTTGTAGTATAAAACTAGCGAGCAAGGTCGTAATCCCACAGGGAATTTAGTTAAGTACCAAAGCTAGTGTCATCTCTAGTTTAGGTCAATAAGATTTTTGATAAGGTTACTGAATTCTAATTTGCTACATTCATAATGACTAATTAAAACAGGAGTTGCAAACAATTAAAGGCGATAGCCGAGCTATGATCCAATCAACTACGTACCAAACTCTAGCTAAGTCCGAAGATATTCTTGATTTACCTAAACGTCTTGACGTCATACGTAGGGTGTCGCTTCCTATTTCCGAGAACAGACATTATTTCAATAATCTACCCTCCTATGTTAGGTTTAACAGTCCGCTGACCGGATTTAACTGACCTAACACGGTCTATGGTCAATGAAACGCTCGACAAGTCGATATAAAGCCTCACAACGAAACCGAGTCTGAACAACTCAGTCGGTTTTACACGGTGATCCTAGAACCCCTTTTTCCCGTATCCTCTCGCAAAATACGTATGTAAAGAAGATGTGTGATACACGATTATCGAGTCGTGAGTTCAATAAAAGTCATTTACGAATAAGTTCTAGGACTACAAACACATCAAGAATGATAAAATCAACCATCAATAATAACTCATGAACAAGCTAGGATCTAGTTTCGATGATTATCGCATAACTCGGCTATAAGGCAATTAGCTACTCATATTAACTATCGAAACACAAGATTTTATCATAAAGGAAGAACAATCAAACAAAATATAAAGATTAGAAATACCTACACGAATTGAAAACCGATCGAAATCTGAAAACGAGCAAACTGAATTTATAACTTAGCAATCCAAGATGATCCAAGTGTTTGTTACAAAAGATTATGTTAAGAAAGCTTAAAAAACTAATCTATGGTGTTCTTGGAGAAGAAAATTGCCTAAAAATGCTGTAAAAAGTAGTCTCTCTTATCCAAAGCTCAAAATTGAGCTTTTATAGTGTTTGTCAAAAAAGCCTGCTAGGCGTGCGCCTAAGAAACGTCAGGCGCACGCCTGACTACTTTTACAAAATATCCCAGATGCAGATCCCTTGCTAGGCGTGCGCCTAGACTTTCTTAGGCGTGCGCCTAGGTTTTGATGATCCTAGAATTCACGTACTGAAACATTGGCATGTTTTCAGGGTCTTAGGCGTGCGCCTAAGGAATGCTAGGCGCACGCCTAGCATGTAATTTCCCCAAAGTGAGCCTCTTTGCATCCCGAAGCTACGTGTCATGTTTTCCGGGCATTCTCAAGTACCTAGTTCCTGAAAAACATCAAAGTACATGCCAAAAGTAACCCCTACGGGACACTAGGGTGACCGAGAATGAATGAAAAACAAAGAAAAAGGCCGAGATTCATGGATTATGTACTCGAGTCCCAAAATGAGCAAAACGGTGTAAAATGAACCAAAACTTAGCCAACAAATCCCAGAATAGCACAAAACGAGTCGTTACGGGGCACAAAATAAGTAGAAAACAGAGTCCAATTGACTCCCATCAATCGTCCGCCTGATTACTCCATCCTTCGAGTGTTTGGCTGCGCTTGTTGGCCCAATCTTCGTCCCTATAACTCTCATAAAACCGACTTCCACTCCAAAACATGTATCTTCCTTGGGTATAGTCCCAATCATCATGGTTATAAGTGCATTGATCTTAGTACGGGCCGTATCTACGTTTCCCGCAATGTGGTCTTTGATGAAAATTCCTTTCCATATACCAAACCCGCCACTGCCTCTAGCTATGACCCGGACTCTGTCCTTCTTCCCTCTACATTTAGCCATCACCTCAACCCCACTTACATCCCCACTGCCGTCTCCATTCCCTCCCACCCCGTCTCCACCTCCTCCATCTCCATCTCTCAATTCGAGTCCCCGTTCCTCCCCGACTTCGGCCTCGTCCTCCACGGAATCATCCTCCTATTCCCCTCCTCCTGCTCCTCACCCCATGGTTACCCACTCCAAAACCAATACCCTACAACCGAAGCAGTTACCTTCCGACTTCGTCCGCCATCCTCCGCCCAAAGCCTTCACCACGTCCATTGACCCAATTGAACCCACTTCTGTGATAGAAGCCCTTAAACACCGTGAATAGAGGGATGCCATGAGGGATAAGTTTAAAGCTTTGGTACATAATGACACTTGGGATCTTGTTCCATATTCTCCATCTCAAAATGTGCTCGGTAATAAATGGGAGTTTCGTATTAAACGACATGCGGATGGTCACATTGAGGGTTATAAAGCTCGTTTAGTTGCTAAGGATTTTCATCAGGAGGCTGGGTTGACTTCTCGGAGACCTTCAGCCCGGTTGTCAAACCCGTTACTATACATATTTTATTATCACTTGCTGTCTCACATAATTGGTCTGTTAGACAGGTTGATATTCAGAATGCTTTCTTACATGGTTTTCTCGCTGAGGATGTTTACATGCGTCAGCCACAGGGTTTCCAGCATCTGGATTTTCCTACTCATGTGTGCAAACTCAAACGGAGTCTTTATGGTCTCCGTCAGGCACCCTGTGCTTGGTTTTCTCATTTTACCAACGTTCTCCGCTCCTTCGGCTTCCGCTCCTCCAAGGAGGACACTTCCTTATACATTCTGACACATGGATCTCATTCTGTTTTTGTTTTAATTTATATTGATGATGTGCTTATTATAGGTAGCTCACCGGATCTCGTGCAGTCCATTATTAATCACCTATCTTCTCATTTTCCCGTCAAAGATCTTGGTTCACTATCCTACTTTCAGGGTATTGAGGCCCTTACCACCTCTGATGGCTTACTCCTGACTCAACGCAAATATATTTATTCTCTTTTACAACGAGCCGGCATGGAAAACTCCAAACCGTGTGTCACTCCCATGGCGTCCAATCTGCGTCTCAGTCATACTGATGGCGCACCTTTTTGCGGATATCTCACTTTACCGCAAAGATAGTTGATGGTCTTCAATATCTCGCCTTCACCCCGCCCCGAGATATTGCGTTTGCGGTACACAAAGTCAAGCAAATTCATGCATGCCCCGTGACACTCATTGGGGTGCCGTCAAACGCATCTTACGTTACTTGAAGCACACTATTTTTTATGGATTATTCCGGCCTTCTCCTCAACCTCAGCAGCAAGCCTTTACTGATGCCGATTGGGCCTCTGATCCCGACGATCGCCGCTCTATTGGGGCCTATTGCATCTACCTTGGCTCCAATTTGATCAGTTGGCATTCAAAACAACAACAAACAGTCACCAAGAGTAGCACCGAGGCGGAATACAAAGCTCTCTCTCATGCCGCCTCCGAGCTTCAGTGGATCACCACTCTCCTTCGTGAAATGGACGTTCCTCTCCCTCGTCCACCCATATTATGGTGCGACAACATTGGTGCTACCTACCTCACTGCCAATCCTGTCTTCCATGCCCGTACGAAGCATATTGAGATCGATTTCCATCATGTTCGTGAATTGGTTGCTAGTAACAAGCTTTCTGTCTCTTTCATCTCCTCCAAGGATCAGCTGGCTGACATTCTTACCAATCCTTTGGTTCATGCATTTTTTCACCATCTCAAGACCAATCTCCATGTCCATTCCATTCCCAAGGGATTACGGGGGCATATTGAAGCACAACTTGCTCCCCAAGTTGATTGAGCCGCCTTAGGGTTCAGTCTTAGGCATTAAATTATTATCATTTTTCCTATTATATCCCTGATGTAATCACTATATAAGAAACTCATTGTAACTCTTGTTGATCATGAAATACACAATGTTTATTACTCTTACACACTCTTACCTTGATTTTGTTTTCCTCACAACAATACAACAACACTGTTAACGTCTGGAGTTATGACAAACACGTATGAGAAATATTTACGGTGGATATTTGACGGAAGTGTATGATTTTTCCGGTGATGTGCGGTGGAGCTCAAAAAATATATGAAGGATATATGAAGAAAAGAAAGCTGTGAAGGGCGAGCTCGAATATCGACAAATTGGCGGAGATTGTCTGCTTTGTATTAATTAAGATTGTCCCTTTTGGGGTACAGTGCCACTATTTATATAGCTAAGAGTCGGCGGTTACAAATGAATGTAATTAAGGCATAATTACACGTGAATAACTATGTGGCTGACGTGGCAGCGTCTGATTGGGTGAGAACTGTGTTAACCATAACGGGTTATTCACCTTTAATTGTCGCGCATTAACTCTTGTTGCCTAGTCGAGCGGGCTTGATCCGAGTTGGGAGGACTGCGACCTGGGGGCAAGTAGATCGGCCCTCGGTGCTTTGTGCCGGCCTGTAAAGGGCAGGTTGAAGGCTTTGTTGATCGACTCTCATTGCCTACACAATGATAAATCTCATTAAGGCATGAGGCGAGCTGGATTGAAGTGCGACAAAGTCCAACTTATTAAGGTGTGAACTGATTGGACCGAAGACCCTATTCGTTATTGGGCCTACGTACATGATCAATGTGAATCTACGGGCTCTTTTGTGGGCTTGGCGTATCAATGCCCCTACTCCTTGACCTCCTCATGGTGCACATAAGAGTCATGGAGTAAAGTTGTAGGCGACTTGTTTTACCATATACCGAGATGACTGCTATAGAGTGACCTGCTTAATAGCACAAGCCTCAAGTGATGTCGATGACTGCTTTGGAGCGACCTGCTTGACAGCGTAAGGCTCATTAACATAGTCTGATGGTGCCTTGCTGAGATAGCGATCGGGCTTAAATACGTTATTCTTGGAAGAGTACAGTTGCATGATGCCGTGCAAAAGTAACCGGGCATAGAGATGTTATGCTCGGAAGTGAATAGTTGCATGATGTTGTGTTGAGTAGCGACCGGACATAGTGGAGTTAGGCTCAAAGGTGACTTGTTGAAGAATGCCGTGCCGAAGCGACTTGACTTAGTGGCATTAGGCTCGAAAGCACCTTGCCGAGATCCCGTGAAAAAAGAAACCATGATTAACTTTGTCGACCTTGATAGTGGGGGCTGGTAGGGGAAGTGCTTTATAGCGACCTAGCCGTTATAGCTTTGGTGAGATCGTACTGAATAGCGAGACGACCTAGAACGACAAGCTAGATACCTTAGATTTTGTTTGTATTAGGCGCTGTGAAGTGTCTCTCCTTGATATCATAACTGACATGACCGTTGTGATTTGAAAGGTCACGTCTTTTGATTGGCTAGCGTGTTTCGATAACCACATTGTCACTATATATTACCTCGGGTTCTAAAAGTATGCATCGGTTCGTATTGGCATCTATCTAAGGGGAGGCCCCCGACACTTGCACACTTTTTACGACTTTGTAATCTTCTCATGCAAGAACTTCCGGCAACCAACAAGTGTATTTCGGTGAGTTGAAGCATATCCTAGCCGTCTGAAGGTGATTCTGGTGTGGTTTTTGGCCAATCTGCAAGCTTTCCTTCCCGGTTTCTTCAAATAACAGGGTAAATCATTCAATCTTGCTTCGATTTAGAACCACAACATGCTTTACCTGCTTCAAATGCCTGTTTATTTCTGATTCTTTGAGTTTTGTGAAGAACAAACACCCGGTTTCGTCTTCGTGAACCCAAATATGCATGATTTCCCAGCTTTTTGATGAATAAACACATTAACTGCCCCCTTGGATACCTGTTTAGGCTAGCTTTCTTCATATTTTGATGTTGAATCCGGATCGGATCTTCAATGCCTAAAGGCGTAATGAAGATCTCTTCCGGCCTTCTTCTTTCCATCCGGTAGAATTAGGGTTAAGGTTTAGGTCCTTGATTATTGTGAAAATGGATGGGAGAGGTGTCGAGATGGGCGGATACGTTTATCTTGACCCAACATCGAGTTTAGGTGACTAACCATCCATCTCGCCATTTTATTTTCAGGCAATGTCTTCGGATAAATCGAACGTGGTGATGAAAAGGCAAATGTTAGTGGATCGAATGGGTAGGACGAAGTGCCATATCTGGATGAGATCGCCAAGAGGTAACGCTTCAGGCGGAACACGATAAGTGTGTTGCCGACTGATGAAAGGGGTCTTGGACGATGAATGATCCTGGCGTTTTCTTGAGGGATTTCTGGATAAGTGGTGACTTCTGGTTTTCTTATATACCGGGTCCTGCCGAGTCCAGGATATGCCATAAGGAATCGCGGGATCTCGTGTTATTCCATTATGATGCGATGAATAGCGGGCTTTAACCTCATTTCAACTCGCTCTACATAGAGTTCCCAGAGGTGACCCATGCCATGTCTTGCGACCTCCAATTGGGTGTGACGAGGATTGTCATGACGTTCATTGTACCGAGTCACCTGCTTGGATTCAGGTTGTACCTTACGGCAATGAGGTATTTGTTCGTCTTCTTCAGGGGACGGACTGACAGATTTCTCTGAGGGCTCAGCCAAAAAAGCTGAAGCTATTTTTCAAACTTCTTAAGAAGGTGAAGTCTTGGAGCAAACGGTGTCTGATGGCTGAATCTCGTGTCGGCTGGCCTTTTCAGAAGTTCCCGGCGGACTCGGCTACTGTGACATCTGTGAAAATCAAGCGAATACAAGAGAAAGACCGCCATTTTATTTATCGTGAACTCCTTGGCAGGGATGGGGAGCATAAGACTCAGGAGCGGGTCTTCACTTGCCGAGTCTTGATCACCGGCGAGCACTATAACAGAAAATGGCTGGGCTGCCTGGACCTGCCCGGGCAGGTGTAGCTCCGTTGTTTGAAGTTAGGCCGGTCGGAATAGACTCGGACTTGTACATTGAGTGCCACCCTATGAGGTTTCCTTTATATTGTGAGATATTTTTGGGGAATCCTCCTGATCAGGCTCCCCTTAATCTTGGTACTTATCGTTACTTTATCTCGCTTTCCGCTCTTTTTGTACACTTGATAGAATTTTTTATACCTTAAGTATAAATGCATTGATTAAAGTGTTAGGACTTACGTTATGATACTTAGACATAATTATTGTATTGTGAACTGGCGAGCTTGTACCCTTTGCAGAAAACATGGATGCAATGAGACGGCGAGCTGAGAAAATCAAGCAGGCTAGGCTTCAGAAAGAGGAGAGAGATCACCTTCTGGCTGTGACTCAACATCACGTTCCACCAAGAATCTCTCTCAATCCTGCCCCAACTGGTGCGGCCCAAGATGAGGCCAATGCTACTGAGAGGGTTGACCAGGCCGCTGGTCTAAAGAGGCGGACCACAGATACCGGAATTAGGATTAATGAGCCGACTCCTCGTCTTTGCCCAAACCGATGTGTCATGAATCTTGGTGACAACTCAGAGGAAGAGGCCGATCCTGCAACCTTGAGGACTAAGAGGCAAAAGGTTGCCGATGGAGAAGGCATGTCCACTGCTGGTGAGAACCTTGCCAACCTCATGTCTGCTAATAATCGAATTGTTGATCGGGTTGCCGGGACCAGAGTTGGTCGAGCTGGAGAGGAAACAGCTGAGAGTAATCCGCCCCGAGTTCTTACTACCATTTTGGCTCCCATCTCTAACCCGCCTCTTGGAGAAGGGTCTATGTGGCTAAGGCCGGAGGCTTTCAACGTTCCAAGACCAGTAGAGAGGGAATTCAGGTCAGGTAGTTGATCAGGAACATCCCTCTTTTGAAAAACATGAACTTGGGTCGCCGTGATGCTGCGACCTTATAGCTATCGGGGAGGGAATCTCTAGTCGGGTTGTAATGGCGGATCAGACAGGCAGTTTCCTCGAAAGTCACAATGACATCTACGGGCTGGTTGGCATCCTTTCTAGCCAGGTACTTTCTTTTTTCGACTTGTCATTATTTTTTACAGTGCCGTTAGGCAACCTGACTTGCTGTCATTTTATCAGTGCCGTACGACGACCTCATTCATTTATCTTTTGCTCTTTTTCAGTTGGCAACTACGGCGAGGCAGTGTGTAAGGATTCACCTCCATACGGAGGGTGAGAGGGATGCCTTGGAACAAGAGCTGAAGGGCGTCGAAGGCGACCTTGAAAAGGCGGTGGAGCTGGCGGCTTTTGCCAAAAACCGATCTGATGAGGTGGAGAGGCTCACAAATCTGGTAAAGATCGAGGCGGAGAATGATGCCAGTCTTCTTCATGCTCTTAATGAAGAAATGACCAAGGAGTTCAACTTGGTAATGTCCAAAATGAAGGTGGATATTGACGCCGTCCACAACGCCGCAAATGGTGAACGGGAAGGCGCCTCTAAGCTCGCCCAACAGCTGAAAGATGCCGAGGCCAAGATTCCTAGAATGGTAGTGGAGGCAAGGAAGCAGGCCATCGCGGCTTATAAAGAATCCCAAGAGTGTAAGGACGCACCACTTTTGGCCACTAAGAAGGACTTCGAACAGGGCTACTACCACGTGGCAAGATGCCTTTTAAGAGATCTAGGTGAGAATGCCCTACTTTAGGGAAACTGCTGGAATGGGTGAGCTCCGAGCTATTCGACCCGACCCTGAGAGCTTTCCATGCACATGTGCCTTATACTGAGGCTGAGCTAGCAACAATGGCAGAGGGACAGCGAGCTGCTGGTGCTGAGGTGTGGGTTCCACCTCAGACAGCACCTGATAACCTTCCTGCTTTGCTGAGGAGGTAGATGAGCGAGGAAGAGGTGGAGTGCCCCAGCCCGTCACATTTGGGATCTCGACTATAGGTAGGTCGATCTCTCCGTACCTTATCGAGGAAGCGATGGCACAAGTCCAAAACATGGAGACAGTGGATGACCTATTGAATGCCGCAGACCTTGCTGAGAGTCGTCCTGATGGGACCTTCGGGAACCGGTCAGAAGATCCTGCTCAGTAGTTTTCTCTTGTAATTTGATTGTAATATTCAAAACTTTTTATGTCCACTGTTCAAACATGCTTCTATAATGACTTGTCTTTGTTTTGGCCTTGCATGATTTTGGCCTTATTTGTTTTGACTTTGTTTCGATGGTTTGTATAACTTTTGAAGCTCGACTTGTTAAATTCAATTGCTTGAATGTTGCTTGATTTCAATTCTGACTTGTATGATTTTGTCAAAAAAATTCTAACTGTCGAGTCCGCAGTTTGTTTGCATATCGAACTTTTGAATCGTTTCTCCAACCCCTTGCCAATCTCATGAAGGTCGGCATGTGACTTCTTCGACTGACCGGAAATAGATCGACTTGAGAGTCAAATTCTGGATCCACGATAGAGCCTTGTCTTACATGGCGCCTACGAAGGCGATGCACTATATGGACTAGTTCTTGGTGGCCAGGGAGATCTTGCTCTGAAAATATGAGAGCCATTCATATTGGCAAGTCGTCCCTGAGTAACTCTGAAAGGTGGGATAGTGGACCCCATCTGATGATTTCATGAGTATCCAATCTATGAGCATGTGGATTCCTCAAGAAGGGTAATCCTTCTTTCCGATTTTTGTTTTCTGCATGTCCTCAGCCTGTTTCCGGATTCTGGCAACTTGATCCTCAAGTGTGCTCGAGGCGGAATGTTTAGATATGCTTACCAACCTGGACCTTTCGGATTGATGGTTATACTCACCTTGACACTCCCTCAATCTTGCTCGTACGTTGTGAGGGGCGGACAATGCTCAACTCTCTTCTCTTGTTCCGGTACTACGATATGTTCGCCGCTCACGGGTCCGAGGGAGAAAGATCGGACTTTCTTTCATGATATCGCTCAGTAGTTGAGTGGATACTCCATTCTCTGCCAGAGCGATGAGAAGGAGAGCTGAGTGATTGGGCTGAAAGGCCAACGTATTTGCAGATGCCTATCTCCGGGGTGAAATCCTTAATTAGAATAGCAGGTCTCCTCAGGACTAGGAGTTCCTGGTATGTTTGCCACTTCCTTTCAACATATGAGGCGTGCGCTAGTAGTGAGGCCGCATAGGTATCCTTATACATAACTATCTCCACGTACGGGGGCGGCTCGCGAGTATGCCTTGGTCGGGAAGTTCCAACGGCCTCCTTCCCTTCTCTTTGGCCAATGGCGGCCTCTAGACCTTGGATTAAAGCATTCTGTTGAGGCAGGTACGGATGTCTGGTTGACTGGGATCTCTTGATGTCGGGGGCGACACGGTGTTCCGGTCACCTTGGGACTGGTGTGCTGTAGCGCGACCAACATCTGTCCCGGCGGCGATCGGAGCAGTGTTGCAACCGGATTTCCTGGCTTGAAGAGGAAGACCGTTATATGGCGGAGCTTTAGCAGATCTGGTTTGAGCCATGGTGTTCTTTGTAAATAGGAATATTCCGATGAAGATGTCGATGGAGGTCCGCAAAATATCCCGAAAACGATGTAGATCCGGGAATTTTACCGCCGGAAAACCAAAACGGTGTTATTCCCCACCGGGAATCCAAAAGTGGTGGTTCCCATCGCCGAAAACCAAAACGTGGTGGTTTTATATCACCGAATTGCAAAATAACCGATTTTCGAAGGTGGATCTGGCCGAAAAATGATCGGAATCGTAATTTCCCAGTAACGGAGCCAACTGATGACGTCGGAGTTATCACAAACACGTATGGGAAATATTTGCGGTGGATATCTGGAGGAAGTGTATTATTTTTCCAGTGATGTGCGGTGGTGCTCAAGAAATACATGAAGGAAATATGATGACCAGAAAGCTGTAACGGGCAAGCTCGACTGTTGACAAATTGGAAGAGTTTGTCTGCTTTGTATTAATTATGAGTTGTTTCGGGGTATAGTGCCGTTATTTATAGGGCTAAGAGTTGGCGGTTACAAATGAATGTTATTAAGGCATAATTAAATGTGATTAACTACGTGGATGACGTGGCAGCGTCTGATTGGGTGAGCTCTATGATAACCGTAGCGGGTTATTTGCTTGTAACCGTCGTGCATTAACTCTTGTTACCTAGTCGAACGGGCTTGGTCCGAGCTGGGCGGGCTGTGAGTTGGGGGTGAGTAGATCGGCCCCGTGAGCTTCGTGCCGGGCTGTAAAGCGGCGGGTTGAAGGCTTTTTAATCGACACCTAATTTTGCTGTGATGATAAATATCGTTAAGACCCATTCCAGCTTTATGAAGGTGCAATTACTCGATTAGGCCGGCGACTTATTTGTTATCGCCACGCATGCGCCTCAATGTGAATTTGTGGGCTTTTTTTCGGGGTTGGCGTATCTAACACATAATCTGATTTTATCACGAGCCGTTACATAATTAGCACGCCTATATCAATCCCATGATGAAATCACGATGTTTAGATGCACATACCCATGGGCCAAAATTTATCATTCACTAAGGAATAAGAATTTCAATTTTAATGCTTATGATATCTAACATAATTTAATTTTCATTTCATTCCCTTCATTTTAACACCTCTAGTCTATAAAACGAAACACCGGTGGTCGGAAAACTTGTCCACTAACACGGTGGTGCGGCGACGATGGTTCTATGAATGAGGTTTTGCGTTGTTTGATGTGTTGTATCAAGGTTAAGAAATTTTGTTAATTAAATATATATAAAAAAAAAACTCTAAGGTATTAATTTCCTCTACACTCTCCCTAATTTCTTAAGGTAGTATTTTCCACACAAAAAAAAAAATACAGGATATTATCCCCTCAAATGCACTTGATCAACAAGTGCAACATTATGCATAAAACGTCATCGTTTTGTGTATTTTACACTCACGATCGTCAGTGCGTTGGTGGATCTTCCCCCTCCCCCCCGATATATCTCCTTACCTCTTTTTGGGAGAAATACATCTCCTTACTGAAAGTAGTATTTCTTAATTTTTTTTGAAAGGAGTATTTTCTAAATAGAGCTATGATTATTGAAAATAAAAATAAAAATACTTAGGCAATTGGAAAACTAATTTGATCCTTACTCAAGTAGAAAAATATTAATCCAAAGATAATAATAACTTTATAATTCAATGCGGGTATCACAACTATACTATAGGAAAGTTAGGCCAAAATATATACATATCAATGTTTCTATCTTGAAATACAAAGTCTTTTATATTTTAATTTTTATCTCATATTTTCAGTATTTTTTAAAACCAATAAAAAAAATTATTAGAATTGTACCCTCATCTTACCTATAAATTTATTATACATCAAATTTTAATAAGTTAAAACCATCGCATTAATGTTACTTAAATGATATTTTAGATGGGTTTGGGCAAATGCGATTCCATTATGGCACGTTTGGATAGATGGAATGGAATGACTATATTGGAATGAATGATTATGTTGGAATGGAATGGAATGGACTTGATTCCATTACTACGTTTGGTGCACGCTGGAATGGAATGTCCGATACTAAGGAAGATGGCAGGTGACGGGTAATGGGTGGTGACGGCAGCGGGATATGAGAGTTGATTATATATGGTGTGTGGTGGCGGAAGCGGGTAGTGACATCGACAGGTGACGGCGGTGGGTGGTGATCGTGGTAGCGGTGGTGGCGGGTGATCGGTGGTGACGGTAGTAAGTAGTGATCGTGATGGCGGTGGTGACGGGTGATCGGTGGTGATCGTGGTGGCGGTGGTGGCGGGTGATCGGTGGTGACTGTGGCAGGTGGTGATAATGGTGGCGGCGGGTGATCAGTGGTGAAGGCGTTGGGAGGTAATCGTGGTGGCCGTGACGGAGGGTGATCGGTGTTGGGTGGTGATCGTGATGGTGGGATGGCGGGTGATCGGTGGTGATGGTGATGGGTGGTGATCGTGGTGGCAGGGCGGCGGGTGATCGGATGGTGGTGAGTTGTGATCGTAGTAATGCATTTCATTCCATCCGATTTTTTATGGAATGAAAATGACCCAATTTCATTCCATTGGAATGAAAATGATTTCCATTCATTTTTATCCAAACACGCCAAAATGATGGAATGGAATGAAAAAAGCATTCCATTCCATTCCATTCCTGCAATACAAACGCGTCATTATGGTATGTTTGTCAGGCGAGAATGAAGTGGAATGAAATGATTATTCATTCCATTCCAATATTTGTGTATGGTTATGAGGTAATGGAATTGAATGAAATTTTATTCCAATTGAATGAAAAAGACCCATTTTCATTCCTTCCAAATATGGATGGAATGCGATGAAATAAAATAAAAATCGACAAAACATGCGGGTGATGGGGTAAGAGTGGGTGGTAGAGTAGGGAAGGTGATCGCGTGCTACTCGGGAATTACTAGCAAGAGTACTAGGTCAATCGCAGCATAGAAAAGGCGAGTCAAGATCGATCCCACAAAGACAAGGCAACATCGATAGCAAACATATTAATCTAACTAACAACACATATAACGGTCTACTACCAACGTAAAGACAGAAAATAAAGTTGGTGTTCCTCATCCTAACCGATCTCTTAGCTTGGTGTAACTAATCCTTATGTTTACTTTCCCCGTAATTCCCCGATTCAATCAGAACTTATGTTTTAATTCACTTTTAGCTACGGGCGCAATCTCCTAACCTTGTTTACTTTCATTCGCAAGGACAATAAATGTCTATGCGTAGTTAACTTCCTTAATTGGTTGTATTAACTCACACGCAATAAGTTCTAGAAAGTGTCGGCTCAAGACCGAGAACCTCCCTAGGCAGCTATCGACACTGACTAGCATGTTCCTAAGGATTGATCCAGACTATGTGCTAACTAACACATCACATTACAAGTCATTCATGTTAATTTACGAAGTACGAAAAGTAGATTGGCCAGATCTAAACTATCGTGAATTAAACCTGTAAATCAACGTAGCTGACACTGAATCTCGAAATTTAGAGTGACCTAAGGGTGCCTCGCAATTGCGATATAGACCGTCGCAATTGCGAGAGCGGCGGTTCCTAAAATTGGAATTTCATAGTTCTGTTATGATTAATTCTGGTAAATTACGGGTGCTTTAAACAAGCAGATTAATTACACTGCGTTAAATAAAACTAGTCAACCATAATAAAAATATAAATGAATGTTCAAAGCTTCATACCTTTAATTATGGAGGATCTAGCATGATCAACTCAAGCTAGTTGATGGCTTGGGGAAGGAAACCAATGGAAGAACGCACAAAAGAAAACCAAGCAACTCTTTATTTCATAAACTTAATAATAGTTGAAGTACATGTTATAATGGGGCTGGTACACACTATTTATAAGCATTGTAACCGACTTAATCAACCTAAAACCCTAATCGACTTAGACATAGCGCAGTAGCGCGCTTCGCTTCTTGTCGCCCAAGGTGAAGTGATCCGGAAGGTCATGCTTTGACAGTCCATTCACAACTATTGAATGATCTTGATCCAGCTTGGAAAGCTAGAAGATACGGCCATGAAGACATTCATTTGTGCTATTGGGCCTGAAATATAAACTTAAAGTCTTTGATCCGGTTTGGAGTAATAAAGGGCCAAAAGCCAATCTAAATGGGCGCCATATTGGAAGAATTTAGCCTTGCTTTTACTAGTTTAGTTAATAAAGGTCTTGTGGCCTAAATGGTAGTAAGGCCCATCAAAAATGGTGTCTATGTAAAAGTATATTTGGTTAATTCTTTATTTTCAGCAAATAAAAGTCATTAGGGCTTATTAGAGTCAAGTTAGGTCTATTAGGAAATAATGTGCCAAAAATTACTAAGTACTTTATCCCACATTGCTTAGGAGTTCTCTTGTCTTTTATTTTGTAGCCTATATAAAGGCATGATAGCTACATTATTGTATGAACAACACCATATTATCATATTGAGTGAAATATTTCCCTTAAAGCCGATTAGACTTTATTAACCACTTGCGAGTGAGTGTTCTCTTTGTTGTAGAGAATACACCCTTCAAGAATGAATCAGCGTTTTCGAGCGAAACGTTGTAGTATTTTTGGCATAAATCATAGATTGGAATTTACGGGATTAGGTTTTCTAGATCGTTATTGATCCCTTAGGAGGTTCCTGGGCAACGTCCGATCGTATTTCCAACCCGAATCGTGTTTTTAGGCCAAAAATACTACAACGTTTCGCTTGAAAACAATGATTCGTTCTTGAAGGGTGTATTCTCTACGACAAAAAGAACACTCACTCGCAAGTGATTAATAAAGTCTAAATCGACTTCAAGGGAAATATTTCACTCAATATGATAATCTGGTGTTGTTCATACAATAATGTAGATAGAATGCCTTTATATAGGCTACAAAATAAAAGACAAGAGAACTCCTAAGAAATGTGGAATAATTACCTAGTAATTTTTGCCACATTATTTCCTAATGGATCTAACTTGGCTCTAATAAACCCAATTGGCACTTATTTGCTGAAAGTAAAGACTTAACCCAATATGCTATAACATAGGCACCATTTTTTATGGGTCTTACTACCATTTAGGCTCACAAGACCTTTATTAACTAAACTAGTAAAATCAAGGCTGAAAATTCCTCCAGTATGGCGCCAATTTAGATGGGCTTTTGGCCGTTTATTACTCCAAGCTAGATCAAAGACTCTAAGCATATATTTCAGGCCCAATAGCACAAATGAGGGTCTTCATGCCCGCGTCTTCTAGCTTTCCGAGCTGGATCAAGATCATTCAATAGTTGTGAAAAGAATGTCAAAGTAGGACCTTCCGGGTCACATCATTCCCTCTCCCTTCGAAAGGATTCGTCCTCAAATCCACCTGGATCAAATAAAAATCTTGGCCCAACATATGTGAGTAGGCCCACATAGTGAATAACACCCATAAATAATAAAGAGGTGAACAATGTAGTAATCATCCTCTTGTACAATTGAATATGCACAACATAAAAATCAGAAAATAATAAAATCAAAAGGATTACAATGCAATAAAAATGGATCATGGTAAATATGGTGCGCTTGTAATTCCTTTAAGTGCTCAAGTGACACGGTTGATGTTGCCTCCTTTTCAACCTCTCCAACAAAAGAAATCGGCTCCACACTTAAGTGACCCAACTCATCACAAGTATCATGCACCGGAAAAGATAAATCAAGAACCTCGGCTGGTGTATCATGAAATTCCTCCTTCTCCTCCTCCACGTTCTCAGCCACAAATGTAGGTGTATGTGCATCATCAGCCTCTGCTACTGTAGGCTCATTCTTAATATTCATCTCCACCACACTCTTATCTTTATCGTTTTTCAACTTCTCCTCTCGAATGTTAACAATCTCTTTGTTTTTCGCTTCAACCAAGTCTTTTTCTTTTGTAAATTCAGCCATCCGTTTGCCTCATCCGCCAAAAAACTCTTCCAAAATAGTTCAGCTTCCTTGTCCCATCTATCCCGCCACTCTTGCATCCTAACCTTAGTGTCTTGTTTCACCTTTTGGTTCAGCTCCTCAACAATCCTACGCATCCCTGCTATCAATTTATCTGCTAACTCGTCTTGATGCCTCTGTTCCTTCCTACGAATGCGTCTCTCATAATAATCAAAATAAGGCATATCTCTCACACTTCACTCATGTTTACACTCAACTCTTGTAGAGATCAAACCATATAACAAATCACAACAATAAGAAAACACTGATTCTGCCCAGAAATTCAACCCTACACTTATTGGCACGTGTAGCCCAAACAAAGACGCATTTCAATTTGTTGAAGATTGTGCAAATGTTGGGAGAGATTGCCCACACTTGAGAATGTATAAGATGTTAATTATCAAACTTCCCAACGGCTTAATCTTTTGGGAGAGATGGTAGTTCAACATGGTATCAAAGCCACCCATTTATTGTGCAAGTGTTGGGTCTCTTTGTTGTCCTTAAAAGTGCCCCTTATATGCCTTGTGTATCATGTGACCCAGACTCTTTATAGGCCCACATTTTAGGGGGCGTGTTAAAGAGTCACACATTGGGAACTTGTGATTGTTTCACCCACCATATTTCTTTTACCTCACAATCTAAGTTTTGGGGATGAGACCCCTATTCTTATATGGGCTTGGGCCTACATTTTCTACACTCTTATATGGGCTTGGGCCTAGATTTTCTACATGGTAGAAGAGCCAGAGGTCACGAGATTGAACCTTGGTGTGAACAATATTTTCCTTATTTATATTATGCAAGTGTTGGGAGAGATAGCCCACACTTGAGGGGGTGTTGGAGATTGTGCAAGTGTTGGGAGACATTCCCAAACTTGAGAATGCATAAGATGTTAATTATCAAACTCCCCAATAGCTTAAGCTTTTGGGAGAGATAGTAGTTCAACACAACTGGAAATAAAAAGAAAAGTGGTAGAGGAAAGAGTTTTCTAGAGGATATCAACATTTCAGACCTTTTGGAGTTATAGAGGTCGACCAAACAATCGTTTTTTGTCAAGTGATGCAATCTGT
Source organism: Gentiana macrophylla (assembly GCA_026214975.1). Classification (NCBI taxonomy): domain Eukaryota; kingdom Viridiplantae; phylum Streptophyta; class Magnoliopsida; order Gentianales; family Gentianaceae; genus Gentiana; species Gentiana macrophylla. The sequence continues at coordinate 87,293,487 of CM047812.1, forward strand.
CAAAATTTTCCAGATTGATAGCAGTGACTTACACTGTAGATTGTGATCAAACTATTACGAACACGGGTTGTAAAATTAGGGTCCTTGATCAAGATTAGGTTTCTTGGTTTGAAAAGTTGGAATTTGAAGTCAAGATTGTGGTTCTTGATTACAAGAATGGATTTCTTGATTGGGGGGTGGGGGTCGGTTTTGGTTTCTTGAAGGGGGTCGGATTTTTTTTGTTTTTGGGGTTGAATAAATAATTAGGGTTCTTGGAGAAGATTTGAAGATGTGAAGAAAATTTCCAGGTCAAATGGATGAATGTTTGAAGATATATGGCTTGGGGGGATTAAGGAAAATAAAGAACAAATATTTTTTTTTGAATATGAATCGAAATAAATAAAAAAATAAATTGGATATTTGATATCTTAGTTGTTGAGTTTTGATACCAACTGATGTGATTCCCAGTTCGAAACACGATTGGAAGTTGCCCAAAAACCTCCTAAGGGATCAATAACGAGCTAGAAAACCTAATCCTAGAAAGTCCAATCTAAGATATAGGCCAAGAATACTACAACGTTTTGCTCGAAAACGCTGATCCATTCTTGAAGGGTGTATTCTCTATGATAAAGAGAACACTCCCTCGCAAGTGATTAATAAAGTCTAAATCGACTTCAAGGGATATATTTCACTCAATATGATAATCTGGTGTTGTTCATACAATAATGTGGCTAGCATGCCTTTATATAGTCTACGAAATAAAAGATAAGAGAACTCTTAAGCAATGTGGGATAAATTACTTAGTAATTTTCGCCACATTACTTCCTAATGCACCGAACTTGACTCTAAGAAGCCCAAATGACTTTTATTTTCTGAAAATAAAGGCTAACCCAATATACTATAACATAGACATCATTTTTTATGGGTCTTACTATCATTTAGGCCCACAAGACCTTTATTAACTAAACTAGTAAAAACAAAGTTGAAATTCTTCCAATATGGCGCCAATTTAGATGGGATTTTGGCCCTTTATTACTCCAAGATGGATCAAAGACTCTAAGCATATATTTCATGCCTCAATAGCACAAAAGAGGGTCTTCATGGCCGCATCTTCTAGCTTTCCGAGCTGGATCAAGATCATTCAATTGTTGTGAAGGGACTGTCAAAGTAGGACCTTCCGGGTCGCATCACAAGGCAATTGCGGGCCTGGCTTCAGCTCCTATCATCTAAGTAGGCTTCCTCGTAGACTTCTTTACTTCAGCTCAATGACTCTTTATATCCCGGATTCACTCTCCATAGCTCCAGAATATGGTATACCTGAAAAGCACGGGAAACGAGACAAAATAGTACCAAATCCAAGGGATAAATATGTAAATGAATAATTAACAACCAAGGAACATACACTAAGCAATCAATACGTATTTTACACAATAAAATAATGAGCATGATTTGGGGTAAATAATGGTATAGTTTAGTACTAAATACAGTGTTATCAGAAGAGTGGATGATAAAGTAGGGTAGTTAGGGTGGGGTAAGCTAGGGTAGGGTAAGTGATGGTGGAGTAAAGTATGTGGTGGGGTAAGGTAGGTAGAATGTGTAGGGTAGGATAGGGTGAGATATGGTAGGGTATGATAAGGTGGTGGGTAACGTAAGGTAGGGTGGGGTGGTGGGTAGGGTGTAGTGGGGTGTTAGGGTAGGGCTACCCCACCCACCCTACCTAACCCCGTCCCTTCCACTATATCCTACCTTATGAACCATACCATACCCTACCCCACCCAAACTTAATCCACTACCCTGCCCTGCTCATCACTCAATATGTCACATTTATATAATTTGTTGCATTCTATTCATTAACATTGCTAAAGCAGTAATGGAATAAATTTATTCCATTCATACGTAACAAACATGTCATTACTCTTTATTCCATGAATAAAACATATATATTTCCTAATTTTTTTAGAATGTATATTTCCTATATTTGAAAATGTAATCTTAAATGTCTTAAATTTCTTTTCAGAAATACACAATATCTGATTTATTCTTTCTTTTGAAATGGATAAAATTTATTACTAACCAATGTCCGATAAACAAGCATTCACCATAGGCGGAGAGGGGTGAATTCTCCAAGTAACGAAGCCATTAGCAGACAAACCTACTTGGGCTAGATAGTGAGCTGGTCTATTGCTCGAGCGCCTAACAAATGAAAAAGTGCACAAGGATAACATGCGACTAAGACAACACAAACTAAAACCATACAACCACTAGATGCTAAATCTTCGCCTGGGTCACTTTGCAACCTCTTGACGCTGGGACAAATAGTCCGTCTCCACATGTATTCGACTATACCTCGTGACACTACCAAGAAAATAGCCTGGTAAGTTGTCGGGAACTCCAAAGCCTCAACATCCAAGTTACTTAGAATCTGTTGGATGGGTGTTGGGGAGATATGGTAAAATCCACCCAAAATGGATTTTATAAGGGAAAAAACTATGTTCTGCGACACATGGCAGATGCCACTATATGTTGGCGGATGCCAACTAACATCTGGGACCAAAATATCTCTGACAACATTTGTCGTTCGCCATTATAAGTCTGGCGCACGCCAGCCTTCACAGCAGGTCAGTGAAATGATAATAACTTGAGTTGTAGACCTCCGATTGATGTGATTCAAGATGTGTTAGGAATCTAGTTTCTTGATCTACAACTCTCATGAATAAATCCTCTCCAGGAAATGCATCTAAAGTGAGTCAAATGTCGGTTGAAAATATGCTACGGTAGAAGCACTAATGATCTGTTTGCAATACTCTTCTCGCCCTCAAAAGAAGTGTTAATACTCAACACGTGTCATTACTCGGGATCTTGGTCAATCTATAGTCCTATACTAAAGTCCCAAAATACCAAGTGTAAACACAATACGACACTCCGGTTACAATAACCGATACAAAACCTATCAAAATATGATATTTTATATAATAATTACTATCTACACATTTGGATGAAACTAAGAAAATAATGGCTTGAATTGGTACAATAATGCTCAGAGTGATATCAAAAACGGGGCTAAAATGTCATGATAATAAGTGACGATTTGTCACTCATCAATAATTCATGGATATAACATGGTATATAACAGTTGTTTACATGTCATATTTGACACTTTTGAAGCAATCAAGCATACATTGTGCATAACATAGATATAGCATGTATATCATCATGCACATATTTTAACAAACAATAGTAATTCAATGTATGCACATGTTTCATCAAGCAATGTAGTTGCCACCCTTTGTGCCTACATAGGGGAAGAGTTCTTTGTTCTTCTACCATAACAAAAAATAGTAATCCGAGGGTGTATTCTAGGTTAGAGAAAGTGTAATCTAGCAGTCACACTTTTTAATTAGCGATCCTAAAAGGATTAAGGAGAGTCATTCGTGCGGATCAACGTCAGTGGCCGGACATGTGGGCAGCTATTGCTAGAGACAATCAACTGCGAAAAGATTCTTGATCATTGGTAACAATTTTCTCTCTCCGCTTTTGTGTATTCTATCGTGTTTATTAGAGTTGGTCCGAGTAAAAAGAAATCAAAATAATGAATTCGGTTGCGTCACCGGTTTGATTTCCTTACACTTTCATCATTAAATTCATTCATTACCATGATACATTCACTCGTTCACATTTCATAAACAAACCATTGGTACTACCCAACTCAGACCTAATGCCATTGTAATGGTCTTCGGTACATTTCGATGTATAACAACACCTAATCAAGACTTATTTGTGCGCATACATTCATTTATATGCACTTAACTCAAAAATTATTTCATTAGCCAACTTCCATTAACCTAGGCTACATTCATTCAAGTAAATAACCATAAAGCAAGATTACTTCCATTCTCACTTCCATCTATAACATGTTAAAACATGTTTAAAAAAGTACAATATTCAATACGAAATCTGAAATTGTCTTAATTTGATATACATATTCAATATTCATAAACAATACACAGGTGAATCTGTCTACCGGAGCCACTGTTTTGAAGTTGAGAGCCACTGATGCAACGATGACACCATACCTGTCCATCTTGCGGTTTCAGGTGCCAAGCAATGCAATCACACAAGTTACATATAATTCTACGGTTTATAGAAATTGTAGAAACAATTTTTTTTTAATTTACGGTAATAGAACATTTTGTTTATAAAAAAAAAAATATCACTCTTACCTTGATTCTGTTTTCCTCACAACAATACAACAATTCTGGAAAAAAATCTCATCCAATGCACTTGATTGTCAAATACAAAAAGATACACAGAACGACGTCGTCTCCGTGTGTAAAATTACACATAAAACGACGTCCTTTTGTACAGAATGTTGCACTTTTCGACGGCCAAGAGTGCGTTGGACAATTCCACGAAGAAGTCATGATGTTCAGATGCACATACCCGTGTGCCAAAATTTATCATTAACTGGGGAATAAGAATTACAATGTTAATGCTTATGATATCTAACATTATGTAATGTTCATTTCATTCTCTTCATTTTAACACCTCTCGTCCATAGTACGAAACACCAGTGGTCGGAAAACTTGTCCTCCTACCTCCATGGTGATGGTGCGGCGACGATGGCTCAACGTGTGGGGGTTTGCGTTGTTTGATGTGTTGATCAAGGTTAAGAAAAAATTTATATATATATGTTGTTTGATGTGTTGATCAAGGTTAAGAAAAAATTTATATATATATATATATATATATATATATATATATATATATATATATATAACTCTATGGTATTCATTTCCCCTACACTCTCATTACTTAAGGTAACCCTGTTTTTTTATCTTTCACTTTTGAGAATTTGTTTTTTTCACTTATATCTATCATTTTAGATTATCAATATATTATTTATTATTATTTTCCATTTTATGCCCTCACATTAATTACAAGATTTAAACAATTCTTACACTTCGAATAGTAAAAAATACATTTCTAATGCATCAAAAACATCAAAGGTCATTTTGGAACTCAAATAGCACTACAATTAATTTATATTTTCATTGTCTTTCCGATATAATTTTGGAAATCATTTTTGTGTGAATAATATGTCATTCAGTCTGCCATTACTATATCACTGACACTAGTTAAGGTGTGTCACTAGTGATAATAATAAATTTTAGATATATATGTGTCACTACTAATTATCACACCGTTCGACACTACCATTAAACACTGTGATAGCATGTGACATTACGATATGATACTACCATATGACATTGTGATACTATAGATTGACACTATAACAACAGTAACAAGACCATGTGCAGTACTATTTGACATTGTGTTACACGTAACACTACTATTTTTTTAGAATTGAACGTGGGATTTTTTTTTGTCTCTCAAAGAAAACGTGGTCAGTATTTTTGTTATGTTTTTTTTTTTTTTTTGTTATAATTTTTCAAGAAAAACGTGGTAGTTTTTTTAAGGGGTGAATAGAGAGGTAAAATTGTCTTAACGCCAGATGATTTGTCATTTTTACTAACAAAATTATGTGCTTGTCCTTTTTACTAATTTCATAAATGCTTTTGTTCTTTTTCACAATTTTTCCTTTACATTATCAATATAGTGTATTTAATGATTGCAAATATATTTGAAAGATTAAATAATGACAATCTAGTCATTTCATACTATATTTCAAAGACATTAATCATTTTCTTAGTTTGTGTGCCCACACCAAAAGTGACTAATAAAAAACGGAGGGAGTATTTTCCGAAAAATTACAGGGTATTAATTTCCATGTATATCTCCTTACTCTTTTTTTAGGAGAAATATATCTCCTTACTCAAAGTAGCATTTCCTTTCTTTTATTGAAAGGAGTATTCTCTATATAGAGCTATGATTATTAAAAAAATACTTGGCAATTGGAAAAGTAATTTAATCCTTAGAGCACTCGCATCAGATACTTTTAACGAATATTATATTATACATTTTTAAATACACGTTGTTTTAGTTTATCAATCTTTATTTAAGATTTAAATGATCGATTATTTATTTTACATAACGCTAAGATATAAAGGAAAATTTACGAATCTGGATTTAATAATACGGTATGAAAAGGAAATTTTACATAATCTGTAGTTTACAGTAAAAAATATAATATCTGCTGCAGTGTTATTTTTCCTATTGAAATCTCTACAATAGAGTTTTAAATGATTTACAATATCTACTGCAAGTGATCTTACTCAAGTAGATAAATATTATTCCAAAGATGATAATAACTTTACAATTTAATGCGGGGTCTCACAACTATACTATAGGAAAGTTAGGTCAATAAATAGGCATATCACTATTTCTATCTTTATCTTGAAATATAAGTCTTTTATATTTTAACCGAATATGGAGCATTCCAAAAAATTGGAGATCCAACTACAAGAAAACAAGCAGTCTGATATAACACTATTTTGGTTTCTTTCGTCTCTATTTTGTTTTTGGAATTTTTCCTAGGGGTCAGAGAAACCTTGATCACCACTTTTTTTGCTCATGTTCCTTCTTTATTTTTTATCCGGTAGATGGTCCTCCACAAATAAACAAATACAAATAAAAGGGAACAAACAGGTATGAAAGGTATAATTGTAAACTGCGATCGAATCTATGGAAGCACTAGTTTATATTATCTCATATTTTGAGTATATTTAAAAACCAATAAAAAAAAATTATTAGAATTGTACCCTCATCTTACCTATAAATTTATTATACATTAAATTTTAATGAGTAGAACCGTTGCATTAATGTTACTTAAATGATATTTTAGAGGGGTTTGGGCAAATGCGATTCCATTACTCTCTATTCAATGAAGGATAACATGGCGTTCTGGAGATTTCTCTTTCGGGAAATAATCTCAAGTATTTAGTTTTAGAATGAAGAATTTCATAACGAAGAACAAAAGATCGCCCCCTAAATCGGTTTTTCATATCGCAGTTATCCTGGAAGCGAGAATTACACGTAGCATGGCATTCTTAGCTCTATAGCTTGTGTTTAAATTTGTTATGTATAGCTTTTGTGCTTTTTCTTAAACAGTTGTACAGTTTTTGTTTCAACTAATATAAATATCCCCTTCAAAATCAAATATACCTATATATTTCCTAATTTTTTAGAATGATATATTTCCTCAAAAAAAGAAAATGTAATCTTAAATGTCATAATTTTCTTTCCACAAATACACTTCATCTAATTTATTCTTTCTTTTGAAAGGGATAGAATTTAAGGGGAAGGGGCTAGAAGGACATCAAATGTCATAAATGGGGATTCAATGACATGTTTTATTTTTTGTGATTAAAAAGGACAAAACGATAATAGATGGACCAGAATACCCTTTTTTGTGCGATTTGGAGTTATTGCCAATAAATGCGGTGCTTAGTAAATACATGTCATTAAAGGTGGAGTAATTAAAGATGACTGAATCTTCCAAAAAATCAGTTATCAAAATTTAAAAAAAAACAATAAACTAACGTAAGAAAAAAATATAGTCACTTAAATCTCTTTTAAAATGTTTCCCACATTTTAGGGATCCAATAAAATAGATGTAGTAACACAAAAAAATAAGTAGGAACATTCAATTTAAAAGAAATAGGTACAGAAAAAATGCCAAAAAGAAAATGTAGTAACGCTGGTAAAAAAAACGTAGTTACATCCAAAAAAAAAAATAGTAACGTATAAAAAGAAGTATTAACATGCAATGAAATAAATGAAATTACATAAAAAAAAATATAATAACCATTGAAATATAAGTAGTAACAACCAATAAGATTTATTTATAGCAAAAAAAAATATAGTAACAGTAAAAAAAAATAATAACAAACCAATAAAATAGATGTAATTACGGCAAAAAAATATAGTTACACTGATAAATAAAAGTTGTAGTTACTACAAAAAAACATATTAACACATAAGAAGAAATAGTAACAGCAAATGAAATATATGTCGCTTTCTGAGAAAAAGTAAGAATAATTGAAAAGTAAGAAGAATAATTGCAATAATGTAGATGTAGTTATATCCAAGAAAATGTAGATGTAGTTACGGCAAAACAAATGTATTAACACTTATATGGATCGAAGAATATAGGCAAAGTATTTTTTGCGTCAAAAATTTAGTTGAAGTGAGTTTTTATCAATTAAAATCGAATTTGTGTAGTGATAATGAATGCATAAAATAATGAAAAATTGTTTGCCAAATACAATAAATACATTTTTTTACAAGAACAAATTGAAAAAGGTGTAGAGATAATGCTTCCCTAAAATCATGGAAAATAGATTGACAGTTACAATAAATGAAAAAAATTAATTAATTAAATATTGATGGATAGTAACTGAATATGTATTTAATCGATCAGCGCGTTAAAAGCATTTATTTTTTGCATAAAGGAATTAAATGGTGGAATAATCAGAATCGTAACCGACTGGGTATGAAATCAGCGCCATATTATGGCTTGGCTTGCTTTTAAAAATTTATGAAAAAGGGTATTTTTAAAGATATCTGTTTCGTTTTTCGCTATTAATCTTCGATTTCTGAATCCTAATATATTTATTAATACGTCTTATTTAAGCAAAACCTATGTAATTTATTACTAACCAATGTCCGATAAACAAGAATTCATCACATGCAGAGAGGGGTGAATTTCCCAAGAATCTGCCCATTTGCAGACAATCCTATTTGGGCTAGATAGTAACCTAGTCTATTTCTCGAGTACCTAGCAAATGAAAAAGTGCACAAGGATAACACGCGACTAATGGCAACACAATTTAAAACCATACAACCAATGGATGGTACATCTTCACTTTGGGGTTTGATGCAACCTCTCGACGCAGGACAAATAGTCCGTCTCCATATGTACTCGACTATACCCTCGGGACACTAGCAAGAAAATAGCAGGGTAAATTGCCGTGAACTCCAAAGCCTCAAAATCCAAGTTACCCAAAATCAGTTGAGAAATAGCAATATAGCATGCACTACATGGCCTGCATGGTCCCTAAAGATGATTCCAGTGGCTGAGGCATTATCCACTAATGTTGCAATCGTATTAACCTTTATAGTACTTTGTGGAGGTGGGACTCAAGCTGCTGGCTACCTCTATCCCTCAAGGCGAACAAGCAGATATTGAGCAGAAGTGATGTATTTGATAGCCTCCCTCACCGCCTGTGCAATCAATCCCCCAATCAGCCGGTCTATCATCATAAAATGACGCACAACTGGCCTTCCAGACATACCACAGGGTAGATAGGATAATGGTGGTCTCACCCACATCACCGATGTCTCGTAGAAACTGCATAAACCCCGAAAAGTCCATAGAAGATGACAAAGCCGAACCTATAAGCCTATTCCGCCGATGAAGCCACACTTCTCGAGGAATAACACAGTGAAATAAAGCATGCGACAAATCCTCCTCATAATTGTCATATAAGCTGTAAATCCCCCCACCTACTTCTCGTGACTAGAGCGATGAACCAACCGGTAAGCAATTGTGCATTGCCCTCCGTAGAAAATGAAGCACCCTCGGGCATATATGTAGACTCCAGACCCATCTTCACAACGAACCTCCCGAGTATGAAGATGATATACGGCTGCTTATTTTAGGGTGGTGCAACTGAGTAGCTAGCCGGTATCCCGAATATCATAATGCCATATAATATCATCTACGTGGCTCGCAGCAGCCAACAAGATACTATGGATGGCTTGGGCCTCATACGGATAGAAGGATCCCCAGACCAACTCATTGTTCCACGTTCGGGTAGGGGGCATGGATCAACTTCTGCACTTTAGTGTCTGGCGGCAGTACGGACGACGAAGGTAAAGGCAACCACGCATCAGAGTATACCTTAATAAGTGAGCCATCTCCACCTCCATCGCAACCCATGCACAAGTAAATCTCTGCCCTCTAAGAGGCTCCGCGAGAGATAGGACGGCCACGAACCGAGATCCGTATCAAGGGTGTTCCCACCACTAAAGTATTTTGCATGTAACACCCTACTAACTAAACGACCCACTTAACTTGAGGACTTGTTTGTCTAACAGAGCTAAGTTATAACAACTTAGATCATGAAACCCGAGGCCACCAAAATCCTTAGGAACAATGCAACTACTCCATAATCGTTGTAACACAAACAACACCTCAATTAAAATTTAAGCAATAAATAAGAATGATTGACAAATTAATTCATATTCAAACGAACTTTTAATTTCTTTTTTGAGCTAACATTATATTTTTTTATTCATAATCTATGGCATTTAACTACTTAATTAATTTGTATAAACGTTTCTTAAAATATATAAAAATATTTACGTAACATGATAAATTTAAAAATTATAAAACGAATGGGTACTACGGTTTACAAGCCGCCGTCGTATAAGCTATACTCTATACTATATTCATATTGAGGAAGAGATTTAGAATTGATTTTGGCCCAAACCCAGATTTAGAATTGATTTTGGCACAAACCCGCTTTGCCCCCGGCCTCCAAGCCTAAACATAAATATTCTTACGTTAAATTACATTAAGAAGAAAAAACCAAATTCAAATATGTCAAAGGAAAATCATCCTCTAAAAATCAGTCACCCTTTAATGCGAAAAAATAATAACCCCTTACGTTCAACAATTAAATCAAGCAATCACATATAAATATTCTTACATCAAATTACATTCTAAAAATAATTAAATTCAAATATACCAAAGGAAAATCTTCCCCTAAAAATTAGTCACCATTTAATGTGAAAAAATAACAGCCCCTTACCTTCAACAAATAAATTAAACAATAATGCACGCATGGCTTAACAAAAATAATCTCATTATGCATCAAAATCCCAAACATTACGTCATTTTCAATGATTTCTCAAATTCCAGTCTTCTAAAAAACTCATATCACCTTCTTCACAACCATAGTTGACATTCATCCTAGTAACTTCTTCCTCTCCACTTTACAATTTTCACTCGAGGTGCGCATCATAATTTTACAGAGATGATTATTTCACGATACCTTACCGATAAATGTCATTTATAATGTTACTCAGGGACTCGAGTGTTGAAAATCGTCAACTTAAAGGACCTCCTCATCAACATTTTGCTACAATTTATCCAGGTAAATAGCCTCTATTATTCAAATGTAATTTTTTTTCTTGCAAGTTGTATAAAATGGTATAAAGTGTGAGGTATAATGGATTCTTATAGTTATTTCATCAAGCAAGTAGTATAACGTAAGAGACAATATACCAAACCGAAAGGTTTACTTTTTTGTTTGCAGGATCAACTCATTCAAGTTGTATAAATTAAAGTGATATAAAGTGTGAGGTATAATATACTTCTTATAGCTTTTTTTGTCACGACCCCATATCACTTTTAGCTCATACCTTAAAAGTAAATTTATTTAGGTAATTTAATAGGATAACTATAATTTAAAATTTAAAATAATCGGTTATTTATCCCAAACCGTGGAGTACCGCACGATATCCTGTTATTTTGAAAGAAACGTTTTCTTGAGAATTAAAAAAAATAATGAGAAACTGACAAAGGATATTTACTACATTAATGCAATTGATGCTATTCCACACGTTGCTTCAGTTTCATTTGGGGAGTTTAATACCATTAGGCCTTTTATTACATTGTACTCACAATCCAATTTTTTCACGTATCTCTCTTTCCAGAACAAAGCATTCCTCCATCTTAGTAGTCATCTTCCTTTAGGACTTTTGAAGCAACTTTGATCAAGGGATTTCGATTTCAATTGCTTTTGGTGTTGGAGCTAGCAATTTAGTTAAGATAAAGAATTTAATATCAATTGTATTTGATTCTGCATTTCTATATATTGTTTTGTCAAGTTCATAAAATAATTGTTAGGGAAGAAAAATGTCCATTTAAGAAAATTCTTTATCTAAGTTGAATGTTTCATCTCCTTTTCATGATCTCTTCCTAAATTTTATACCTTTTCTTTATATATATTCATATATTATTTATATTTTTTTCAAGTATATATGTATGATCTAACCACACACCTCCAAAGTGTAAAACATCTAGCCATTGATTAACTTTTTCCAAAACTACGTAAATTAGTTCATTATATGTAAAAACACTAACTTAAAGGTAAAGTTACTTGAGAGGATCTTGGTCCGTTGTAGATTGTCTTCAAACAGTATGTTAACTAAAATAATAGTAATTAATATTAAAGTGTTACTATTATATTGTATCTTTATTTTAAACCGTTAATCTTTCCAGTACGATTTTTATTTTATTAACTTTTTTTTCTGGGTTTTATAAATATGACGTATAAGACATCCAGTCAATCCAAATATATTTATGGGAAAACTCAAAAAATACCCTGTTTGTGTAAATATAATTTTTGTCTACACCTTTTTTTTTTAAATTTTATTCCTACCTTCCGCCTTAAGTATCTACGGTACTTCGAAAAGTTGGACGGCACCGCTTTCATCTTGGACGGCATCGCTTAAAATTGGACTGCCAGTCTCATTGAAAAGGACGGTATCGCTTTCATCTTGAAAAATGAAAAATATCACAGGTTGGCGGAATCTTCCATTGATCGATGGTAAGGAAGGCGGTACCGTCGAAAATTAGCTGCACTCGTCGATGATTTCAAAGAGGCGGAAGGCGGATAGAGCGGTACCGTCAAATTCTAGGGCGATGGGTATGAAAAAAAGTTTGAAAAACAGGGATGTATAGGAAAAAAATGTTTTATGCAAATAGGGTATTTTTTGAGTTTCCCCTATATTTATTTACGTTCCATTTTATACGACAGATCTAATCTAATATATATAATAACTGAATTATAAGAAAATAGAATATGAATAGAGAATAGAATATTATGTTAGTCAGAAAAATGGTACTGTCCTAGTTACTAATTCTAGTTTTACAAAGAGTTGAATCAATCCTCGAAATAATCCCAAGTGACTTAGCCCTCTACTCACGGGTAGTAGATGTGAGATTATTGCCGGAGCCGGTTAGTCCCCGTCCATGGGCAAGAATAATGGACATCCGGTCTGCTTTAGCTCAGTTATAGTCTCAGTGACCGTATCACTAATCAGATTAGCATACGAGCCTTCACGGATTCGATAGTAAATCATTTTTCCGTTAATTACTATGGTACTCTTATTTCAATAAATTTCTATTCAATGACTAACTTCTTTTAATTTCATTATTCCTAGAATAAATAATGTAAGGAACTCCGGATAGCTCGCCCAGCGCGCGTCACTGCCTTCACTTTTGATATTTTATTCTTTACGGGGATTTCGAGCTCACTCTTTATTTTATGTTTAATTTATTTCAGATGATCAAGTTAGCCCCGACCACGAAAACGGTAGCATCCTGTCACATTATCTTGGTTGATTTCATGTCTGATTCCGAGGAGGTCGTCTATGAGTTCAAGGCAATGGAGATAGAAATTGAGGATAAATAAATATTTGGGACTTAGACTTATATCATTTGTGTTTTGTAATAAATCGGGTTGACCCCGTAGACCACTTTACTTTGTTATGCAATACATTTTAACTTCCGCAATTATTTTACTTCTCTTAGTTTTCAACTACGAGGCTTCGTGTTATGAAGTTTTTTCTTTCATAACATGGTCGAACGGTTCATTTCCCAAGAAAATTGTGCATTTTGGGAGTGGGTTATTACATTTTTCATCATGCAAGTAGTATACAGTAGGAGGCAAAAAAATGCTGAAAGTTTTTTTTTGTTTATTTGTTTGCAAGATCTCATCAATCAAGTTGTATAAAGTGAGAGGTATGATACACACCATTTAACCAAAAAAAAAATTAAAGAAAACAAAGAAATCTTAGCTCATATGAATCATATGATGGAGGAAGGAAATCTTAAAACTCGGATGGTAGATGAAATTTGGCAATAAACGATTGAGGGAATATTTGAAATTGTATCTAGTGTGTTATTAGTCGCTTCAACTTTAGTGTTTGAAGATTACGAAATTATTTACTTCTAAGACTTATTTTATATGTAGGAATTGTTCCAAGGTGGCCGTTGAAATAACAATTGCAAGTTTGCAACAGAGGATGATGAACAGCCAAAAAACACTATTGTTTTCCTAAATAAATAACAAATATTACTGATATTTGTTTGGAGATATTGGGTTTCCTTCTTTTATTTTTGTTTCATTTAAGAGTTTCATGGCTTTGTTGTATGTATATAAGAAATAAATTTATGTTTTCCGTCCATTTTAGTGTTACGTCATATTTTTCTTCTTCATGTAATGATTTCACTTCAGGCCTTCTCCGTGTAACGATTTTGTACTAGGAAATGTCTAAATTCCAAGTAGGACTTGTTCCATTTATTGTTTTTTTTTTCCAATGAATCGCTTAATTTTTTTTCCATCCTTTTATTGCACTTAAAGCTTCTTCTAGAGGAAAAAAAAACATTTCTACCCTTTGGTGTGCAAATGGTATATGATGCTGGAAATTTTATTTACTTATCAAATGGTTGGATGAATTTGTTGAAAATTTGGCGTATGCATACTCTTGGCACGGCGCCGCCTAATGTGAAAATGTTCAATACTATAGCTGTTGAAGACTTGATTGTGAAAGGTGTCGGAGTTTCAGGGGTTGTGATATTTGGCTTTGATTTCGATGAATAATGTACACAATCTTGCATGGATCATAATCTTATGGGGGCTAAAGTGGGGGAAGGGTGTGGGGGATAGAGTGTTTTATGATTATTTTATGAGGAGAAAAAACCTAGGGGTTCGGGACGAGGCCGAGGAAGAGTCTTATAATTAAATAGCACATGATCCACATACAAGTGTTATACTATATTGAGTCATTTAAAGTGTTGTTCAAGGAGAAGAAGAAAAAAAACCTACTTAGTTGTTGTCAATAATAGCTTGCAACACTGCTTCTTTAATAATGTTTGAAAACTTGGGTAAACTTTAAACTAAATGTAATTAGTGTAAAGGTTTTTTGGAGGTAGTTTTTTCCTTTTATTTTTATGCGTGTGATTGGAGGAAAATTTGAAAGGACGGGGTACCTAAATGAATGAGCATGGGGTTGTTGGTAGGGCGGGGGAGGCAGGGTGATTTATGATTACATCTGGAAAAATATTTTAGGAGGGTTTAGGGTTTCTTAAGGAAAGTTACAAGTTTTTATTTTAATTTTTGTTAGGGATAAGTTGGGGAATGGGAGAGATGAGACCGGAGGCTTGGAGATAAATGATGGTAACGCCCCGTTCCCGGAAACCGAGTCCATATCAGGAAAAGGAAAGTTATCAGAAACCTATCGGGTCACATGAGGGCATTTTAGTAAATGCACTTTGTGCCTACGGCCAACATATTCGGAAACCTATCGGGTCACACACGTATGAATAACTAGCCGGAATTAATTTGAGGTTATTGCGATAACCGGATGAAGATTTGTTTATGCCTACTATAAAGTGTTATAGTGATTGATTAATATGGTGTTATTTATTTATTATGAATAAATTAAATGCAAGATATTAATATTGCTGATTAATTAAATATACATATATTATATATGGGTCGAAATATACATGTGTATATGATACACATGGATTTTGCAAATTAATTAATCATAGTGTTATATTATTATTAATATTGGATATTAATGTATATAGATATATGTGTAGTATATATGTGATATATACATATATATATATATATATATATATATATATATATATATATATGTGTGTGTGTGTGTGTGTGTGTGTGTGTGTGTGTGTGTGTGTATCTGTGTGCATGTGATAATATAATAAAGATATATTCAATATTAGTTATTGAAAAAATATATACCTTTAGAAAGTATTTAAAATAAGATATTAAATATATAGCATATATGATTTTAAGGAAAATTCTTAGGTAAGTACTTAATGAGATAATCCATCAATTATCTAGTTGATTTATTAAATCCATATTCTATTGGGAAAATAGTTTTTTTTCCCACTCCACTCAAGCATATGGGGCGCACCTGTTCTCCTATAAAAGGTGAGTTGTGTCAAACTCTTTTGTATCACAATATCCTAGTGGAAAAAGAGAGAGTTTCTTGAGAGAGTTTCGTGGGAAGAAGAAAAGGCGACCTAGCAGTCGACTTTTTTCAGCAGCAGTCCTTCGAGGATTCCAGCGGTTGTTCGTGTGGATTACCGCTAGAGGCCGGACACTTGGACAGCTCGGTGCTTGGACCATCAACCGTAGACAAAGCGTTGATCCAATTGGATCAACCGAGGTATTCTCTAATCTACTTCTTCTATGTTTGTTGCTTAAACGAAGTCGATCCTGGTGAAAATGAAATTAAATTTTAAATTCGGCTGCATTCACGCATAGATTTCCTAACACTTGAATGTCATCTCCAAAAATGACATGGCCCAAGAAACTGACTTGATTCAACCAAAAGTCGCACTTCGAAATTTTAGCATATAACTGGTTCTTTTTCAAGGTATTCAACACTATTCATAGGTGTTCTTCATGTTCTTTATCATCCTTCGAGTATACATGATATCATCTATGAACACCATCACGAATTTGTCCAAGTATGGCATGAAAACACGATGCATTAGATCCATAAATGCCGATGGAGCATTAGTGAGTCCAAATGGCATAACCATATGAAGGCCGTCTTCGGTATGTCTGCCACTTTGATCTTCAACTGATGATAACCCGATCTAAGGTCAATCTTAGAGAACACTCTCTTACCTTGCAACTGATTAAACATATCATCAATCATCGGTAGCGGATAGTTATTCTTGATAGTGAGGTTATTCAAGGCTCTGTATGTTGGAAAGGTGTCCTAAACCCAATCGGGTTGGACCGGATCCGACCGAGTCGGGTCATTTACAGTCTATTTAGTTCATGTAATAACTTTATTATGATTAATAAAAGCACTTATGTTATTATATATTGTTTATCTTCATATTATTTGTTGTATATATATAGTAACATCCCTAGTGTCAATCTGTGATAGAGAAACCATGATAGTGATTATGGTTGATGAGATCTCTAATCACTATAACAAGATTGGTACTTAAATGTCTCTAGTCTTATGTATTATCAAATGGGACATTGATAGCATAATCGATCAAAGACGTATTGGATGTCTTCTATCTTTTAGAAGGTAGGGATAGATCTCGTCTATCGAAGTGTAGAGACACTTGGGTATGACGTGGACGTGTATTAGAGAATGCGTGACGTTAGGATCGACCCACTTACACTAAGTGTCACACTATGTGGCGGTTGTGTAATTATCATTTTGACCGGAGTCTTCATTGCATCACGGTGTGGATTGTCATGCTTTGACACTATTGAGATTTCTCCTAACCACAGAGCGATCATGCGGTAGTGATTGGGTATTATATTGAAGCATGCAGAGTATACATGATTGGTAGTCCGGGAATCGCGTATCCTATGATTGGGATCGAATATCCGAAATGCCTTCTTATAAGGAATGTCTAGCTCTCGAGAATCTTTGCAAAGTGGGAGTAAATGTGTTATTCCGAGAGAGCATGATATCCAGATTATAAGATACGATCGTTAATGTATCGACACTCGAGATACGATCGTATGGATATTATTACAGCGATAGGATTGTAAGTTACATGTTAATTGCTTCACATGAAAGGTAGTAGTCATTGCTTTTGACTCTTCAGATAATTGGGGGTCACAGTGTGTTGCTAGACGCTATCCCGTGATCGTTAGGTATGAAGGGCATTTTAGTAAATTGTACTTTGTGTCTACGGCCAACATATTCGGAAGCCTATCGGGTCACACACATATGAACTTTGAGTCGGATTAAAATGCGGTTATAGTTGATAACCAAATAAGGAAAGTTTATCTCTAGACTATAAAGGTTATAGTGGTAAATTAATATGGTGGTATTTATTTATTATGAATAAATAAAATACAAGATATTAATTATATTAATTAAAGAATATTCCGGAAGCCAATTAATTGGCATATGGGGCGCCACATCTAGGGTATAAGGATACACTTGAATTGTGCACTTTAATTAATAAGATTGCCATAATATTAATATAAGATATTAATTGATTTTGGAAAAATAGATTTATGGTAATAAGATAATTATAATCAATATATGATATTGGAAAAATAAATTATAATTAAAGAGATAAATCAATCTAGTTGATTTTCCTTATTTTATTGGGAAAATGTTTTCTTCTCATCCACACAACTTTGGGGCGCCACTTCCTCTATATAAAGGAAGTGGGTGTCAAGCTCTTTTGTACATCACAATTGCAAGAGCTCATAGTTCTTGTGTAAAATAGAGAGCAATCCATAGTGAGTTTGTGAGGGGAGAAAAATGGCCGGTCTAGCAACCGGAGTTTTTCCGATAGCGGAGGATTCCGGCAAGGGGTTCGTGTGGATTAGCGATAGAGGCCGGACGCGTGGACAGCTTGCGCACTGAACTACTCTCCGTTGACGGTCAAAGCGACGATCTAGTAGATCATCAAGGTATAACCGTCAAACTACTTAACGTGTTTATTGCATTAAACGAAGAACGATCTAGAAAAAGGAAATCAAATTTTAAATTCATTGCGTTAAACTAGTGATTTCCTAACACTGTAGTCTATACACATTCTCATGCTACCGTCCTTCTTCTTTACAAACAAGACTGGGGCTCCCCAGGGTGATGTACTAGGCGGAATTATGTTCCTCTCGAGCATATCCTTAAGTTGTGCCTTCAACTCTTTCAATTCAGCCGGGGCCATCCTGTATGGTGCTTTAGCAACTGGTGCCGCTCCGGGCACTAATTTGATCTCGAACTCTATTTCTCTATCCGGCATGTTGCCTGGTAGCTCATCCGGAAACACTTCAGGGTACTCCCTCACTACAGATGTTTCCTCTAACTTAGGCTTCACTTGTTTCACGTCCACTGCGTACTACAAGTAGCCTTCACAACCCTTCTGACACGCCCTCATAGCCTTAACTGCTGATATTATCAGATGACACTTCTTACTCGGCTTGTAAACATTACCTTGATAAGTCTTAGATGATTTTCCGGGTACCTTGAAGGGCACTCTCTTTTCTCTATAGTCCAAAAGCACATAATTCTCGGATAGCCAATCTATTCCCAGAATTACATCAAAGTCTGATAAATCCAAAACTGTAAAATCACTCTTGCAACGGTAAGTTCGTACTCGAACATCCATTTGAGGTATCTTCTTGGCTAACTAAGTTACCTTCCCTAGGGGTGTAGTTATCTCCAAGGAATTTCTTAAGGTTTCCATAGGTAGGTTTAATTTCCTTGCTACCTTAGTCAACACAAACGTATTAGACGCTCCAGTATCAAACAAGGCCGTAACTGCTAGGTTGTCTAATATTATCGTACAATAGATGTGAATCATTTATTTAAATACAAATACAACATGATTTAACGTGCTATAAAAGTATTTTAATTACATGGAATAAACAAATTAAAGATATCTGAGATAACATTTTCATCCGGTTCTGCATACTCTGCATCCACGGCAAACACTCGAACTGGTCGGCTCGAACCTCCTTTCCCAATTCCTTGATTTTGAGTTCCTCTTAGCACCATTAATGACCGAAGGCTTGTCCTTGAAGGTCTCAGCTTCCAATACCTTGTTCAACATTTCAGCCATGTTCTTTGGTGTACTTCCCAACTTTCCCGCTTGGATCTCAAGGGACAAACCATTCTTGAACAACTGAAACTGCACTATTAAACTTCTACTCGGTGCATTCCTCACCAGAAGGTACTTCCTTATGTTTACAACCCATGTAGACAAAATTCTTGGATAGGCAACCTATACTAAGAATTACACCATGATTCGTAGAATTCAAAACTATAGGGTCCTTTTCTTTTTCTTCTTTTTCAGTGGCAAACTCCAACACGATCATCAACATCTTCTAGATGAACCACAACTACTATACCCCCATCTTGAACCAAACCACTCGCTTCTTGCTGGGCCCTAAAACTTTCGTTTCCAAACTTATCGACACGAATATCTCTGAGGTTACCTACCATTCTGAAGGATCATGAAGAATCAGAACAGTTCTAAGTAGTCTAAAGAAATCTTATCTTAGAAGAAAGGAAGCCTAAAGGACGTTTTGCTTTGATACCAACTGTAACGCCCCGTTCCCGGACACCGAGTCCATATCCAGAAAAGGAACGTTCGGCACGAATAATATAAAATAAATTTCATATTATACGTAAGCCTCTACTACATCGTATCGAGTTAAGCAAACGAAAGCTAATAGACTCGGGTATATTTTTTTTCAACAAACAAGAATAGAAGCATCCAACTAAAAATAGAAAGGGGTATCTTATTACAACGAAAATCTCCGAAGAAACTTACAACGTACGGAACCTCCAAAAGTATACTAAAAGAAAATTAAAAATTCGAAAGGAAATACATCTTCTTCCAAAACCCAACTTAATAAGACTAGAAATTCATAACAAAAGAAATAATGAAAAACTTCAAAATAGCATCCTCAAACGTCGTCCCTCAAAATCCTCATCGAATTCGGATCAACTCGTTTCATCTTCTCTCCCCAAACACATAACAAACATGCATTTGAGGTAAGTACAATGTACTCAGTAAAAGGTAGAAGCTACAATTTAATTAAGGTTTATGACGCAAGATTTATAATTAATAGATTATATTTATAAGACCGACTCAATCTAGGGTTCACTTCATGTCCACCAACATGTCATGACTATACGTATCTAGCTTAACTTATCTTTGTTACGTCAACATTCAAGGGCACTATGCGAGGTGTATGTCCACCACCAGATATCCTTGTCGACTATGGTGGGTAGCACCGATATCCCCGGGATCTCCCCGGTATGTGTACACGTTGGGTGAAGTCACTCTGTATGTAGGGTCTATTTTGGAAGACTTACGGAGTTATTCACTTGTCCGACCACCCACACATCGCCGATATATATACTTGTGCCTATCCAAGAATGGCGTGACGTTTAAACTTTTTACTAAGCAAGTATGTATTATTTAATAAGTCGTTGACTTGCCACCTAAGTATTTTCAAGTATAGCTCACTTCTCAACTCCACTCCCACACTTAGGCAAATTAGACATCAAGTCCTATCACATACACAAACATTGATGAGTCTACTTCATCAAAGCACAAGCCGAGTAATACTCTTCTGACGGTCCTGAACTTCAACTTTTAGGAAGTATTCATCCGGTGGCTGAACTAAATGCATCAGAAGCTTAATCATAGCTTGTTCATGTCCATTTAAGGTTATTAGATCAAGATATAACAATTACAAGCCGGTCTCGTGGCTTAAAACACAACATTTCACCAAAAGCAGGGGTAGTGTGTGCGCGACTTTTTTTGGAGTCGCGTCCGCACCGCTTGACCGAAGCATTCCAAAATCATTCTCCTGCTGGCCTGTTCGCAGACGCGGCCTCTCGTGCGCTTACCTTTGAAGGTCGGTGCTCTTGCAGATCGCCAATGGTGCGCTTGCACCGGACGAAAATTCTCAAAATAGACATTCGCTTTCGCCAAGTCCAAGATCGCCCTCGTGCGCTTGCACCGACCGCAGAAATCTCTAAACTCGATCTTTTCTGCCTTTTATCAATTCCTGCTCGAATCCAAACAAGTTCAACATCATATTATGTAGAAAAATATAAGAAAAGCACAACTTTTATAAACCAAAACAACCTTTGATTCTTAAACAACATATAAATATGATTTCTAACATAAAACCACATCAAAACCTCAACTTAAATCATATAAACCAAAATTAAATCATACGATGATCCTTTTACTTGATAGCAAGCAAATCCAAAACCAACTTCCAGAAAAACAACAGCAAAACGATCATTTTCTCACAAAAAACCAATGTGATCAATTCCAAAATATGTTAGATTCAATCACACGCTTCTATTGTAACAAAACTACGAAAGCTATGAGTGTTAATCCCTAAAACTCATCCAAGAACACATCTAGGTCGAATTTACATACCTTGACAAAGCTCCAAACTTTCGATTCGAAACTACGCCTCTTCACGACGCATTTTCCAACGCCTACTCGAATCAAAAACCGTTAAGAATTGCCTTAGAATTCTGAAGAAATCTCCCAGCCTTTTCTATATTGCTCTCACGCGTTTGCAGAGAACGTAAAACCAATTTTTGATTTTTGGTAACAGGTTATCAGAATAATGAGAGACATTTTCCTTAAATATCTTTTCCCAAAATTGGCAACCTAATCCCTCTATTTCCTTAATTGTCCCGTTAATCATAATTAATCATATTCCCCATAAATATATGTATTTCGGCCATATATACATATATATATGAACATACTTAAATCCAAAATCGATGAATTTAATATTTCGTTTTAAGTAAAATGACATCGCCTGTTTTTTTCAAAATCGAAATATTACTGATAAGTATGTGGGGTGGGCTAGAGTAAGGGCTAAGACTTACTAATGATTTCATATGAAAAATCAGGCAAAGGTATACGCATTTTTTAAGTCAAATTTAATTATTTCCATGAGTTATTCATTTAAAATAATTTTGGTAAGATAATCAATCTGAAGTATGGATTGATAACTCTTTGTCCAAATTCTACTGTATACAATAAGCATTATGTTTTTATTTTTATTTTTATTTTTATTTTGTGCATTGGCATGAGTTTTTAAGTAGTTTAAGTCATATTTTTAAGGGCAATTTATATTATATATTGGTAAGTAAGTAGTTTAAGTCATATTTTTAAGGGCAATTTATATTATATATATTGGTAAGTACATTGAATTCATATTCAAAGGAAAAAAAAATTAACATCCAAAAATAAAATAAAACCCATATAAAAACATAAGCGTAGATTCAAGGTATCGACCGTTAAATGTCTTTTCTGAGAATTTCATTTGATGATTGTTTTCCTGTTGAAGATCAAATCAACTCTCTATCCTCTGCCGATTGAAATTTCTCATACGCTACGCCGCCGCTTGGCCACTTCTTCATCAGGTTGTGTTCTTAGCTCCTTTACTATGTACAAAAATATACTTGACATGGTTTCAGCTATCACATGTGCCCATGTGTTATGTTACTTGATGGATGATTAAAAGGTGAGATTTGTCTTTTATGGGTTTAGTTTTAGTCGTAGAATTTGAAGTTGTGGTTGATTTCTATACCTGATGGTAGTTCTGAGATGAGCTGTCTTTAATTTAGATTGAATCACATTCTTTTATGCTGAATTTCATGATGTTTGAGTTTTGTGTCCTTGTTCTTTGGTTGCTTATTGAATCCGTGTTTTTATTGCTGTTTACTGATCAGAAATGCTCAAATTCGGCCTAATTTAATTTTTTTGAGGGATAAATTAATTTTTATATGAGAGTTTATTGATCGTCTGAATGCATATAGCTTTGTCGCTTTCTCAGTAGTAGGTTTCTAAGTCTGTTAGAGTGTTTGATGATTTGTGTGACTTGGAAGCGGTGATTGCTTTCCTGTTAGGGGTCTATGGTAGTTTCTATTGCCGAAATGGTTCACTTGTTAAGAAATTTTATGGCATTTTTGGATTGGTGTGAGTGTTTGTGTTGGGGGGTTGGCGGTTTGGATAGTGCGATTTGGCGGCGGTGATTTATTCCCCTTAAGAGTCTATCACAGTTACATTTGCATGTTTGGTACTTGATCTGCTTTCTTGTTTCGAAGAGAGTGTATGATTGCAAAATTGCTTCTTTTCAGTCATTTTCTGTGATGGTTGTTTGCTTTTGGGAATGTGCAACTGCCCTCCTTTTTCCTTTTTTTTCGTGGTTTAGGGCTGTGCCCCCACTTTATTTTTAGGGTGTAAAAATGGACAAGCCCTGAAATCAAATAATTGCACCATGACATGTATGCGTGTTCAATTATGCCTCATGCTTATTAGTCTATAGTTCTTTGGACAACAAATAAATTTCTTCCTGTTTTGAGCCTAATAGGTGGTCTTCTTGATCTAAGAATAAGTATTTATACATGTTTCTATTTCCTTTTTTCCATATAAATTCAACATGTGCTCCCCCCCCCCCCCTTTGGGTTCATTAAAGGGTTTCCTCCAAAGGGATTCTGCTCTGGGTACGGTTTTCCAGTCAGTACCCGTCCCTTACCTCCTTCAAATAAAATTTTGATTGCCTACCTGCCTAACCGTCTATGGGAGAATTTCTTAGAGAGAGAAAAATTCCCCTTGAATTTTTATTTCAACATCGTGTTTGCTGTTTTTGATATTTGACGTTTCAATCACAATAGTTCTTTTCTTGACGTACCAATCGGGATCTTTCAATTGACATTTATTGTTTTTGCTTGTTTCTAGGAAAGCAGCCTTCAGTTTTTGGAGTTCAGTATCCTGTTAATGTTGCCTGCTTTAATTCCTACTAGTATCAAGAATTGAATATCCCCAGCTGTTGAAGTTTTCTCTGCAGGAAGCTCCTCATTATTGCTATGCCATCTCTTCAGCTTCTGCAGTTAACAGAGCACGGTCGAGGCCTTTTAGCCTCTAGAAGGTAGGGAATGCTTTTCTTCTTTGTATATTATTTCAAGTGTGCGACAGACTTCATATTTCCATATTCTTAGGTCTTGACAAAGTTCTCTGAAAGTGTTTTCACTCCTTGCTTCAGCATCTGAAGCCTTAAACATAGGCTTTACTAAAACAATTATTGTTCTTTGATAGTTGAAGGATGCATCAGTTATTTGGTGACTTGTTTTTTTCCCTTTATTTATTTATTTATTTGTTAAAAACTGCATGTTGCTTTTAGTTTTCTTTAAGAAGGGGGGTGGAGAGATGAATCCTCTTTTATTTTTCCAGAAACTTCTTGGTCATCTTTCAAGCTTCTTAGTTTTTTCTGACATATAATTATGTTGTTTTTGTTTCTACAGGAAAGCTTTGCTGATTGCAGCAGGTGTCTTTGTTGCTGGTGGGACAGCAGCAGCTTATGTTCAATCACGAAAAAAATCTAATAACCTTACTGCTTTTGATTCTTGCAATGAAAATAAAGTTAATGAGGAACTATCAGAACACAAAGGTGGGAAATCTAATATTGTAAAAAAGAGTAGACAAAAGAAAGGAGGATTGAAGTCGCTTCATGTCCTAGGTGCAATCCTTTTATCTCGTATGGGCCAAACTGGAGTGTGGAACATTTTGTTTCTGGTTGCCACAGTGGTGAGGCTCTTATTACCTGCCACTATCCCTTAATGAACCTCTTTTGTTACTCTCCAGTGCAACATTTTTTTCCGCACAAGAGATGTTTTCTTTTCCTCCACTAGATATAGTGTTTTCTCTTAGTGAAATGGCAAGTCTCTTTTGTGCAGATAAATCAGTCTTTTCTCACACCAATGAGTGTATAGTTGTTTTTTAGCATGTTCTTCAACTAAATTTTTTCAAGAATGCAACGATGAATCACTCTGGGGTGTGGACCTGTCCTCACCTGATATTTTTGGAGCTTCCTCTTTTGAAATCTTGCGTCTATTTTTCCTATTTTGATGGTTCTGTGTACATCCATAGTGTTTTAATGATCGTGCAGTTAAATAGGGCACAATTTTCATGAAACCAAATTGCACTATTAGATCTTGTGGTATTAGACTTGATTTGTCAGCTGACACTTTATCCCACTGTTGAATGATGCTTTGCATGACTTCAAGCCCCACATTATGCGATTCTTTATTTTTTACTGTCAGTTCTTAGTAAACCGCAATAATTTGATACAGGAACAAACGAGTATCCTGGATACTTCTTGTCAAGCTTGAACCGCTGTTTGCATACTGCATTTTCCTGTATCGGCAAGCTTTTAATGCGATTCTTTTCTCTTTTGTATTGTATGCATTGATATAAATTTGTTTTTAAGTACCTTGTTTTCTGTAAATTTCCTTTAGAAATCTGAGCGAGAATTTTCCGTTTTGGAAGGCAAGTTATAACTGTTGCTCACTTGGTGATAACGTTAGTGTTCCTGTAAGTTTGAGATAAAGTTATTATCATACGTTAAGTAATTTCCTTTTATTTCCTTTGCAGATCTCACGTGCCATAGTGAGCACTAGATTGGCCCGTGTTCAAGGATTTCTTTTCCGTGCTGCTTTTCTTCGTCGCGTACCCGCTTTTTTCCGTCTTATTTTAGAGAACGTCCTTCTTTGTTTCGTTCAGTCAACTCTTCATTCTACCTCGAAGTATGTGACTGGGACCTTGAGTTTATGTTCAGAGAAACACTTACAAAGCTTATTCATGATCAATACTTTCAGGTGATTTCTAATGCTTAATTAACAAATTTTTGTTGTTCCTGTGGACCATTTGATCTTTAATTTAAATGACAAACTTCTTTTGCATGTGTGGGTGTTTTTTGGGGTGAGGTGGGGTTTACTTGCATCATTGTTTCGCTCAGTTTGCTTGTTTATGTGAAATTTCATGCATCATATTGTTCCTTTTCTCATTTTCTAGCATTGTCTATCACATTAGTGTTTGTCTACTTTCTTTTATTTGTTTAATCTAGTTATTTCAGAAACCCTCTGTTGTGCTCTTGGCACAGCTATATAAAATCTTTATCATGTGATCCCAGGTCATGGTTTGAGTTTCCAAAACAACGCTTCTGGGAAATATAATCTAGCGCTCTGGTCTTAGCTTTGAGTGGCCTGACTGTCCTGAAATGAATTTCAAAAGCAAGGTGGTAATTTGCAGTTTATAGAAGTCAAAGACTAGGGGTAGAAGAAGTAAAAATTAATAGAATCGCTTAATGTTTAATATCAGTTTATCGTGATAGTGTTCTGATCACATTTGCTACATTTTATGGTCAGTGAGGTGGTAGCTGTCTTGTGCTTGTCTTGATTTAGTATTTTTGATATAGAATTTAAAATACTCTTTGAATCAAAAAAGATTCCTTCTGATTGCCGAAGGGGTGGAATAGGAGGCTCTGTGTTTTGGGTGTCAATCCATGCACAAAGCTCATTACAAAAGGAGGCAATAGAATCAGGCTGATTGATTGGGAGACAGTAGAAATCCTGTAGAAAGAGCTGTCTTGGGCAAAGTCTTGTTCTTTTGAAAATGGGTATTGAGGATTCAGGTCCAGTGGTGGTTGACTGAAAAAATGCTTTGTACGATAGCTGGCATTTAGGCTTGACACTGATGGTAGTGGGCTCAAGATATGTGCTATTATTTTGTGGTGACACCTGTCCCCACATTAATACAGTTTAATGAGGCAGTGAGCTTCAAAGTTGCTACCTGATGAGCCAATGTGAGGAGTATTTGCTGAGTATCAACTCCAACAGAAATCAAGCAATGTGATTTACATTAACTGCAGGACTGTCAAGAGCACTCTATATTTTCCTTTTATTATGCCATCCTTTGCCTGCATCCATTTAGTATGTTCCCACCTTCTTTCCATTCTTTCTGATTTGTCAATGCTTACTTTTGAGAGCTTGTCAGAAATGAGATTTAAGTCTTTCAAGTTTCAATTACCACATCCTCTTACTCCATGACCAGCAGTTGCACCGCTAAAAGCAGCTGAAATTTTCGAATTAAGCTTAATGTGTAGGAGTGCTTGGGTATTGCAACCTTGTTTGATCAAATTAAAGAGGATAACATACAGAATGAGCAATAATCATTTGCAAACATCAATGTTGAACATGTAGTAAAAGGGACCTCAAAGCCTTGTAATGATTTCGTGGTCAAAGTTCAAATAGTGTGTCAATTGATTGGTGAGGTAGATAGGCTAATTCAGAATTGATCTTTTGCTTATCTGAAAGAGCAGGTGCCAGAGAAGTGAAAAAGTATTTGTCAAGTGGATCAACTGCTGCCCTGCTTAAAATTTCCCGGTTTCTTGTTCTGTGCATTTAATTGAGATTCTAACAGTACATCTTTTAATGGAATGTCCAATAAGAGTAAAGAAATTCTACATGACAAAAAGCAAAACTGTGAAATGTCGGTCTGACTGACGTCAAATTTAATTATCCAGTAAGAGGAGATAATGTAAGAAAAAATCTTTGCATTCTATTTCCTCCCTTATTGGTGCACATCATTCACGTTGATTTTTAAAATTTCTTTTTATGTCACGTAGAATTTCATTACTCCAATAAATAGCCAAAGTATTAGGACCATGCGAGTGCTGTAGCTGCCTTGTTCTCAGCTTTTGATCGAAGTTTTGTTTTATGTATTTTTTCCATTTCCTCTTCCTTTGCATTCATGAAAATAGAAAATTCAGAAACAATTTTCCCAGATCTGAGCCTTCTCTCTCTCTCTCTCTCTCTCTCTCTCCACCCATTGCTTCATGTGCTAAAAGGCAGATGTATGCGTGCATTTTTTTTATAATTCATTTTCTTCGTTTTTTCAATTGATACATGTACTATTATACAATACAAAATTTTAGTGTTATATTTTCCACCGCTTTCTTTTTTCTTGCTCTTCAATCTGGCCTTTTCTTTTTCCACCATTTTGTCAGTGAAATGCCTAGGGTTTGTGTGCTTACATAAAAGAAAATAAGGGGGACGTATTCTTGGAACCGCTTATGCTCCTAACTGTGCATAAACTTTTTTGATCTTTTGCTTGTATTGTTGAGGCTTGGAGCATTTCTTGATAATTATCTGCTGTTGGCTAGCACACAATTAGTCTGAATGACTCTCCTGAGTTGTGATTTCTTGGGAGAATGTATTTTTTTATTGTTTTTGTGCTTGCATTTCAGGATATGGTCTATTACAAACTATCCCATGTTGATGGCCGCATAGCTAATCCTGAACAACGAATTGCAAGTGATATTCCAAGATTCTGCTCAGAGTTGAGCGACCTTCTGCAGGACGATCTCGTAGCTGTGACAGATGGCCTTGTTTATGCTTGGCAGTTGTGCACTTATGCTAGCCCAAAATACATCGTTTGGATACTGGTACCTCCCCGGAACTTGATTTTTCCACTTTTATCTTTCTGTAGTGTATTTTCTGGAATGATAGGGCGTTGCTGGTTTCTCTGTGTACTTTCAAGAATGAGTGTTGTGGGCAGCGCTGTTTGGACGTCCTAAAATTTCTTCCAGATGTATGTGTTGGGTGCAGGGACCATGATCAGAAAATTTTCACCTGCATTTGGGGAGTTAATGTCTCAAGAACAACAACTGGAAGGGGAATATAGGCAGCTGCATTCACGGTTAAGGACTCATGCAGAAAGTATAGCATTTTATGGTGGAGAAAGTAGGGAGGATTCTCATATTCAACAGACGCTCAAAACTCTAGTTCGGCACATGAGGGCAGTTATTCATGATCATTGGTGGTTTGGAATGATCCAAGACTTCCTGTTAAAGTATCTTGGGGCTACAGTTGCGGTTGTCCTGATCATTGAACCATTCTTTTCTGGAAAATTAAAACCTGATTCTTCTACTTTGGGGCGTGCTGAAATGCTGAGTAATCTGAGATACCATACTAGCGTTATTATATCTCTATTTCAGTCTCTTGGAACCCTTTCAATAAGTTCAAGACGATTAAACCGTCTAAGGTGTTCTTTCCTACCTGTTCTCTTGCAATTTCAGTTACTTGTGTAATATTATTTGCTCCTGTTTATGTCTGTATGGGCTCTTTCTGCTGGATTTATAAGATTCTTGATCAACAAAATATGTTTTAAGGATGCTACTTCCTGGTGATCATAGTGGTATAGGCTCTGCAAGTGCATGTAATTTTAATATTTCATGTGTAAACATTCTAGTTCACTTTTGACAGGGAGCAGTGTGTCTTAGATGTCACTGAGGAATAGTATGCATCACTTTGGTGTCATGTGTGAAACTACTTTTCCTTGGTCCATAGCTGGATTTCTTTTGCAAGGTGTTTATACAAATATTAGTGGGCTGCTTTTACCCCATGGTTGATGTCTTGCCTCGTCTTTGAACGAAAAAGAGGCCCAGCCATGTGCATGGAGAAATATAGTGGATGAGAGGGTAGATGTGGTGGTTGATTTTGATCAGATTCCCCACTTCTGGGCGCTGTGTAAAGCCAGGGTAGTCAACATTCTTTTAGGTAGCAGAAAAGTTTAGGTTCACTTTGCTAGCGATGAGGTTCTAAGTACTAGTTATTGTTGTCCTCTTCTTTTTAATCTGGAAAGTACTGGATTTATAGTTAAGAAGACAGTAATAACTTAGTGTTCTTTTGTTCATCAAGCTAGAATTAGCGGGTTGAATGTGTTTAAATATGCTATTTGCCCACAATGCTTATTACTATTTTATGTTCGTGGTCCACTATACATTTTTCATGGCAATGCTTGCTTATCTTTATATTGTACTGTATGCCTTGAATGAATGTAATCGGTTAGCCTATTGCTGGCAGCCTTGGTCTTGGCCTAGTCAAAGTAAAAAGCTTTATAATATTTGATATTTTACAATCTCCAGTGGCTATGCGGGTCGTATTCACGAACTGATGGGAGTATCTAGAGAGTTACTAATCCATGATGCATCATCTCTTCAATCTTATGGGTCGAAGAACATTGTTACTGAAGCAAACTACATAGAGTTTGATAATGTGAAGGTAATCTTGCTCGCATCTTATGCTATGTTTTATTTTTTATCTGCTGATTTGTTGTTTTAACATTCTAATTATATGCATGAAACGTGTAATGATTTCCAGGTCGTAACCCCTAGTGGTAATGTACTGGTGAAGGACTTGACTCTGAAGATTGAAGCTGGATCTAATCTTTTGATTACAGGTAGCCTGCTTTTCTGGAGTTTTTCCCTTTTATTGTTTTGTGTGTATATATATATATATATATATCCTTTCCCTTTCTTTTGTGGTCTCAGCAGATGTTATCTTGCTAAAATTTTGATTGCATATGTCAATGTTGTTATGGTTAGTCCTGTAGTTATTTTTTGATTATCACTATTGTAAGGTTAGGTATATTGCTCTAGTGAGAGCATTCTCTCTCTCTCTCTGTATGTATATATATATATATATATATATATATATATATATATATATATATGCTGTTTGTATATCACAGATATTTTCATTAAGATGGGAAATTTGCAATCCGGATATATTTATAAGGAGCCAAAAGATCACCAAAACGGTTCATGTATCTAAGATAGAAATCACTACTTGAAGAGCTCAAAATTATATAAGCTCATTACTTCAACTTCTACAAAATATGATTAATACTAGGACTACTAATAATATGATGATAATAATATTAACAATGAATACAACTATTATTGTCATCATCTTCATAGTTGGTACAGTTATGAGATCTTGATTCACACATGAGCTGAAGGATTGATGCCAAGACGAATGCCAATGTTGGCTCTGATTTTAGGGTTTTTCGAGTCATCTTAAAATTGTGCTAAATGGTAAAAGGGAGACCAATGAAGACATGAAGGGAGACCAATAAAAAGTCATAACATAGTAGGATATTGGGATTGTCTAGTGACTAGAGGTCATGGGTTCCAGCCGCGGAAACCTCTAATTAAAATTTAGGTAAGGTTGCATACAATAGGTCTAAAAGGTCCGGTCTTCACTTGGTAGGATGCTCCTATGCGCACTGGGTTGCCCTTTATACTTAGATTTTGGGAAGAAAATGATACTACATCCGTCCCAAAATATATTGACTCTTCATTTTTGTCCTACGATATAAGTCTTTTAAGAATTACCAATTGAGCATTTATTACATTTTTCCTTCATCTTATCCTTATTTTTACATCCATCCAATTACATCCATTCAACCGCTTTTCAACACTTTACAACTATTACATTAATGATAGTCAGAGTATTTTAGACTTTTTTGTTTAGAATTTTTGGCATCCACTCACTTTCTTAATTTGTGTGGAAACCCTTAAAAAGACTTATATTCTGGGACGGAGATAGTATATTGGTAGAGTTCCTTAGTGAATAGATCTATATGATAATATGAATGACCTCCCTTAATGAAAATATGGCTTGAGTTCAACCCAAATGATCCGGAGCTGCTCACAGTGGGAATCTCTGCTTGAAGTGGAACTACTGATCACATTGACCCTTTGATTAATGTGGACTGTCACTGTGTGACTAAAGGCCACCGGTTCGAGTGGCCAAAAACCTCTCATGAAATTTTAGGTAAGGCTACATACAATAAATCTAAAAGGTCCGGTCTTTTCCAAGCCCTGCATTTGAATGTTTTTCCATGCACCGACTGCCTTTTCTACTTAAGTATTAGGAAGGATATGATATTTTGGTAGAGCACAACAGAGATAATGTATCTATAAAGATGACATCACATAGTGCAAATAAGCCTCAAGCCCTGTTGCTTGATGTACGGAAATGTTACTGCCCCCCTTTTCACTCCAAGTTCACTTCAAATTATCTTGAGCTGTCGACACTGTGAGACTTATTGATTGATGTGTGAGGAGAAAGAGATAAAAAGAATTAGAAACTCTTATTATTATTCAAATAAAAGAAGCGGAAGAGTTTCAATAATACAAGAGGCAAGTAGTTGTTTAGACAAGGTGATAAATATGGTGGCTAAAGGTTAGACAAGACTCTAATCACACCCCTAAACAGTGAATACAACTGTACTCCTAATTACAACACGTAAAAAGAAATAATACAGCTAATATAACACAAAAAATATCTAATACTTGATACTTCTACAATGTGCTACCCATTGATTGATTAATGATTCTTCATCTTTTGAAGTGTAAATGGAATGAAAGTTTTGCATTTAGCTCACTTGTAAATGGCTTATGGATCATCAATGCATCAGCATAACCGAGTAAGTGTATGACTGGGGAGTGAAGAAATTCTTTGATACAAATAACTGCTTAGACTCAGGTGCTACTCGACTGTAGTATTTCTGTTGTACTCTGCAAGAAAATCAGTGTTGTAAGCTCTAACTTACTGGGATAAGTCTCTAGGACTCATTCGCTAGTAGCCATTTTTTCCTCGTTTGTGTGTGCACGCTACTCGTGCTTGGGAGGGATCCAATGTGCATGGGGGGAGGAGGGCACGTGCCCCCACTCAAATTTTGGGATTTTTTTTTTGTATTGAAGCAATGTAATTTTGCAGTTAGAAAAAAAAATTGAAAGCATTTGTGCCGCCAATGGTCTCTTCATATTTTTTCGGTGCCCCCATTGGATCTCACTCAAAATTTGGGATATTTTTTGTATCGAAGTAATTTTGAAGTTAAAAAAATATAGAAAGTATTTGTGCCCCCGGTGGCCTCTTCCAATTTTCTTCGGTGCCTGCATTGGACCCCGTTTCCGGATCCACCATTGGCTCATGCGCTCACCTGCCGCACATAGTATACTATCAGTGTAGGATATTTTTATCAAATGCAGCTGAAAAGGCTATCGTGAACAATTGGTAGGGAAAGGTCTTTGCTCGGAGATTCTGTAACCATTTATGTACTTCCTTCTTAGTAGGCTATCGCACTTCTAGTTAGAAAAGACACGAGCGAAATTTCCAATCCGGTGGTTTTCTTCAACAGGAGATCAAGAGTTAATGAGAATATTGCATTCTACTTTTGTTCATTCAAAGTAGATACCCTCCAACAAGCCATCCAATGTACAAAACTGTCTCAGCACACGATTTTTGAACTGAATAAACCCTCTTCAGTTTCTCTAGATATATTGTACCACACTTTCTTCTTCTGGGTGGCTCATTTGTGTTGTAATTATCTCTAAGCATGTTTCAAAGTAAAGGTTTACAAATTTTCTGTCAGTGCTGATGTATTGTCTAATTTTTTAACCAGTTAGCAAGTACAAGACATTTGATCCAATACCTTTTAGTTTATTTATGATAGCCTGCTTGGTAGTAAAGTATTTCTTCCCATACTTTTGGAGCATAGTAAGATATTGTCTGTTAGCTACCTTCAACAAGTTCTTCTTATTGCTATGCTTAGCTTTTTCAGCATTCGCCCTTTACTGAAATAACTACTGCATTTTAAACTTTGCTTGCATATACGGTATTCATTTCTGATTCATTTCCTTGTCCAGGTCCAAATGGAAGTGGAAAGAGCTCGCTATTTCGAGTTTTAGGAGGCCTCTGGCCATTAGTGTCGGGCCATATTGTAAAGCCTGGAGTTGGTTCTGATCTTAATAGTGAAATATTCTATGTGCCGCAACGACCATATACTGCTGTGGGGACATTACGGGACCAGCTAATCTACCCTCTTACTTCGGACCAAGAGGTCGATCCCCTTACACATGATGGAATGGTCGAGCTTCTGAAAAATGTAAGATTTCCTTATACCTTGCACCTGTTGGTCTTTTGCTAAAGGTCTAATGATATGAATACTTCTTTTGCAATAGGTTGATCTTGAATATCTTTTAGACCGTTACCCACCAGAGAAAGAGGTAAATTGGGGTGATGAGCTATCCCTGGGGGAACAGCAAAGATTGGGAATGGCTAGACTCTTCTACCACAAACCTAAATTTGCTATTCTTGATTTAATGCACCAGTGCTGTGACCACTGATATGGAAGAACGCTTCTGTGCTAATGTCCGTGCCATGGGAACTTCGCAGACATTACAATCTCTCATCGTCCTGCCTTAGTCGCATTCCATGATGTAGTTTTGTCTTTGGATGGTGAAGGGGGCTGGAGAGCTTACCAGAAAAGGTCAGAATATTGAACGACTATTATTAATAATATTATTAAATCAGCCTCTGTACTTCTATTTCACAACTAATATGTAATGAATGCTGCAGAGATGATTCTCTAGTTCATGCATCGGAGTTCAATGTGAAGCACTCTGAAACATTCCCCCAAAGCAATGCAATGACAGTTCAACGTGCTTTTGCCAACACAAAAAAGGTCTTGAATTGTAGTGTCAAGTGTGCACATGGTGTTGTCATTCTGCTATTCTCTCTACTTCTACTTACTACTGCTGTTTGTGTGGTTTTGATTTTATTGGTGGCATTGCATGTAGGACTCTTCATTTTCAAATTCTAAGACTCATTCACACTTCTCTGAGTTGCTAGCGGCATCACCCATCAGCGAGAGTACTTCCCCAGCTCCTAGCTTTCCGCAGCTCAAAATCATTCCAAGAATATTGCCTCTGAGAGTAGCTGCCCTGATTAATGTCCTGGTGAGTTCATTTTCTTTATTCTTCCTTTTTTTCCCTGCTCGTTCACGCCTGTATGGAGCAAGACAGCATTTGATCAACTACATCTTGCTAATCAGATCTTGCCTTGCTGAGAAACATGTGTTGAATCTAAGCAACTAAGCCATAGTTTTGGGTGCAAAATTTCATGCCACCACATTGGGTTTTCTTTTTCTTTTTAATTTTTCAGAATTTTTATCGCACCAATGATGAACCTTTACAATCTGTACATGTCTTGATATGAACATTTACTTATACAG
Source organism: Gentiana macrophylla (assembly GCA_026214975.1). NCBI lineage: Eukaryota > Viridiplantae > Streptophyta > Magnoliopsida > Gentianales > Gentianaceae > Gentiana > Gentiana macrophylla. Next base: position 87,328,723 of record CM047812.1, read on the forward strand.
TAAAAACCTCATGTCAAAGCCACCTTGCACAACAACTCAGCTAGCCTTGGATTTCACAACCATCCTCTCTAATATTTTTTTTTTTCTTTATTTTTCCTGTTCGTCCATGCCTGTGTGAAGTAAGACAGCATCTGATCAGCTACTTCTTGCTAATGAACTTGTTGTAGAATAGAATCCGCATGATTCTGCTATGTTTATTCCTGGCACAAATTAGTGCAGAATTATAGCGCAGTTATAGGATAGAATATTCTGTTTTTTGAATTTCAATTTGGAGATTTTATTCTCCTTCCTGTTTTGGCTGATTTTCTAGCTGTTAGATTGTTCCATAAATAACCTCTCAAAAAAAATGTTCTATAAATAGACAGGCCTAGCAGCTACTACCTCCGTCCCAAAATGTAAGTCCATTTAGCTTTTTGGTTTTGTCCCACAATGTAAGTCTATTTAGAAAAACAATGAAGCATTTATTACATTTTTCTCATTTTACCCCGCATTTATTATATACTCACCCACTTTTCACTACTTTGCATTAATAACAGTCAAATGTCATTTTAGACTTTTTTCATCAATATTAATGACACATAACCCAATTAACCAACTTTCTTGATCTATGTGAAAAAGTCCAAACGGACTTACATTTTGGGATTTTGGGATGGAGGTAGTATATATTTCTGTTTTCCTCTTTGTTTTGAATAATAAGAAATAACTCATTTCTTTACTCTAAAGTTTCACAGAACTCTTGCCTAGCTGAGGAACATATGTGTTGAATCTAAAGCCCAACTCTTGAACGCAAAATGTCAGGCTACCAGATTAGGTTTTCTTTCGTTTTTAATTTATATCGGAAATCTTATTAGGCCATCAATCAACCTTTACAGTCTGTACAAGTGTACAAATGAACGATTCCTTACCTGGTTAAAATATTTACGTCAAAGCCACCCTGCTGCCTTATTTATTAAAACATCTCCCTCATTTATTAATGAAAAAGGAAAACCCATTACTACTTGTTGCGAGAAAGGGGTTTAGAATACTATGAATAAAGAGTCCTAGATTTACATGTGTATATCCATGATGTATTTTTGTTGAATTATTAATATTATTATTATTATTATTTTGTATTGTACTGGTTAGCTTGATACTGTATTAAAGAGTTAGGCTAGTGCTGCCGTTTACTTTTATTCCCGTTGGAGACAGCATTATAGGTGCATTAAACGCTTTGTCTCTTCTGTCTTTTTAAAGTCTTCTCAGCTGCCAATCCTGTATATATACAGCTTGTATATTGCAGCTTCACATATGAATGATAAGTTTATTCTTTCTCTCTTGTTCTTAATCCTATTCGGGTTCTCCTTTATTCTACAAATTTTAAATAAATGATAGGGTTGTAAGTCGGCTATAAGTGATTAAGTCGGTCAAGTTATTTCTTTTCTTAATGTGCAAGTAGCTTATGGGAGTAGGACTCTTTTGTAAAGATCTATATAATGAGTGAAGGAACTGAAGTGGGATCAGAATATTGATTCAATCCCTCTTTGCTCATATCTTGTAAAATAACACTACTGATGCCACTGCTACTTCCTGCCCTGATGCTGCTTCTTATACACATTTGGGCAAATCCACCACACGTGAAAGACGTATTGGAATGCGTATATGTATTGCTTTATCTGATCTTTTTTAGGAGTGTCCTTTCTGACATCTTATCCATAAATTTTAGGTCCCCACGGTGCTTGATAAGCAGGGGGCGTGGCTTCTTGCTGTTGCTTTCTTTGTGGCTTCCAGGACTGCAATTTCCGATCGCATTGCTTCTTTAAATGGTAATAGTCCAAACAAATATATTTGGTCTTCGCGTCTTTGAATGGTTTAAATTTCTTGTATTTATGATGAGCATGTTGCTTAAGTTCCACCAATGCAACGCCTCAGGAACTACTGTGAAGTACGCTTTGGCACAAGATAAGGCGCTCTTTTGTTCGTTTGATTGGCATTAGTATTCTGCAAAGTGCTGCGTCTTCTTTTGTTGCACCAACTTTGAGGTATGTTTTAACCTTAGTAGATTTTACTTGTTTGATAAAAGCTAGTATTCTGTTGAAATTAGTTTTTATGGTTCTGGTAATTTGAGTCATGAAAAAGAGAGACCACCCTTTCATATGAGTGGGGAGAGAGAAGAGATAGACTTGCATCCCTATCATATGTATTTGCTTCATCATAGGCGATGGTGTGAATTCATTAGGATTATGTTTCTGACCCTTCATTTGCTTTGATCTGGAGAGCTGAAAATGTGGATCTTTTCCTTTCAACTTTAACTTCCAATGTAGTATCATATTGGCTTATTTTTTTGCCTGCAGTATTTTTGGATAAATGCTTTTGTATTTTCTGTGGGAAAAGTATGTTTGAATTTTACTTTGCCCATAGTATGGTATTTGCAAAAATATATATGTTATCAAGCTCCTTTTTTTTTTCGGCTTTCCTTTTCCTAAATGCTAGTCTTATGCAATGTCATGTCACATAAGCCCTACATAGTCAACTTAGGAGCCTTGCCTGTTAGTGCTAAATTCATGCCCCGGAATATGGATGCATGGGTATTTCAAACAAGTGGAGTGATACACAACTGCTGCAGCCGAATGCTGTTCTTGCACATCACAACAGCCAGTTCATATTGTGCATGAGAATTGATGTTAAAACTGCTCTTAATTTTGAAGTTTTTTTTTCTTTTTCTTAATGAAATCAGATTATGCTGCGTCAAGCAGAAATTCATTCCTGCAAATTAGTGTATCCCTTGTTCTTCTTAACAATCTACACAATTCATAAGTATGCAGCATACAGATCTTTGAGCATGTTGTTTACAGGATAGAAGCCAAGTGAATCAAGGTTGCATATTTCTACCTTAGGTTTGTGACCTTCTTTTTCTGTTTACAGGCATTTAACTTCATTGCTTGCTCTTGAATGGAGAATACGCCTAACCAAGCATTTACTGAAGAATTATTTGAGAAGTAATGCATATTACAAGGTAATATAGTTAGATTTGAACCACATTCTTGAGCATCACATACTGCCATTATCACATTGAGCTGATTTGTGAAGTGTCTTTCTTTTCATTTATTAACAAAATATGCTAATACACTCTTGAGACTTGAGTTTGTATTTGAGATCTGGGGTGGTGACCGAAATATAACTAGAGTTATAGATATAAGCTGACTTTACTTGTAGATCATAAGTATCTACAGATTCTTACAATTATATCTATAATTTATCATCGTAGTTTTAAGTCATACATATACTCCATTTTTTCCTATTTAATTGAGGCACTTGTCAAAAATATTTGTTAGTATTTAACTGATACAGAACATTTTCCAAAGCTGCATTTATTGTCGATTTTCCTTCTTTACCCATTATTATTACTTGATGAGAGGTTAAAAGTAAGAATGCTTTAATTGCCTTTAGTCATTTCATTGTTAAAGTCATGTCATTAACTCTCATCCTTAATATGTGTGTTTTTGACAACTGCCTCAAATAATTAGGAACGGTGGTGCTGCCACATACATATATATACATACATACAAACATACACACACACACACACACACATACATATATATATATATATATATATATATATATATATATACATATATATATATATATATATATATACTCCCTCCATCCCGCAGTATAAGTCCTTTTTAACTTTTTTGTGGTGTCCCAAAATATAAGTCATTCTCACATTTCAATACAAGATTAATACATTGTTTTCACTTTCACACTAAGCAATGCAATATTATAAGTCACTCCCAAAAAACAATACAATATTTTGCCTTGAAATATTAAAAAGTAACTCAGTTATGATTTTTCTTAATCTGTGTGAAAAGTCCAAAAGGACTTATAATACGGGACGGAGGGAGTATATACATATATGTACATTGAAATTTCCAAGAAATTATCATCTTAAAAGTTGTCAGCTTGTGGTAAGACACTCCTCTTACTCAAGAGAGACGCATGACCCTCCCCTGTTCCGACCAATAGAACCTACAGTTCATAAATTGGATGAACCAGCTAAGGAGCGGTTTAGTGAACCGTTGACTTTTCAACTGTCTGGAGCAGCAGTTGTTTTAATTTGGGCATTACTAGAAGGCAGTTAGTTAATTAACTGCATCCTGAATTGAAAAATATTAGCGATGGTTATATAGATTTATTACAGCTCTGTTTTGCCATTCAAGCTTTCTATCATGAATGGGTGCGTAACATAAGTCTACTAAATACTGGATATTTTAGGTGCTTCACATGTCATGTAAGAATGTGGATGCTGATCAGAGATTGACACAAGATGTAGAGAAACTGACAACTGATCTGTCCGGGCTAGTTACTGGAATGGTCAAACCAACCGTCGACATTTTATGGTTGGTGGAAATGTCTCTTTCTTTAAGTTAGCTATTATTATTAACGTTGTTCTCGTAAAAGTTTCAAGTGATGAGAGATTTTCAGGTTCACATGGAGGATGAAGACCTTAACTGGTAGAAGGGGAGTATCAATTTTATATGCTTATATGCTATTGGGTTTGGGTTTTCTAAGAATTGTTACTCCTGACTTTGGTGTATTGGCAAGCCGAGAACAACAGTTGGAAGGAACTTTCAGGTCATTTGGATAATCTGAACGCTGCCTTAATATTGCTTATTATCGGATTACTCATTAGCCTCATTTTGTTTTCCAAATCTCTTGATTAGGTTCATGCATGAGAGGTTGCGTACACATGCAGAATCTGTTGCTTTCTTTGGGGGTGGTGCTCGAGAGAAAGAGGTATGCGTGTGTGAAGTTGAAAAATAATAGACTTTTAGAAGTTTATTTAGTTTTATTGGCATGTGTGAACATGCTTCTTTCCCATCTTCCTGAGCATAACACATTCTTTGTTATATAGATGTTTTCTATTGATGTCAGACACAATCAACCTTTGTTAAATACGGATAATCTATATTAGCCCTTTCCATTGGTGCACTTAAACGCAATCCTGGAAATTATTAAATTATTTCCCATTGAATTTCAGAATCAAGTACTCCTAAAGTGCGTTTTAGTATGAGGGGGTAAGTTGCCCTTCCGAACATATAATGTGTTCTACTAATAGTTGAAGTGAAATTGCACGTGGGATGTTCAGGCTAAACCATAAACGGTGTTTAATGCTATTTTCAAATGAAATAATGCAGGTCTACTGATGAACCCTATTATGTTTTTAAAAGCATTTATCAAGAAAGAGGTCATATTAATAATTTTTAACCTCTCTCTCTTTCTGTATACATGCATGCACACACACACACACACACACACACACACACACACACACACATATATATATATATATATTCTGGAATAATGAAGGGATTGAAGTACCCTCTTCCTGTCTACTCTTCTGCCCCCTCCACCCCCGACCAAAAAGAAAAGAAAAGTAGGAGAAAAAAGAAGAATTGACCAGACAAAGGGGAATTTCCTGCTATATGTCTGTGTGATTCTCTAAATTGCCAATTTACATACTTTAAAGATCCATTTAGTTTGCTCAAAGGCCGCACACATTTGTTGACTATCCTGCTCCTGCATATAAATCTGCACTTTCCAATATGCAAATGGGAAATGATCAAGGATAAAGGCACTTTTCACTAAAAATGAATCTACGTTTTAATGAACTAAGTCATCGGAAAAATATTCTTTTTTATTAGCCAAAGCTAGATGATTCTCTGGCCTCTGTTTGCTTCTTCACTGATATAGTAGCTTGTGTACTTTACTTGAAGTTTGAATGACGTCTATTTGCTCCACAGATGGTTGAATCAAGATTCAGCGAACTTCTTTACCACTCCAGGTTGCTTCTCAAAAAGAAATGGATGTTTGGTGTATTGGATGACTTTATTAGTAAGCAGCTTCCTCATAATGTTACTTGGGGGTTGAGCTTGTTGTATGCACTAGAGCACAAGGGTGACCGAGCCTTAACCTCAACCCAAGGTGACTTTTTAGTTGCCTGCTTTTTCTTTCTTCTTTCTCTTATTTTTGGAGACAATTGTGCTTTTGTATCAGTGGTATCATGTATATGATTTTCAGGCGAGCTGGCACATGCACTGCGATTCCTGGCTTCTATTGTATCTCAAAGCTTTTTAGCCTTCGGTGACATCCTTGAGCTACATAGAAAGTTCATTGAGCTTTCAGGTGGCATCAATCGAGTCTTTGAACTTGAAGAGCTTTTAGATGTTGCTCAAAATGGTAAGTTGAATTTATTGGTATGCGTCGTGTGATTTGTGCCAGATTTTCATAATTTAGTTTCATAAGTTCGTGTTTACTGAAAACTTTTATTCTATGCATTTCTAGGACTTCTCATTCTTGCGTAGAGGCACTGCATTTTCCATATTTTTCCTGTTTTATGTTATTTAGCCTGCAAATGTGTTTCCCTGTCTGGTTTAGTGAACGATAACCAAAATATGATAGCTAAATATGTGTCGTAGATTCAATGTAAGCTAGATTGTTTCCATACTGAAACTAGGTTTTATAAATTCCATACTTCAGCCCCTGTTCTAAATGCCCGCCTGCTTTCCTTTTAAGAAGCAAACTGGATGATAAACAACTAACTCTTATTTGTTGCTTTTTAATTTCTTTGTTGAATGCATGCCCTTGTGTCCAGTTATTTTGTGTGTGATTATATGTATATGTCATGTTTGCAGTTAAATATCTGTATGTGTACATATGCTGATGTTCAAATATACATATATGCGTTTTCAAGTGTATATATGTACAGATACATGCACACATATTTATATGTGTGTATGTGTGTATATTTCAGGCCCAGAATGGGACTTTATATGACCTGATGCGAGTCGTTGATGCTGATAATAAAGAATTGAAGTTTTAAGAACCATTTGTTATTGCTTCAGAAAGAAGAAAAGAAAACGATTTTGTGAGCTTATTAGAGTACAAAAACAAAGCTGTTGTGCTTATGTTAATTGCATTCCTTCCAGTTATTTTGCATATTTTTATCAATATCTTCTAAAAGTCATTGTCTTGGTGAAGGTGCTAGGGGTTGGCTTCCCTTTCTTTTATTCTTCAATCGATTGAGTCTAAATGATAATTAAGATTTATTTCCGTGCAGAGGACAGCAATTCACTCCCGTCTGAATGGAGACAACCTGGGTCTGATGATATTATTTCCTTTAACAAGGTGGATATATTAACTCCATCGCAGAAAGTATTGGCTAGGCAGTTGACATGTGATATTGCGCCTGGGAAAAGCCTTCTTGTTACTGGTTGGTGCACTGGTCTACTGTATGTATTTCCGTGTGTGTGTGTGTGTAAAAATCTAGTCTTCTTATGAGTTCTTGATTTTGAAGGCCCAAATGGAAGTGGTAAAAGCTCTATTTTTAGAGTGCTTCGAGGTCTCTGGCCTGTCGTCAGTGGAAGGCTTGTCAAACCTTATTCACAGATCAAATCTGGATCAGCTTGCAGTATCTTCTATGTTCCTCAGCGTCCGTACACTTGCTTGGGAACATTAAGAGATCAAATTATATATCCTCTTTCACATGATGAAGCCGAGAGAAGGATTTTGAGTTTGAGAAATGATGGTAATTAAATTTAACTTTTCTTTGTTATTTTTTATTTTTATTTTTACTCTATTAGTCCGTTCTTTGCCTTGTACTTTTCTAAATTCAAAAAAGCATTGAAAATCTTTATTCTTGTCTAAATTTTTGAGGCCTGATAATCAGCCAGGCTTCTTCGCACTGGGCTCAAAAGTATGGGAATCTTTAATACCTATGTGGCCCCTTTCTTCTCTTCTTCTGTAGAAAAAAGCGGATCTGATCTCACTTTTCTCCAATTATAATGCGCAGCATTGATTAATTTATTTTCGTAATAGCTTTTGTTTCTTGTTTAATACTGTGAAATGCTAAATACTATCAGGCCTTATGTTTCTAAATGGAGGAACATGAACATTGCTTTTTAGCGCTGAGGGGAATCTGTATATTTTGGCCTTGCTTGTAACCCCTCAGCTTGGATTGTGTGTATTTTTTTATCATTAATACAAATTCGCTGATTCGCCAAATAAAAATAAATGTGAATTACTGTCCAGGTGAAGAACATGCTACTGTGACATTGGATGAGCAACTGCAATCTATTCTGGAGAACGTTAAACTTGTCTATCTTTTAGAGAGAGAAGGTGGCTGGGGTGCTACCCAAAACTGGGAAGACATCTTATCACTTGGTGAACAACAAAGACTTGGGATGGTAAATTTTTTTATATGTACTCTTTTGCTGTTGTATCATAACGTAAAATCGTAGTAAATCTGAATTCTTGACTCGTTTTTCTTTTTTTTATTGGTACCCTTTTTCAAGGCACGCTTATTTTACCACAAACCACAATTTGGAATATTGGACGAGTGCACCAAGTAAGCATCAAAATGTTTGCTACTTTTTTTTCTTTTTTTCTTTTTTGACTTCTTGTGTAGATGTTGTTTATGAACCGCATCATAATTTTTGTCCTCCTTTGAACCGCGATTTCAGTGCAACCAGTGTTGACGTTGAAGAGCACCTTTACAGTCTCGCAAACGATATGGGAATCACAGTTATCACTTCATCTCAAGTAAGTAGGGCCTTGCACAAGGAAATAAAACATGGATCCACGATATATCATGTTAAAACCTGACACATTTGGACCCACCTTTTTCTTTTGTAATCAGTACTTTTTTAGTCCCTTACGTGTCAATTAATTGCCCTTAACCGTTAGACCGGCACATGGCACAATAGATTGAAAGGGTACAGATTTACATAGAAGATGGATCAAATGTGTCAAGTTCGAATTCTTAAATTAAACTCATTATTTCCATCAAGGGTTAGGTTGATATTTGCTTTTAAAACGCAATCAACGTGTATTTAATCAAGATTTGTTCTCACTATATACAATACATTATTCTCATCTGTTGGCAGAGACCTGCTTTGATACCGTTCCATTCGTTGGAACTACGTTTGATCGACGGTGAGGGCAAATGGGAGCTTCGATCAATTGTGCAGTAAGAGAAAGCCATTTTCTTGTTTTTTGGGGGGGTAATTAAGTCAATAATATTTCTCTTTCCTGTATGAGGTGAAGGGATTGTAGTGATATATAAATGTAATATTTGAAAGGAAGTAGGGATTGAACTTCAGAGTTCCATAATTTTTATGTAACATTAAATGAATTTATAGACTTGATAGTTTTTACTATGTTTGTCTCATTTTTTTACCTGTAAAGAATGTGATGCTTAATAATAAGTTGTCCCTTATTCATAACAGGAAAGGTGATTTTTGTAATATTACTTTGAATAATTGAAGATTGTTATGATCAATTCAAGTATATTTAATCATGAACATTATTCATTTTTTTCTTCGTTTCTCTTTCATTTTTTCTTCGTTTCTCTTAATTAACGAGTTATTTATTTATTTATTACGTTAAATATGCATATAGTTGGTCAAAACACGAAGCGTACTATTCTCTTCAAAACATTGTCTATAATTATCTTTAATCGTACTATCTTCATGTCAACCCACGTCTTTTGTAAATCTTGTCCCGTATTTAATCTTTGTCTAAACACCCGTGTCATGCACTAATTAACTTTAAATGATCAATCTTTTCCGGACGTCATCCCCAGTATATATATATATATATATATAGAGAGAGAGAGAGAGAGAGGAGATTATCATTTATTTCCATACAATGCTTTAAATGGTGTCATACCGGTACTAGAATGGTAGTTGTTGTTGTAGGAGAACTCGACAAGCGTTAGGTAATCATTCCATCTTCCTCGAAGTTTTAACACAAAAGCTTGTAACATATCTTCCTCCATTGTTTGAATTGTCCCTTTATGATGGCCCATATGTTAGGGGATGGAAAGTTATTCTAAGGCGTAGCTCAGTACCCACCGGGTGACAGAATTAAATCTCGACTCTATGTCTGATAACAAGGAAAAACATAGAAAAAGGGTTGAGCACTGAGCCCCAATAGGGAATGTTGCGTCAAGAGAGAACTATGTATACCTTTGGGGTTGTACAACAAAGTTCATGTTCTATTTACAGTCATGATATGCTGTTTAAAGCAACTTTATTTGAAACTTATAGGCATTAATTGTTATACAACAAGCATAATGTATAATATCGTCTCTCTCTCTCTCTCTCTCTCGTTCATGAGGGGTAATTTTATATGGAGTCTTATAAGATTTCTTGTGCAGACATACATATGGATAAATATGATTACTGTGAGTTGACTTTGATTTGAAACTGTGGTTTAGATTCATCCACGTATGTCTATGGTGCAAATGGAGTAACTAGGGAAGAATTTTCCGTTCATAAGTACAATGTCATCATCTTATAGCTTGAAGTAAAGGGAACTTTTCCTAGCATGCTGGCATGGTCAACTCCCACAATTATATATAACACGTGATATTGGGAACTTGGTTATCAGGGATAGTCGAGAACTCAATGTTGAATGATTCAAGTACTTAACCATAAACTTCATCTTTCTTCTTCATTTCTCTTGATTAACAAGTTGTTTATATAGTACCTTAAACATGCACTTCAAGTCCGTATTTATTTATTTATTTTATGTGATTTTTATATTCATCTTTTGTGAGTCGTCGGAAGCTTCTAACGGGATTTAGGTTCATCTATGTACAAGGCCAGCCCATGCTATAAGCGGCGAGCGGCGCTTAAGCGCCTAATTATTTCGTAAAAATAAGTTACATGTTCATGATTAAAAAAAAAAAGCGTGTATATCCAATCCAATCTAACATAATAGAATGTGTTAATAAAGGCCTAAAAAAATTTATTTGGCCTAAAAATCTTTACTTGAGTTGATAAATCGCCAAAAAATTACAATGTACTAAATTTTAGGTGATGTATACATTTTTTTTTTGGAGTAGACATCACATCACATATGTATACATTTTTGTTTATTGGAGTGATTTCGCTTTTTAAACGTGTCTGCAAGAAATGATCTTGAATTAGTAATATGTAAGTATGTTTTGTGTATACGTATGAATTTCGTTTTGTTTCTAAATATCTTTAAAAGCAGTGTTGAATTTTCCTGCTTTGTAGTATGTTTTAAGACCATCAATTAATTGAATTGTATCTACTTATGTTAAAAGCGCGATATTGAAGTAATATTTTGTAATTATGTTTTTTGGGGAAAAAAAACTACTTCGAACTAAAAGGCCTAATTCGACGACATAGTCAAAGGCCTAACATTTTCCAGGGCCGGCCCTGGACTATGTAATACCATAGGAGGAATAGAAATCTTTGGGTGATCAAATATTCCCTTAGAAATTGTCTAAAGAATATAAGGATCATATGAGTTCAACATTCAGCCTTTAGGGCAACCACTAAGATATGGATAAAAATAACTTATAATGCGATTGTGGCTTTTGAGGCTTTTCACTCTATGAAGGCAAGGGACAGGGTGTCACAATCACGCGGCTATTAAGCTTGATATGACAAAGGCTTTTGATAGGGTGGAGCGGGGCTATCTTTGGGGTGTCATGCATCAGATGCTATTTCCTATGGCCTTTGTTGATTTGGTGCATAGGTGTGTAACTTCGGTCACATATCAGGTTCTTATGAATGACGACCAGGGCGCAGGATTGTTCCTTCTCGGGGGATTCGGCAAGGAGATCCTCTCTCCCCTTTCCACTTTATTATTTGTGCGGAGGGGGTTACTGCCTTATAGGACCAGGCGACTAAAGTGGGATTGCTTCGTAGGATCACTTTTGGGAGGCATGCAGAGGTCCATGTATCACATTTGTTATTTGTGGATAATACCATGCTCTTTTTGAGTTTGTGGATGGAGTATTGGAGACTGTGGCTGACTTTTTTAATCAGTACGGGACAATGTCGGGTCAAGCTATTAATTTCCATAAGTCTAGTCTGTATTTTATCAAGGGACTGCGGCAGGAGGATATGGAGTATATTTCTGATTTTCTGCTAATTCCTATTGGTGATAGAACGGGGAAGTATCTTGGTAGGCCTTTTGTCACTAGCCTCAATAAGCGGCAGGTATTTGACTTCCTTCGAGAGTGCATTTGGAAGAAGATTTCTGGTGGAAGGACAAGCTTCTGTCACCTGCTGGCAAAGAGGTTATGGTCAAGTTATTATACAATGCTTCAAGGTCCCGACTACATTGGTTCAGGAGTTGGAACGTTATATTCGGGGCTTCTTTTGGGGGGATACGGAGATTAAACGGTAAGTGCATTGGCGGAGTTGGGATGTTTGCTGTCAGCTGAAGAATTTGGGTGGCAGGGGTTTCGCGATCTTGAATGTTTCAATTTGGCTCTGTTGCCGAAGCAGGCTTGACGTTTTCTCTCTTACCCTACGGCTTTGGAGAGTCGGGTCCTTAATGCGAAGTATCATCCTGGGATGACTGTTGTGGCTGCCGGTTTGAGGCGTCGGCCTTCTTTTCTTTGGAGGAGTTTGTTAGAGGGCAGGGATCTGTTACTGTTGGGACTTCGGAGGCAATAGGTGATGGGAGCTCGGTGTTTGTTTCCATGATGTGTGGGTCCCTACGCCGCCCTCCTTTCATATTGCCCATACCTCTCACCCGCTTTCAATGAATTGTTTGGTAAAGGATTTGATGTTGCCTAATACGAGACAACCGGACCTTATCTTGCTCCAGCAGGCTATCCAGTCTTAGGAGATGGATGCGATTTTGCAGACCTCTATTGATGAAGGTTCTCATCAGGATAGACGGATATGGCACTATGATCGTAAGAGGTGCTATACGGTTAGAGGTGATATACGGTTAGGTCGGGGTATTTCTTGGCTCTGAGTATGCATGGGGGACTGCACTCTATGGCCCGGGCATCGTCTTCTGTGGGGCCGGATAGAGTGTGGTGGGATGTTTGAAAAAGTTGTAGTGCCTCCACGAGTTCAACACTTTCTCTAGCGGTGCTTACAGAAGTGTTTTCCAATTGGAGAGAATCTTCTTAAGCGCAAGTTAGGTGATGGTCATTGCCTGGCATGTGGTAGAGAGCGGGAGTCCATGCATCATGTGTTATTTGACTGTGACTATGCTCGGGCAATTTGGAGAGCTTCACCGTTTGGAGATAGTCAGTTTCGACAGGCGTCGAGTTTTCAGGAGTTCTTTGGTGGGTCTCTTTGAGCGCTTTACGATGGAGGAAGTGTATGGGGCTTCTCTATTGTTCTGGAACCTCTGGAAAGTGCGTTGTAGTGTCATTTTTTATGATGCCCCTATTTATGTGTCTCGCATTGTCTCGACTTCGATGGCTGAGGCGTTAGAGTATAGGCAGGCGATGAGCTTTTTGACTGCAGAAAGTGCGGGGATCTCCCACCATGTGCTCTGGAGTCCTCCTCCTTCGGGCTTTTGGAAGTGTAATGCAGACGCGTCTGTGGTAAATGATGGTTCAGGGGTAGGTTTGATCTTTAGGGACGATGTTGGATCCATTGTGGCAGTCTTTTCTTTCCATTTTGATCCGGGTGGTAGTCCAGAGCTTATGGAGATACAGTCGATTCTGTTAGCTATGAAGGAGGTTACTCATTTAGGACTTTCGTCGGTTATTTTTGAAAGTGATTGTTTATCATGTATTCAAGCATTGTCACGACCTTTGGAGGACTTGTCAGTGGTAGGCTGTTTTGTTCGCAATTGTTTGGCGGTGTCATCCCTTTTTTATTTCGTGTCAGTTTTCGTTTGTTAAGCGTTCTGGGAATGTGCATGCGCATCTGCTAGCTAAGCATGGTGTTGCGGCGTCGGGTAATGTTGTTTGGGGTGTTCTAACCTCCGCATGATGTAATCTCTGCTACGCTGACAGATTTGCCTTAATAAAATTGCTGGTTTTTTCATCAAATAAAAAAAGATATGGATAAAAATAGGCGGAGTCTATCGGCATCACGGTTTTGCTTCTGGCACCACGAATACTTCCGCCACCCTATAAGTTACTCTTGGCACCACATTGAATATTTTTATTATTTATGTACTCCAAACACCACCAAAAAATGAAAAACTTACTTCTCATACTACGAATCTTATAAAATACAATTTAGTCCTTTGATAATTAAAATGAAACATTATAATCCCCGAACTTAATTTTCACCCAAATTCATCTTCATCTTCATCATCAAAAAATTTCTTCAACCATCTTCATATTCATCTTCAAAAAATCATCTTCATCACCATCATCAAAAAAATTCTTCAACCTTCTTCAACCATCTTTATCCTTTTCAACCATCTTCAGATTCATCTTCTTCAACAACCTTTTCCATTACATCAAATTCTTCACCCAAAAAATTGATAATCGAGCATTTATTAAGGTAACACTTAAACACCATTTTTAATTGCTTGAAACCCCATGAATTATAGAAAGAAATGAAGATTTTTAGAGTTTTCCGGCGCTATTGGATTCTCCGCCGGCATCCTCAGTAAAAAGCGTCGATCTGGTGGCGACGCCGTGTGCAAGTTGAACGTCAATTGTGCTGACGTTTAGAATCTAGAACTTAAAATGTCATCGCTTTTTTGAGCGCGCCAAAGAACTTTGACGTTTTCTTGACATATCGACATCATGGCCGATGACGTTATGGACAATAACGCCAGCTTCATTGGCGTTTCTGTTAGAATCAAACGTCGCCCTAAACGACGTTCCTTAGAACGTGAGCAGCACCGACGTCGGAAGACAATGTTAACGACATCCACACTGACGAACAACTAGGTTACCCTAGTGATCTTTTATGATCAACACGTCATCTCATCGGCGTTGTATATGCACCAACATGTCATTTAGTAGCGGCGTTTCAAGCACCCGGTCGTCTTCCGCATTCCTCCGATCGGGAAACGGCCGGTTCATCAAAAAATACCCCAAAAAACCTTTGATTTCAACCCTATATCTTCCAGATTTCAACCGAAAACAAAACACACTACAATGAAACAAATCGAAAGGCAAATCTCGATGATTACTCCATATAAATCGAAATAAATTACACCATTAAAACCTTCGATTTCTACCAATTTGCAACCGAAATACAAACAAAACAAGATACTTACATGAGGAGTTAAGAGTGATGCTGTTGAAAGCGAATTTCCAGAGAAATTTCCGGCCACAAATCCGCGGTATTCTTAGGGTTGTAGAAGAAGTAATGAAGAAGGGTTGTAGAAAAAGTGGGAACTAAAGTGTTTATTTTTTAAAATACGAGGGTCTAAAATGTATAGTTTTTAAAAGTTATTAAACGGATTATTTTTAGGTGGTGCATTAAGTGATTAGGTGGTGTGGAAAAGTAAATGAAAAATAATAAATTAAAGGATGACGATAGTATTTCCGTGATGCCGATAGAAGCCGCCTAAAAGTATTGATTCAACATGGTCATCAAAACCAATACCACATTTATATCCATACTAGTGGGGGCCATCAGGCGATGCACGGTGTGCCTCACTTTTTTATCTTGTCGATTATAGTTTTTATGTCTGCAATAAATTTACTTTAGCAAAAATAAAGAAGACATCAAAATGCACCTTCGTGCAAAAAAAGTCAAACCAGAGTTTCTGTGAACCAATAAAAACTACAGAATAACAAAATTAAAATTTCCCAAACTCGAATAAATGAATTGTTAGTCGTAGAATATTATTCATGTCGACTTAACCCTAACTAATACTAATAAAAAGAAATAAAAAAGAAAGGTTCGGAAGATTTTCATTTTCTTATCTTTTATCAAGTAAATTAACCGAAGGATAAGTAAGATAAATGGGAGTTGGATCTCATTTTTATTTTTATGTATCTTTTATGTATCATGATCGAATGAACATTCTCATTCCTTGTCTAATTTTTACAATATTTTATTTTCTAGTAGTTTTTGTGGCACCGCATCAAATCATATGACTTTGTTTTACTTAACCAAAAATTCGAAGATCGAAATGCAACTTCGTGCACAAAAAAGTCAAACCAGAGTTTCAATTGCACTAATAAAAACTACATAATAACACAATTAAAATTTCCAAACTCGAATCGAGAATTGAATGCTTCAAATAAAAACCCTAGTGATAAACACGTTGATGTGATAACACCGTATCAAATCATACGACTTCGTTTTACCTAACAAAAAAAAAAAAAAAAAAAAAAGGGGGAAGACAAAAATTTGGTATAGCGACGACCAAAACGTCGCTAAATCCGACGACCAAAACGTCGCAAAAGCCGTACTACCAAAGATGCAAATTTAAATAGTATACTACTATATATGATAACACAATTAAAATTTCCGAAACTCGAATCGAGAATTGAATGCTTCAAATAAAACCCTAGTGATAAACACGTTGATGTGATAACACCGTACCAAATCATACGACTTCGTTTTACCTAACCAAAAAAAGGGGGAAGACAAAATTTTTGGTATAGCGACGACCAAAACGTCGCAAAAAGCCGTACTACCAAAGATGCAAATTTAAATAGTATATACTACTACTAGTGGGGGCCACTATGCGATGCACGGTGTGCCCTCACTTTTTTTATGCACCGATTATAGTTTTTATGTCTGCAATAAATTTACTTTAACAAAAATAAAGAAGATATCAACCTACTTCAATGCTTGAAAAACATTTAAACCATCTTCTTAGAGAGGTGATGATATCATGCGTGTTGCAGCAAGAAAGGTTACATGTGGGAAAAAAATCCTGAAGATCAAAATGCACATTCGCAAAAAAAAGTCAAACCGTAGTTTCGTGAACCAATAAAACTACATAATAACAAAATTAAAATTTCCCAAACTCGAATAAATGAATTGTTAGTAAGTAGAATATTATTCATGTGAGACTTAACCCTAACTAATACTAATAAAAAATAAAAAAAAAAGGTTCGGAAGATTTTCATTTTCTTATCTTTTATCGAAGTAAATTAACCAAAGGATAAGTAAGATAAATGGGAGTTGGATCTCGTTTTTTATTTTTTATGTATCATAGATCGAATGAACATTCTCATTCCTTATCTAATTTTTACAATATTTTATTTTCTAGTAGTTTTTGTGGCACCGTACCAAATCATACGACTTTGTTTTACTTAAACAAAAAATTCTGAAGATCGAAATATACCTTCGTGCACAAAAAGTCAAACCGGAGTTTCAATTGTCTGAATAGAAACTACATAATAACACAATTTAAATTTCCAAACTCGAATCGAGAATTGAATGCTTCAAATAAAAAACCCTAGTGATAAACACGTTGATGTGATAACACCGTAACAAATCATACGACTTCGTTTTACCTAACCAAAAAAAAAAAAGGGAAAAGACAAAAATTTTGGTATAGCGACGACCAAAACGTCGCTAAAACCGGACGACAAAGCATCGCAAAAAGCCGGACGACCAAACATGCAAATCTAATAGTATACTAACTATATGATATACGTGAGTTACAAGGATTCAATATATTAGTTGGTCCAACATAAATTGGATAAAAAAAATGAACTTATGTGTATGATGACAAGAAAAATAATACTTAGAAATTCTTATTGGTTGATGACTTCATTAGCAATGGGCATACACTTATAAGCAACGAGTCAAGACTAATACAAGAATTAAAGATGAGAGAATTTTTACATTGAGAACACAAGGTGAAAACCAAAAAAAAAATATAAGAATCGACTCCACTGGGGATCGAACCCAGAATCTCTGGTTTCGTAGACCAGCGCCTTATCCATTGGGCCATGGAGTCCTATATAATAATGGACGCGTTGTTTTTATATTATTGGTAAATATACACAACAGATGATTACTTTGGCTTGAATTTTCTATCACGAAGAATTGTAGCTGATGATGAGTGATGACTGAGACAACAATGTCGTACCAAGAAAAGCACAAGCTTTGAATTCAGAGTATCTTTTCATATTCCTTTCTTCCTTCCTTCCTTCTAACATCAGGATTTTGAGAGATAATGGGGATAAGGAGTAAAGCATCACACTTTGTTTCTGATATTACTTCGGCGTTTCTTAACCCTCTCTCCGATAAACCTTCTTCTAACCCTTCTTCGCCGCTTTCTTCTGTGAGTGTCGATTCCACTCTATTTATTTTATATCGCATTTTCATTTCCTTTATTTCACCATGTTTTGATGAAAACTAGAAATTGAAGGGACAAATTGTTTTGCTTTCTTTTTGGTTAATCAGACTGTTTTCGCTTAATCCTTCTTGTTTTGAGTTGTAATTTGATGGAGCCAATCGATATATTTTATTTTTTGTTTTGTTTTTTGTTTGGTGAGAGTTCTGGTTCTGATTCTGGTTCTGGTTCTTCCACGAAACAATATTATCATATCATATAAAGACAAAGAACCCACAAATGTTGTCGTAGGACTAAAACTGGGACCTCAGCTTTGGTAGGCTTCATCAGGTGGTTTGTATTTGTAATTTTTTTTAAGTGCTTTCCTGGTTGTTTTGTGTGTCTGAGAGACGTAGAAGCTCTTTTTTGTGATCCTTCTCAATTTTAAGTGTTAGTTCCAATGGCACTTTGTGGAAGTGGTGCTCATTTTGGTGACCCTTTTCGATTCTTACTTACATCGAGCTTATGTCAAATTTTTGCTCAAAGTAAGTATGGGATTTATCGATCATGATGATGAACATGAATTCCCCTGTTAGTTTAATTTGCCTCCTGATAGCTGTATTCAGACACAGTTCTAAGATATGTCTCTTTATAGGTAGCACATAATCCGAGTGTAGTTCATGTTTTTTGGTTGGTGAAGTAAATTGATGTTTCTTCAGATGCCGTTCATTTACTTCCATTGTCTACGGCTTAATAAAGAAATATTTCATATGTTGGTTGCTTCTACTTGGGATTGATTCAGAAACTTGCCCTTCTGATTAAGAAACATATTTTTCCCCTTCCGTTGAATATTGATCTATATTTGTCGGTCCAAGTTCTCTCTTTATGCCTTTATCTCATTCTTGTATTGCTGTCCCATTTGAAGTTGGGGCATGATATTGGTGTTTGGTTTTGTTTTTTATAGGAAAGTCAGACAAAGTTTGAAAGTGGAAAAGTACAGTCGGTGTCAGATGAGGAGTCTGAAGCCTCTCGTGACGGGCCTGATACATCTTCCTTCAGTGCATTTCTTTACTCTTTTCTTTCAGCCTCAGACTCTGGCAGCAAGTCCGACTCTGTAGAAAAGAACCATGACACTGAGGATCTGGCTGAACCATCAGATGTTCCAGTACTGAGGGATAGTGGCAGAAAGAAAAGTTTATTCACCAGGGGTAAACAGTCCCTTGGTCGAGCTATTAATCATGCTGCTAGATTAGGCAACTTTCGTAGCCAGTCCTCATCCAAAGGCTCTTCTGATGATATCATTGAAAATGGAAAGAGTGTCAATGATAGTGTTGAGGAGACGACTCCTGTGCAACATTCTCATGAGACGGTGGTTCCAGAGGAGCTTCCAGGAGCTTCTGAACCCTCGTTGCTTCTGTCAGAGAAAGCACGACGCTCTCTTTATGTGGCTTTGCCAGTGCTTGTTCAGGGTCGAAAATGGGTGTTATTGTACAGGTATAACATGGCTCATTTTGATATGCTGATTAAAAAAATTTTATGTATTAAATGTGGTCTCATTGTCACATTGTGGCTTAGTAACAATTGCTCTACACCCCCGCTATCTTCCCAGTACATGGAGACATGGCATATCGCTTTCAACTTTGTATAGAAGAAGCTTGCTTTGGCCTGGTCTTAGTCTGCTGGTAATTATTCAATCTTATTTCTATGATATTTACTGCTCTGCAATGTTGTCTGTCAATTTTTTTTTTGTGCGTCTTTTTGAGGAAGAGTCGAATACTATTCTTTGTTGCAAGTTTCAACAATATGTGGTGGCTATACCTTGCATTATGACAAGTGACTAAAGTCTTCAAAAGAAAACATCAAGATTCAGTGGGTTGAGAGATTTTTCTTAATTTTGTGATTAATTTACCAATGCCAATTGTTTCGAAGCAACTTGACTCGCCCTAAAATTTCCCAAAATAACATAAAGTGAGATACCCTTTGCTCAAAGGAGGCAAATATATATTAAAGCCTGCTCTTTGGAGGGTAATTGTATGTCCTTTTTTGAGGTTCATGTATTGACTTCTAAGCAGTAAGCGATTTGCAAGAACTTGGAGGCATTTCTCTCAACTATATAAAGTGAACATTTTCATTTATGGGTTTGTCCCTGTTATGTTTGGAACGTTCTTATTTTGTTCAGATTTTTTTGGTACAATTTTGGTTATCAGAAATATAATCCGCCAGGCCAGGCTAGACCAGTCTTCCTTGCATTGCTTTTTAGATTTTAGCATGATTCATGAACTTGACTTTTAGCAGCTAGTGGGTGGCAAAAAAGCACATGTACATTTCCTATATAATGTTTCATTTTATCCATGACACTGGTCATTCTGGTCTTATTCAACTGGGATCAATTTTTTGGCCCAGAACTAGTCTGTGAATTTAGTGGACTATTTACTGTCTTATGTGTCGTTTTTTAAGCACTGTTTACGTGCTTTGATAGGGGAAAAAAAGCAGGAAATTATCTTTAATGAGTTGCCATGTCCTGTTGCGAAGAGTTCCATATATATGTGTGTGTGTGCTCGTATGAGCATACATGTTTGTAAACAATGTGATGATAATTTGGAGATGGTACCTTTCTTTCCCTCTCTCATATGATTAAGTTTTCAGGTTGTTGGAGACCGCAAGGGTGCTGTATTTGGTGGTCTGGTAGACGCTCCCTTAAGACCTACAAACAAAAGAAGTTATCAGGTATCTTGAACATAATACAATTAGGGAAATTTATTTGTTTGTTTTCTCTTCTCATCTTAATGTGTCATGAATTTTTCTTAGGGAAATAACGAGTCCTTTGTTTTTACAAATCTATCTGGTGATCCTGCAATTTTTCGCCCCACAGGTAATTACCCTTCTTGGAGGCTGGCACGTTTTCAATATGGTCAAGATTCTCCTGTTGAATCCAATTAATCTGAACCAAAGATTTTTCAATTAATTTCTCCCCACTTGCACAAAAGAGAAACATTGGCCTTGTATGAAATGATAGGCACTCTCTTGTAGTTCTTTTTGGTCAGATAACTTCATTTTTGTATTCCTCTATCCAGATGACTAAACCATAGGTCATATTCACTGAGTTAATGTTTAATGTCTTGGGTGTACTTAAAAGGCTCTCTTCTGAAACTTTGAAGGGGTTTAGGCTTATTATCTTGATTTCCCAGCAAGAACTTCTTTATTTACAATTATGAGAACGTAGAATATCTGGATTAACACTGTTTATTGTGAACTAATCTCTTATTTATTTCCTGATTAAAAGCATCTGGCAAGGCAGCTAAAGTATTTGTTATGCAAAAGCTTGTGGTGATGTTACTGATGTATATAATATATGAAGGTTGTACCAAGTGGCATAGGTTGGAGCCTTTCATTTTTACTCTCACATAATACAATTTTATCGTGAGAGATTAGCAATGAAAGGTTTGTAATGTATGCCACTTGGTACAACCTTCGTACAACGGTTGTATTGTAAAATTTGTCATATTACTATAGTCTTTCCAAGTTTGATGATGTTTCACTGATATTTGAAATAAGCAGGTGTGAACCGGTATTTCACTCTATGCTCAAATGAGTACATAGCCTTAGGTGGAGGTGGTCATTTTGCTCTCTACTTGGATGGAGATTTGTAAGATTCGTACTTTGTCACGTTTACATTTCCATTCCTATTCGTTGTTATCAATTGTGATTATCATCGGACAAAGAGAGAAAAAGAAAAAAAACTTGAGAAGTTAAAAATATAAAAAAAAACATGATTTCTTGATTGTATGTGCTTTCCAAGGTTGTTGGGCTCAAGTTCAGCTTCAGAAACTTATGGAAATCCTTGCTTGGCAAACTCTGAAAGTTTTGAAGTGAAAGAAGTTGAGGTAGCAACACATTCGCTCTCTCTACTACGATAATTCCCATACGCTCTTTTTGCTTATTGTCTATATGTAGTAAGCTGGATATATCCTCTTAAGCAAGATTTACTAAAAACGTCAAATCTGTCATTCCTTTTGTGCAGTTATGGGGCTTTGTGTATGCTTCAAAATATGAAGAAATGGTATCGTTCTTACGAACAGAGGCACCACCAGGAATTTGTCGCTGGTGATTTGGTGGTAAACAGCTAGTGCTTTAGATGCTTTAGACCAGACAGCAAGTTTGCATTGCCTGATTTTGAAAAGAACTGTATGTATATCTCTTTGTTGATTTGCGCTTCTTGTTGTGTAAGCAAGAGGCTTGCCGTGTATATAAAAAGATAGGCAATTTTGCCATAGAAAGCGATAGGGACCGATCAATAGATATCACGTTTGTCCTACATTTAGTGAATTTATATGTCGGATCCTCGCCTTGACTTGTGATTTGTTGCATATCGATTTCACTTTTCTTCTTCTGAAGATCATGTGCACTCCTGCTAATGTAAATATTTTTGAATCGAAGATTGATGATCTTTTACTCAAATTTAGTAGTAGACAATGTCGTTGTGAATAAATACCTTAAGTGTTTTCTCTTGAGTTGTATAACGTATGTGTCATGTACTGTAAATTTTGCTAGAAAAACCAAATGAAAAAAAAACTAGACAAGGAAAATTAGTTAATGACGTGTGTTTTTATGTGTTGCATTGACCGTTTCGTTAGAACTTTTAACTTTGAAAACCCTATGGGGAAAAATATAGTGCAAGGGAGAAAAAATGTATAATCTTTGGTTTTTTTTTTTTTTTTTTTAGTTGTCGTTCTCTGTGACCACAACAATTTTTCAATGTACGTATTCCAGTAATATAAATACATTTCTCATAAACTAGTAAAATGCACGTGCATCCGCACGTGGTTTTGTGAAATGCACTTTTAAAATTTGAAAAATAACAATATTAATTAATATATAATTTAATATGTATTTCTTCCTCATAATTATCAAATATTAATATACTATTAATGATAATTCACAAAATTATCTTATGGTTTTTAGTATTTTGAATTTATATATGCATGTACTCAATACATTTATCGTCCTTTTAAAGATAATAAGCATAAT
The DNA here is from genome assembly GCA_026214975.1 of Gentiana macrophylla. Taxonomy (NCBI): domain Eukaryota; kingdom Viridiplantae; phylum Streptophyta; class Magnoliopsida; order Gentianales; family Gentianaceae; genus Gentiana; species Gentiana macrophylla. The sequence goes on from CM047812.1 coordinate 87,351,733, forward strand.
GAATTTACAAATCTGTGTATTTAATATACATCTACAATCCGTTCAAAAAAAATATACATCTACAACATGTTTTTCATAATTATCTAAACATGTGGATATTTACGGTATTTTTTTAAGCAACTTTTGCAAAGTTCTTACTCTTAACATAAACAACTCATTTTGATAGAGTTAATGCAAAAAGTATAACATGTAAGTTTCATGTACATATAATTTTATATGTTTATTATATGTTATCTATGGATATACTTTAATAATTGTAAAATAACACTTATTAAACAAAATGACATTTTTCCGCAAAAAAAAAAATGACATTTGAGATAATGGTCAGTATTTTTAAAAAAAAATGATGAATGAATCTAGGATTCAATTTAATTAGTATGACTGGGAAAATGGTGAAACCATAGAATTTTATTGTAGGTGTAAAATGTTAAATATATACTTTAAACATTATAACTATCATATACTTCGATCGATTCTTAACGCCCTTGCTCCACTCGCAACCCAACCACCATGTGAGGGCTTGACACCCATCTTTTCCTATTTAACCGATGGAGTTGCCAAAACCATTCATACCAATCTAACATATATCCATGTATAATCAATGCGTTCTTATTTAACGGATGGATTACGCAACATGAAATTATTCTTTGTCATCAATCTTATCTGTCATACTCTCTTTGAAGTAGACATGATCAACTTATATTTAATGTCCTCATTTCCTCACTTTCTCAAAATATCATTTCATTTATCACTCAGGCAAAGACTTCTCGTGAGTCATGGTCTACTTTATATGATAAATATGCAAAGACCTCTCGTGGAAAAATCAAACAAATTAAATAGTACATCAAATCTATGCAAAAAGTTACTCAAACAATCTCTAATTATCTTCCCGATGTGAAAACTAAAGCCGATGAATTAGTCGACAGATCCAGATGATCTTGTGAATCTTATATCGGATAACTTGTGAGATGACCATACAGAGTTGGCTATGGTTGTTCAAGCACATTGCACCCTCATTGATTTTGAAGAGTTCCATGAAAAACTACTTAATTATGAGACTCTTTCGTCTAAGCTGCAGCCGGTTGCTTTTTCTGGTCTTGCTACAACTCATTCGACCGTATGACATCCCTCTCCCACTGCAGGTTTGTTTTCACATCTTAATATTCCTAATCTTGGAAACAGACACAAAATAAACTCTCATGCAGTAGGCTCGAGTTTTCGCCCTAAAAAACCTTACCTGGATATTTTCAGTGTGCAAAGTGAAAGGACATTCATAGATACGATGCAATTATTACAAGGTTCAACCTCTTACAACTTTTTCTTATTCGGTCTAGCCCTCTAACATTGCGTCATCTTCAAGCACCTTTGGATGCTCCGTCATTTTCTCTATGGCTTCTTGATAGTGGTGCAATGTAGCATGTTACCACTGATCTCTGTAATTTGGAATTACACATGCCTTATTCTGGAATGAAGACAACATGGATGGTGATGGAAATAATTAATCTTTCCATCACACACATAGGTTCTGTTTTTATCTTCACTATTTCAAAATGTTTTACATTGAATAAATAATGTTCACGATGTCCTAATTTGTCTGGGTTACAATTGAGTAGATATTCCGGTAAATGGACATCTCAGTGATGATCCAAATAAATTTTTCGAGTGGATTTGAGAGTGGGCCTACAAAACACACAAAAGCGTGAAGGGTCCTAGAGCTTGCTCCTAGGGGAGACTCCGACGCTCAAGTTAGTAGTTGAATAGAGGAATTTATATTAAGACTGTAAGCAAGAATGTATAGCAAGCATATATGTGTGTACTATGTAATTGAGGATGATGATCTTTTATATGGCTCTCCCTCGTTGGGGAGTGAGTTATGATGCATTGAAGTTGTGGTCAAGGGAGTTTACTACGCATTGATGTAACGGATCCTGTAACGTATTGATGTAATTTCTGTGTGAATTCTGGAACGATCATTGAAAAGAATGTAAACATTGCTTGAGGTCGAGGATGGCATGTGTTGTATTGAGCATAAATGACTTGGTGACTTGGTTATGACGATGGAGTTGATATAGTTGACGCTTGAGCTCTAAAGTTATGATGATTTGGACATTTATCTTATGCACTTTTAGTCATTCAGTTTTGAGACATAGACTTAGTACTGTTTCCGTTTCATTTGGGATGTAATGAGTCAAAAAAACATTTATTTCGTTGTTTTGTCGTTTCAGTTTTCTTAGACGTTGATTTTGGGACTTGGTGATCCTTTTGATTGTCGTTTGACTTTCTTTTCCGAGTAAGCTTTTAGATTTAATTTATTCCGCTTTTACTCTGATTGATTGTGAGAGGCTTATGTATACATTAATTTTGATTTATTAAAAGTTAATATATGCATGCCGGGCGTTCGTGACGGATAAGTACTCGGTATCCGGATCGGGGCGTCACAGTTGGTACCAGAGAGAAAGTTCCTATCTTACGTCTAAGTTTGTAGCTTAAGTTGGATTTTATAAGTCTCTTTAGCAGCTTAGCTGACCCTTTCTTCTTGATAGATAGCTAAGAAAACTACAAGGAGCACTAGTAAGTTAGTCTGTTAAGCAATCAATCCTTACGGATGAAGTCTTTAAACCATAACATGTCACATAGGATTAAGTGAAACCCCTCTAAGTAAGCTTTGGGATCAGAGTCTTATGCCTACACCTTTAAGTTGAGGTCCTCTTTGTTGATTTCTCTTTACATTCCCTATTGTGGCCTCTCCACTTTCTCTTACACCTCGATGTCGAAGCCTACACTTTGGCTCGACCTATTCTTGTAGAGAATGAGGTCCGACTCAACTCTACATTTCCTTCACTCCCTCTTTTCACTATTGCTTGGTTTGTGTTTATCAAATTTCTTTTGATCTTGCTTTGCTCGGGATGAGTTCCACACGTACCCAGTGTATAACCCCACCTTTGTCAAGTGCTTCCTATTCGTTTCAATTACCAGTGTTGAAAGTTTCTTGCTTGACACATGCTTTTCATCATCCTTGTGATTAACCTTTGCAACACGGGTGAATAATTTACGTCCCCGTGTTTTCCTTTCACGTAAAACATTTTCCGTTGCTCCAAAAATTCTGAAAATTTTCATCAAGGTAAAATATTGACTTTTCTACAATTTCTCTTTTTACATCAACTCGATAATCATTGTGGATGGTCTAGAAAATCCATGTTGATGCCGGACACTCTGTCCAGAAAATCTGCAGCATCACTTTCACTTCCTCTTCTGTTTTGAACAGGTTAAACGCATTCAAATTACCTGAATTTTTGATATGTTGCAGACAACACTTTTATCTATAACTTTACTTTTGGTATTAAGTTCAAATTCCTTTTAGTTTGATCGGAATCTGCAATTCAAATCAGTGTTTACTAATCTGTAAATTCTGACAGCTTGTGCATTCGGCAAAAATAATTGTTTTTGACAGACTTCTTCTCATCCAAAAATTCTAATCTTTTGCTGTCACCTGGGAAACCCGAGTATCTAAATCTCTTCTCTTTTGATCGTGCACAAAATCCTTTTGGTTTGAGTTGCATTAGTCGATAATATCATATCCGGCGTAAAATATCATACACTACAGCCTAAAGGGAATTCCCACCTCTTTGACTTAAGGCTAGGACTAAGAGAGTAATAAATTATGATTGTTATGTTCTAGAAGTTTCCTCGAAGTCGATCTTCTTCTGGGTTAAGTCCTTTAGTAAGATGGTTGTAAAGATAATGTTATGGCTTATTTTGCAGCATGGACAAGCACTGAGACGCGATCTTCCAGCATACCATGTTTGATGTTCAAGTATTTTTATGCCTTTCTTCGATCATTCTTTTTCCAGTAAATTACTCTCCATTTTATTCCTCACTTGAGGTATTTGAGTTCAATAACTTTTCGCCATCTTCTGTCATTAATTATCTCAGAGACATATCTTCATAAGTTCTTCCTTTGAACAAGTTCTTACCTTTTTTCTTCTGAATTAAGCTTTGAAACTCCAAACTTGCTCTTTATGTTTATCAATTGAATTTGTCGCCGGCGCTGGCTGTGATGGGGACCGGATATGGGATGGAGAAAGGATGTCTTCACATTTGTTTTATTTTATTTATATATTTGGAATGTGTAAAAATAGGCTATAGTGTATGCAAGTGTAGGGAAGATGTAAAGTAGGTTAAAAAAAGTGTTGTTGAAAGACATCCACGTCATCACACCATAGTGGATACTCTTAGTAGTAATAATTTGGCATGTTTTAGTAGAAATCTTTGTTGGTCAATTTATTCGGCCGGTGGCTTTCCTTTTAGCAAAAAGGTTAAACCTTAACCGAAAGAGCTCCACTACCCAGTTCTACGGAATCGAAATGAGTGGAGAGGTTAATCGTGCTTCCAGTGACTTCGTAATACATGGTTGCTATTATTTCAAAAGACTGAAAGAAGTTCTTCATTTATGAGATTCGAACCTCCACATTCCAGAACTTTTCGATTCAAATTTTTATTACGATCTTTCGATTCCTTTAACACTGTAGGCACGTTTACAGAGTGTTTCCTTTTAGCTACTTTGGATGAGGAGGCTAAAAAGGAAAGGAAGCTTGTATTCTGAATTCCCTTTCATTTTGGGAAAAAAAATTGGAGGGACCAAAAAAAAGAAGAAAAAAAAAAAACAACTTAAAGCATATTTTCCAAGTACTATTTGGTAAAAAAAAAAAAAAAAAAAAAAAAAAAAAAAAGAGAAAGAAAGAAAACATATAACTACCGCCGTACCCAATCAAGTCAAATTCACGCGCGATTTCGTGCAGTTGATCGGCAAGTCGTCGAACAATGCCGGCAACTAAACCACGAGCCCAAAAACTCCCCAACTCCGTCTCGAGCAGTAAGGTGTGGCTCTTTTCTTTGCTGCTCACTCTTCAGTATGGTGCTCAACCTCTCATCTCCAAACGATGTGTCAGGTTTTTTATTTCAGCACCTTCAATCTCACTGTTTATTCTATTTTGTTTTAGCTTTTTGAGGGTCATTTCTTACTCAGATTACAGGCGTGAAAATCATGGAAGTAATTTGCGACTTCTGGAAATGTCCGTCGTTTTTTTCTTTCTTGAGTTGATTTTGCTTAATGTGAAAGCGATAATCTCTATTCTTGTCGTGGATATACAACTGCTACTGTGCTATGGGGTTTTTCTTTTTATATTCTTGTTTGTTCTTGGTCGATGAAAACTTTACACTTTGATCCCAGATTTTATAATACTAAATAATTTCACAAACAGCAACTCAGCAAGTTAAACGGTCTTTGTGTTTATTTTTCCTTTTTTTGTTTCAAAAAAGTTACTAATTTCTTAGATTTTTTTGGGCTTTGCTTTGGAAAAGCAAGATAGATAAACCCACAATTTCAGTTTTTGGGGTTGAAACTTTGAATAGAGAACAGGGAAACATTTGACACTACAGTGGGTATAACTGTCGTGTTTGGGACAAGTTTTCTGATCTGAAACTGAAAGTGAGGTCTCAAGTATTTAGTCTTTGAGGTTTTCAGTCCAGCATTGCTACACAACTTGGTTAATGGGATTTAGTAAAAAACACACATACACGTGAACTTATGAACAAAAAAAACGTAGTGGTTACCAGAACGGGCATGCACCAATACCGCTTCCTTCTACTTGAGTTCATTTGTGTCATTTAGTTTATTAGCTTAAGTGTCTATTAACCAAGATAGAACACTAACATTACTTAATGTGTCATACCTAACTCAGAAGAATGCTAGTCATGATAACTTTCTTCTTTCTTATAATCCATGTATCAATTTTATGCCCATTTTTAGTCTTCTTAAGTAGATCTATCTATGTTTTACTGAATTAGAATGCATTTAGTCTTTGGAGTACAAACCGTCTTTCACGTGACCGGCGATTGATTTGTGTAACTTACAATTCTATGACCGGAAATAGTAGCGTTCATTCAATGCAATATTCATGTGTATAGTGTGTCCATTGTTAGCCTTAGAAAGCCCATCGTTCTTGCATTTAAGCTCTTTGCTTTCTGCAGACGAAAGTGTTTGTTACTTCTGCAGTTTTGGTGTGTGAACTAGTAAAGGTAACTCTTAAACATTCAACTGCTTTCTGTCATTCATTGTTGGCTCTGTTTTTTTTTTTCTCTTTTATTGTTTTCATATGCTTGGCAGGTGATTTGTGCACTCCTTCTCATGACAAAAGATGGTTCACTGAAGAAACTATTCAAAGAGTGGACATTAGTTGGATCTCTGACAGCATCAGGCTTACCAGCAGCTATATATGCTCTTCAAAATAGCTTGTTGCAGATTTCATACAGAAACCTTGATTCTCTCACATTTTCATTGCTGAATCAGACAAAAATTCTTTTCACCGCGTTGTTCACCTTTATAATATTGAGGTATTTGCTTATATTCTCATTATAGCTTCCTTTTTTATGCCTAAAATAATTCATATCAATTCTATGGATTTTTATTCGGATTATGGTAGACCTTAATAATAAGATACTACGTACTTGAAGAGTTTTAGAGAGTAGTAGCAGTTTCTAGTCTGGGCATACCAACTGTAGGTTGACATTGATGAATAATTTTAGCTCTTACTCATGGGTTTGTTCAATTCTGAGGCTAGTAGCTAGTTGTAGGAGATTTTGATCCTCTTTTTTATGACTACACTCATTTCTAGAAGTTAGAAAATTTTGACCTGTTATACTGTGAACCTTTTGATTTTCAAAATTTATTTGCACACATGGTCTAGTTATTATACTGTTATCAACAACTGTAGCATCTTTCATATTGAACAATTTTGCACAACTCCTTTCTTGAACACCACCATTATTGAATGAGAGAAAGAAGTGAGGAATCCTCTTTTCGACTCTGACTCTCCCACAGCTTTATGCCTCTGTCGTCTTTGCCGGGTTAAGGCCTGCTGAGACGAGGAACCTCGTGTAAATGCCATGGAATAGGGTTTAGGCTCCGTAAATCTTCCTCAGCCAGGCAATAGCAGAGCAAGTACAAGTATTAGTAGATGCGCATGTTCCTCCGGGGGGGCGATTGGGGCGCGGGCATAAGGGTCCCCTCCGGGGAAATAAAAAAATTCACGCAAAAAAAATATTTTATTGTGTTCATTCGTGGATGGATGTAAGACCTTGATTTTTTTTTTTTTAATTTTTTTTTTTGTAATAATGAAGGCAGAAGCAGTCAAAACAGCAAATTGGGGCTCTTTTCTTGCTGATTATTGCAGCTGTCCTTCTAAGTATTGGTGAAGGTTCTTCCAAAACATCAAGCAGTAGAAGTTCCGAGTCTTTGTTTTATGGAGTTGTTCCAGTTTTAGTAGCTTCTGTCCTCTCAGGTCTAGCTTGGCATTGTGCCAATGGGCATCTCAGGTTGGACAATCTTGCAATATGTTCGAGATTGATGGATTCTTCTAATTTATTTCATGTTCTTTGAATTTACAAAAGACGAGTATTCACTCTTGGCTTACTTCTGTTCGTTAACAGGTGAAAAAACATGCATCATACTTGATGACCGTGGAGATGTCCATCATTGGGAGTATGTGCTTGATGGTTAGTTTTTACAAGTCTCCCGATGGAGAAGCAATAAGACGGCAGGGTTTCTTTTATGGATGGACTCCCTTGACAATGGTATGGCTGTTTTGCTTCCTACTTTGCATTTGGACAGCATGAAAGTTTTCCATTGTGTCACAGGAATTTGGGCCTATGCCAATAGAAAGAGAACAATTTGAGTTTCTTAACTGGCATGAAAAAAGTTTTTTTGTACATGTTGCTTTTTTATTTTTTTAATTCTAGTCATATTTCTGGGCAAACCACATGCTGCTCAATTATTTTTTTAATTTTTTATTCTAGTCATATTTATTTTTATTTTTATTGTAACTTGGTTTATCTTTTTTGGTACATGTTGCCCAATGTGCACACTTTACAACTTACAAGAATTGTTCTTTTCCTTTGCTACTTCATGTTTTTCTTTTTTTTTTCTTTTTTTTTTATTCTAGTCATTTTTCTGGGCAGAGCACATGCTTTCTTGTGGTTTTGTGGAACTGTTAGCTCATGTTTGCCGAAAAATATTTCACGATAATTCATAGTTAACGATTTAGTATATCAAGCTCCACCCCTCCTCCCTACCCCCCCTGCTCTTAACTGACCGACAGTGTAAGGCCTAAAGATCACCAAGCAAAGTTGTCACTCTCTTTAGTGCTTGTTTCGGCTCTGGGTTTGTATGGGACTAACGGATAGCTTGCTTAGGCTTCAATTGTAATTAGATCACCAGCTTCTGAACACATTGGACTAAGATGTATTTTCTCTTGCTTTAGTTAGGAAGAAACGGTTATCGTTTGTTAATGATTCAGTTAGTTACTAACCTGCATCATTACTTGAAGTGCTCCACGGACATAACTTTACGTTATTGCAGATCCCTGTAACATTGAACGCTGTTGGAGGTATTCTTGTTGGGCTTGTGACATCTTATGCTGGTGGTGTTCGAAAGGCAAGTATACTAATATGATATTTATTATCTGATGTGACTCGCCCCCAGAGTAGTAACTATTGGAACCTCATTTCATTTAAAATCACTTTCCCTTACCTAAAGAATATGGGCACATTAATATATGAGCTCAATATCTTAAATACATGATTTGGAAGATTATATGTATTATTTTATTCATTCAATTACGATAACAAGAGTTTTTTGGAGTCAATTGTCGAATGGCAATTGATGTCTTAGCTCCCTATATTTGTAGTATCATCAGTTGAAAGGCAAAGGCTAGCCACCACTTAAGAAAATATAGTTGTAAGTCTATTGACAAGAGGGTTTTTTTTGTTTTTTTTTTTTGTAATGTCGGTTGTCAGTTGTTGGCAGATGTTCCATGTGAGGAGATAGTGGGTGAAAATTATCTGGATTTACAACATAGCCCATAAGTGCTTTAATTTGGAAATTCAACTGTAGCTATAGCTTTTAGCTTTTACACGGTTGGAGATTGTATATATTCTTTCCTAGGCAATAAGTTAATGGTAAATTGCTTTCCATTGCTTTGAGGTTTATCCAAAACTACTTCTTTGTCCCTTGTAAGTAAAAGGCGAAGCAACAATGGTTCATTATTTTCAAACCTGTTTACGTTTTATCCAAAATGTTTGTTGTTCCATTCTCCAACCTCTCCCTCAGATCTGAAAATTAGTTTCCTTCGCATTCTCAATAATTATTAGTGCAAACGGGCAAATTTGTTGGGCTTTGTTTTTTTCGTCTTTCTTATTGCTTTATACATGCTTCTCATGTAAACCTCCCGCTCTTCTCATCATTGCTACCTCCATTATAGCTTCCTATCCTCTTGTTTACTCTTCGTTCCTCCCTCCACCTCCTCTAATCTCTGTCCAAAAGAAATTAGGCAGGTACACCATACTTATGGTACTTCAAAGTTCAAAGACACTTTAGTAGTCTAGAGCTGTTGATCACAACGGACTTTTTGATTGAAGGGCCGATCGAAGAACCGATTGATAAATGACTCTAGATTACTCGAGTATCTTTGAGTGTTGTAGGCAAGATTATGCTCATCAGTCTTGGTAGTTTGGTTGTGACCCCTAATGAAGTTGGACACATCTAACATGTATTTTTTTTTTTTTTTTTTTGGGTCTGCCTTGCTCAAAATTCAGAAGCCTATTCATTCATCATGTTAATTATGTTGTGTATGTTATTGTTGCAGGGATTTGTCATTGTCTCTGCACTACTTGTCACCGCTTTGCTGCAGTTCTTCTTCGACGGCAAACCGCCATCTTTGTACTGTCTGCTGGCTCTCCCTCTGGTGATTATTAGCACTTCAATCTACCAAAAATACCCCTACCGAACCAAAAAAGAAAAGAAAGACGAATAGGTGTAGCGGCTTCAGTTGAGTCTCAGAAATGATATTTGTATGTAGATAATTGAGGTGGGAGTTGTAAGCAGGAAAACATGAATTGCAGAAGCTCCTAATGATACTCTTTAACATGTACACACTGATGTATGTAGATGTGGAACATATTATATCATCAAGGCTATTTTTAGAAGGCATGGAATTTTTTTTTTATGCTCTTCGTTTGAGATATGGTTTGATATTATTGCATCGTTCTTAACGATTCACTGTGAATTTTGTACACTAACAAATTTTAATAGTGAATTTTCATTAGTTATTGTCATTGTGGTCTCGAAATCAAGAGCATGAAATAATAATAAAAAGGGTTCTTTTATTCGTACCACATTTGTCGTGGTCTCAAAATAAAGTGTCTGAAATAATAATAAAAAGGGGGTCTTTGTTCGTACCACAGATGATCTTCCGTGTACCATATTATATTTGCATCATAATAGAATCGACCATGTGAAATTCAAATGTATAGACCATGTGAAATTCAAATGTATGGGCAACATGCGACTATGCTAAAGTCGAATCAGGTTCGACAATGCGGAAAGTCGCATGTTGCCCTATACATTCGACTTTTACAATGTCGATTATGTGAAAATGGTTTGGTGCATTGGTAAAGTGTGGGACAACGAGTAGATAAGCTGTGATGCGAATAAATGCCCTCTAATAATAATTGATAAAAAATTTATCAAATTTGGAGTTATAAATTGATAAATATAAATATTTAAAAATAATGAATAAAAGAGAAAGATAAAGTGTATTGTGTAGCTACTGACTTCTCACTAGTTTCCATCTTTCTGCCTGTATTTCTTTATTATTATTATTTTTTTTTTCCGAAACACGAAAGCTTTATTAGAATCGGAAAAACCGAACTTACACGCGGTCGAAACCCGCACTACAACGCGGCCTAGCCGCACAACAAACAACAAACATAATAACAGAGCCTCCCATTATTTCATATATTCTTTGTTGATATGGCTATAATAAAATATTTACAATAAAACGTATAACATTGTTTTTGATTATTTATTGTGAAATGAGACTTATCGATTTAAATAAGTCTCATAAAATTTAATAATAAAAATAAATGTTGTGCCACTTTTTTATATATAATTTGTTGTACTACATAACATTATTCTTAAAAGAAGAGGTTTAAAGCCTGACACGAAGCAAAAAGGGCTTTCCCTCCGGAAATAGAAAGTAATTTAAGAGGGAAAATTCTATCCCAAGGATTTTCTATTAGGAAACTGTCTATGTGGCAGTATTTGGATCACATAATTTTCACACACGGGATTATGTTATGATTTCATGCCGTGAAATCATGCATCTGTGATCCTCGCCATCGCAGCGTGAGCGGACTCCTATTGTAGAAATCTCACAAGAGAAACACCCATTTAAGAGGTATGTGAGTGATATGTGTAATTAATTATTGTACTAGTATATTATTATCAGATTATGTATAGTTATCCTCAATCTCCATGCTCGGTTTATGCAAGTTATCTTATCGTTCGGTTGCCTCACGACTCCCACACTCTCCTCACCGTCCTGTTTGTATCCTCCGCGCCGTTAACCGGCGACTGTTGACAGTTTCGCTCACCGTCCGGTTGTCAAATATTGTTAGGGAGTAGTAACTGGTCAATAGAAGATGTCCGCTGCAACTTCCAAGGCATCTCCGGTCACTTTTCCGGCTTCCGATTTTTGCCGACCTGAACGGAGCTGCAGGACGATGACATTTATCCTCCTCTCCCCTCCAAAGGTTCGGAGACACTTATTATATCCTTCTGTTTCTTGCTCGTCTTCGTTAATTCAAGTTTCTTTAGCTTCATCCATGTCCGCCACCACCACCTCCAATGTGCCACCAGGCCCACCACTATCTACCCGCCTAAAGAAGCTGGACTCACCTGCTTCCGCTAGCGATCAAATATCATTGCTTAATGAACTCATTCGCAAGAGTGAGCGGAGGCCTCCTATGATGGACTCCAAGGAGGCTGACAGGTATATTCAGCTCGTCAAAGAGAAGCAGCTTAAGGGTTTGCAGAAGCTCAAAGGGAAGGGTACACCAAATGGACAGACCTTTAGCTACAAAGTTGACCCCTACTCTCTCCGTCCGGGTGATTACGTGGTGCACAAGAAGGCCGGAATCGGGAGATTTGTTTCCATCAAAACTGACGTGCATAAGGACTCTGCTGAGCCAATTGAGTATGTCTTCCTTGAGTATGCTGACGGCATGGCAAAGCTCCCCGTTGCTCAGGCTTCTCGCCTGCTCTATCGCTACAATCTGTAGGTTCTTCAATTTCTTAATCCTTATATTTTGCTGCAACAATTTTTTGTTCCTGATTATATTTGTAGCATTCGATGCATTTGATGCAAGTTGAGTGCCTCCACTAATGCCAACTCTATGGTCAAAGAAATTTACGGTAGTCCAACAATATTTTTTTATGATAATGTTATTTAAAGATATAGCAAAATGCGTTCCTAATCATAGCTCATGATCTTGCTGTATATGATGAACACTCTAAACAGTGCTAGGCCGCAGAGGATCCGAAGATTACAGAAAATATCTATGTTAAAGGAAAGATTTCCAGCAATGTCCTATTTACTCCTATTGCATTGCATCTAGCCCCCTCACAGAGTTGTCAAAAGTCTAATATACTGTAGGATCTTTTGATCTTTAGCCTTTATGCCCTTTCCTTGATGTTTGATACACTGGGGATATTTTTTTCTCCGTATCCATTCACTTAGGTAGCAAAATTTCGTTCCCGCAGGTTCCCTGTCTTCTAATGAAGAATTTGTCGTCACATACTGAGTCATTTGAATGCACATCAAGGCTTTGAGTATTTGTGTTGTGCCTATATTCTTTTCATACTACCTCCGTCCTAAAATAAGAGTCACTTTAGAGGTTTTCACACATTAATAAAGTGGAAAAATGTCATAAATATTGGGGGATTATAGTCTAAAATGCCCTTTGACTAGCATTAATGGAAATGTTTCAATACTTAAAAAGTTGTTAGGTGGATAATAAATTAGGGGTAGAATGAAAAAAAAAATTCTAATAAATGTTGTCTTGGTATTCTAAAGTGACTCTTATTTAGGGACGGAGATAATATTTTGGAAGACATACATGTAAGTAAAGGATGTGGGCTTCCTGAAATTGTTGACATAGAAGGGATTGGTTCTCTTGAATAATATACACCCCAACCATCTTTTGACCTAATGCATCAAAACTTTGAGTGGAGTAATACATTTCCACTAGTATTCATCGCTTACCTTGCCAATATTAAAGCCTCTTCAGCTGTAAAAATGACTCTTAGATGTTTGTAAGAGCTAGTCTGACATTGTTTAGTTACTTTAGTATGATCGGTACATTTCAGTAACCCTGTTATGGCATACATGGTTCTATTTAATTGGAGTGCTTAGAATTTAGATTAGTTTAACTATAACAAATCATTACTTGTCCACTTGCAGACATTTTAGTACTACCCTTTTGAAGATCAATAATGATGCCTTGAAGTAAAGCATAATTCAGATAAAAATTGCTAGTTTAGCTACATTGGCCAATCATATAAGTCATTCTTCGTTTGTGCTCTCATAGACTTCAAAACTTTGTTACAATTCTAGTATCTGTTACACCTCCAACAGAGTTTTCCTTTAGCATCTGTTTATCTAAGCGCACATTTGGGCATGCCATCAACTTGAGATTGATATCGGAACTTGGTTAGTGTTCCTCGAAATGACCCTAACTGACTACAGGAAAGACCCAGGTGATTTGATAACCTCAATATTTTTAATGAAGAATATTGGAAGAAGACATGCTACGCAGTATTAAAGGCAATACGAGAAGAAGGTCTCAGCTCCAATCTAGTGTCCTTACAAGTAAAGAACGAATGTGCATCTGAAAGTAAATGTTGTTCCTATTTTTATGATTATGCAACTGACTTTGTGATTTATTAAATAAGAAAGGCAAGTCAAATGGCTATACGAAAATGGTTTTGTATTTTGAATGACAAATGAGATCAGTAAATTAATAATTTCTCGGTAAACTACACTGGCATGTTATATCTAATTTCTTTCTAGCACCGTATTTACAGGCCAAAGGAAACAGCAAAACCACGTGCTTTGAGCAAGCTTAGTGACCCAAGTGCATGGGAAAAGAGAAGGATAAAGGGAAAAATTGCTGTACAGAAGATGGTTGTTGACTTAATGGAGCTGTATTTACACAGGCTGAAACAGAGAAGGACTTGTTATCCCAAACCACCTGCTATGGACGTATTTGTATCACGATTCCTCTATGAGCCTACCCCAGATCAGAAGCAGGTATATCGATCTTCTGAAATATTCTTGAATGTTGAATCTATGTTTGCCAATATAGTGTCCTTCTAATATCTTTTCGCGGTATAGCCAAAACACTTTTACTCGTTATTTCCATGGTTTAGATGTCAATCAACGCACACAAGTTGATCAGGCTGGCCACAGGATCGTATCGTGTTCCTTGTTAATGCTTAGTGTTTGACTTCTCAAAACAGGCCTTCATAGATGTGGAGAAGGACTTGACAGAGCGACAAACTCCAATGGACAGATTAATTTGTGGAGACGTAGGTTTTGGGAAGACAGAAGTCGCACTCCGTGCCATTTATTGTGTGGTGTCAGCAGGGAAGCAAGCTATGGTTCTGGCACCTACAATAGTTTTAGCAAAACAACATTATGATGTTATTTCCGATCGGTTCTCAGGATATCCAGAAGTAACCGTTGGACTATTAAGTAGGTTTCAGGTGTAGTGAGTTCTCTTCCCTAGTTATTTTTTGGATAGTCATGTTGGAGTTACTTTCCGGTTAATAGTGAATTTCATTATACTTTATATTATCTGTCTGCGTGTGCTGGTGACCCCTTTCAAATTTCAGTAGATATTGGATCTCTTGTTTCGTTCATACAGAACCAAATCCTGTACACGGTTCTTTATCCGATCTAAACCATCTTGCTTTTTGCGTCATGCAATCATACACAATCTAATGTGCACACGTGTAAGAGGCCGTATGTTTGATAGTTTTTGCTTTATTTCTACCAATTTCATGTCATTAGAGTTTTTTGCCATAACTATTGCTTTAATATGCTGTGAAGCTATTTAACATAATGCTATGTTACTTAAATTTAATTAACCTGTCTTGTGTTGTCAAGACCAAGTCAGAGAAAGAGAAGTATATTCACATGATCAGAGAAGGAGATCTTGACATTATTGTGGGGACTCATTCACTACTTGGCGATCGTGTTGTGTATAATAATATAGGCCTCCTTGTCGTTGATGAAGAGCAGGTTTTGCCCATATATTCTCTCCCATATCATTTTTCCAGTTGTGACCTTTACCTAAATGCTACACATGCAACTGCTACCTGAATACTCTCTCTCTCTCTCTTGCAGAGGTTTGGTGTAAAACAAAAGGAGAAGATTGCTTCTCTTAAGACCTCAGTCGATGTACTCACTCTTTCTGCAACGCCCATTCCGCGAACTCTTTATTTAGCCTTGACTGGTCTTCGTGATGCCAGGTAATTTAACTCACCATTAATCAAAAGCTTCGCTTCTTGGCAATGAATTATTTCGTGTCTGTTGAAAATCATGCAATGTCATCATGTTACAAAATCTCTAATGTTATTGTTGAATTCTGAATCTCTCTCAACTACTTTGTCCCTTGCCCCTTAGGATGCCGTGGCCATTTTGTAATGTTTAATGGTTTTTTTCTTCTTGCATTATCCTGCAACTTCAAGATAAATAGGTAATATTTTCTGTCAGGTATTATTCATTTCTTCTCTTTTGCAGTTTAATAACAACTCCTCCCCCTGAAAGAGTGCCAATAAAAACATCTCTATCTGCCTTTAACAAGGACAAAGTGATGTCAGCTATAAAGAATGAGCTGGATCGTCGTGGTCAGGTTTTTTATGTTTTGCCCAGGATTAAAGGTAAAACAACAACCCTTCTTTTATTAATATCAATTTATGTATGTTCTTCAGTTTTCTGCTGATAGCTAAGAGTGGTTTCTGTTACAAATGTTACTATTGCTTCCTTTGAGCAAATCTCTTAACAAAGTTGATATATCATAGTTTCATCTCCATTGCAGGGCTTGAAGAAGTAATGGACTTTCTTGGAGAGATGTTTCCAAAAGTTGAAATTGCGGTTGCTCATGGGAAGGTAAAAGTTCTTAAGCACTAGACAAAAAGCGATGCAACTGAAGTTAAGAAAGATTACCTGAAGTTATGGTTCTACTGAAGAATATTAAAAAAAAAAACCTAGATGAACTCTCCTCCCTCCCTTTCTTTACACCCCTTCCCCCCGCGCCAAAAACAACTTAAATTTTTTGAAGTTCACTGTTCGAGAACTGATATAGGGTTCGTTTCCAGCATACATTTGCAGTAAACTAATATCACATTTGATGGGTGAATCTATGTAAGCAAGTGTATGCTTTAGAAAACGCAGGCTTGATTTTTGGTTTATGCGCGGAAAAAAAGTGAGGTTGATCTATCCAGAAAGTTGAGTTTATCATATTAGGAGAAATCTCACTCTTACTGTATTCTATGGGAGTTCGAAAAAAGCTGGTGAGGATTGGAAGAGAGAGCATGTGCTCTTTGCGAGTGCTCATTCAGTCATGGGACCTTAGTGAATATTCATATTCCTATGAAATGGTACTAAAATATTTTTCTTCTTCTACACCATTAATGTTGGGCAGCAATATTCGAAGCAGCTGGAGGAGACTATGAAAAGATTTGCACAGGGGGAAATTGAGATTCTTATATGCACAAATATAGTTGAAAGTGGGCTTGACATTCAAAATGCAAATACCATCATAATTCAAGATGTTCAGCAATTTGGTCTAGCCCAGTTGTATCAGGTGTTCCTTCTCCCTTTTCTTCTTCATGGTCCTTTTTTTTTTCTTTTTTTTATTTGGAAAAATGATTTTGTTTTAATTAAGATTTTCTAATTCATTTCTTTATTCTCTCTTTCTCTCTTTATGGGGAAGGAATGGGTTTGTAATTAGGTCTGTGTAGGTAGTTGTAAAAGAAGAGGAGAAAGTTTTTCTTGTATTCCAATAAGAGAACTCATTGGGTTTAAATACAAAAGAACGATACAAAGATCCTTATTGACTCCTAAGAATCAGCCCTTAGACTCAACAATAAATAACAATGAGTTCCTACCAAATGTAACAAAATTTTTACAAAGTAAATGACCCTGAACTTTTTTATGTAAAGGCCAATCCAAGTTGACTGCTATATAGAATAGAATCCTTATTGTATTTAGTTTGACAACGTGGACAAACATTTTTTGGTAGTCAATCCCGTAGGGTTGAGTGTAACATTTGGCAACTAATCTTGCCTTATGTCTATTCAGGCTCCCACCAGGGTTATACTTCACGGTAAAGATCTATCTGCATCCTCCCGGCTTCTTGCCTGGTGGTAGATGGGTTATGACTCAAGTTTTGTTTTTCACGAGAGCACTTAGCTCTTCTTGTAAAGCATTCTTCCGTTCAAGGATTTTAAGAGCTTCTTCGACAGACTTAGAAATTTGAATTTGATCAAATTAGTCAAGAAGCTCCTTTATGATGGAGAAAGATTTTATAGGAAAAGTTATAAATAGGATGGTACCTTTCTGTAAGGCAATAGGTCTATCATCCAGTAAATCCGGTAGGGATTCCGAAGAGTTTTCAGGTTCAGGAGTATCTGATGAGGATTCAGGAGATGGTTCAAGTTCAGGTAAATCTGTATCTGCATTATTTGTGGTGATGGAGACTGTTTTAGGTTGTCATTGAGTGACTGATCACCTGTTGAGTTAGGTGTAAGTTCCATTAAATGATTTAAAGTATAGTTATTTTATGGTTTAATGTTCCAGCTTTGTGAGTGTTGATGTGTGGTTTCAGAACTGTCCTTTGCAGGGCAAAAAAGTTGAGTTTTGAAGAAGGTTCCATCTGTTGAGTTATAGAATTGCCTTGTGGTAAGGCTAGAGCACTTTTACCCTATTTGTTGATGAGAGTATCCAAAGAATAGACATTTAATGGCTTTAGGTTTCATCTTTGTTCTATGATGAATGTGAACAAAAGTTGTGCAACTGCACCCAAAAACTTGAGAGACAAATATGACATAAGATGCATATCGGGAAAGTGTTCAGTGATATTTTATCAGGTATGTTGCAGTTAGGACTGCTTATCCCTATGAATAATTTGGGACATTCATAGCTAACATAAGGGACTTGGCAACCTCAAGAAGGTGCCGATTTTTCCTTTCAGCTACCCCATTTTGTTGGGGTGTGTCAACACATGATCCTAGGTAAGCAATCCCTTTATTCAATAAAGTTTTCTAGGTACTTAGTACCACTACCGGTTTAAAATAAAAGTTCATAATTTTTTTTACTAGCCTCTGTTTTGTCCTTCATTAAGAATAATCATGTTAGCTGGGTGTGGTCATCAACAAAGATTATGAACCATCTTGTCTTTATTATATTTTTTATTTTGGAGAGGCCCCTAATATCACTATGAATTAGGGAGAATGTTTTAGACGGTTCATAGCCTTTGTGAGGAACCATAGATCTAGTATGTTTAGAATATTGACAAACATTACATTCCAAACATTTTGGATTAACACTAAGAAACAATTCAGGAACAACTTTTTCAGATTTTCAATGTTTGGATGGCCCCAACAAAAATACCATGCTCTTACTGTTACAGAAATCTAAAACATTAATATAGACTGTACACCGGACAGGTGGAGTGAATTTATTATATCTAGAATTTAAAGCCTTCATACAAGATGAATTTCGATCTTTAAGGGTTTTCTTGCATCTTGAGAGGATGAACAATCATAACTTGGCTTTAGCACTGCCAATCATCTTTCCCGACCTCGAGTCTTAAAATTTGCATTGTCGTTAGAGAATGTTACAAGGCAATTAAGGTCCTGAATAAGCTTGCTGACTGAAAGTAGATTGCAGCTTAGTTCAAGGACATAAAGAACATTCGATAGGATGAGATTTTTGTTAAGCGTAATATAACCAAAGCCCTTAACTTTAGTTCTCGATCCATCAACAATTTTTACAGTTCGATGGTTTGAGCATATGTAAAAGAATCAAATAAGTCACGATTACCTGTCATGTGTTCTGATGCTCTCAAGCCCACCATCTAGTTTCGATTCAGTTTGCTGCTGGTAGTGAACACATTAGAGGCCATCCCAGTTAGGGCCATTGACTAGTTCTCATATTGTTTTTCCCTATTCGTGGTGGATATGCCGAGCTTCTTAAGAGCATCAAGTTTCTATTGGATGAACAGTCTGAGGTACCCCTCGGTTCTCCTGTCAATTTAGGAAACACGTGCCTGACTTTCCCTTCCGTAGATGAATTTGGCTTGAAATCCGCTGGTTTCCCATGGATTTTCCAGCAGATTTCCCTCGCTGACCGTGTTTCTTACAATGATCACAACATGGCCTTTCTTTTCTCAGACTCTTTGACTGATTTCCTTGTGTAAGAAGAGCGGATGACTCATGAATTTGAGTACCCCTTGATTCTGATTTAAGCATAATTTTCCTTAGGCTTTCCTCATGTCTCACCTCAGAAAAAACAACTTTCAGAGTGGGAAGAGGGGGTTTCCCGAGAATTCTTCCATGGACATCATCAAGTTCTGGGTTCATCCCAATGCGGAACTTGAATATACGGTCCTTTTCAAGGTTTTCTTTATAAAGTTCTGCGTCTTCAGGACAG
The DNA here is from genome assembly GCA_026214975.1 of Gentiana macrophylla. Classification (NCBI taxonomy): domain Eukaryota; kingdom Viridiplantae; phylum Streptophyta; class Magnoliopsida; order Gentianales; family Gentianaceae; genus Gentiana; species Gentiana macrophylla. The sequence goes on from CM047812.1 coordinate 87,371,349, forward strand.
TTCCAACCGTGGTCCTCGAACAAGTCTAGTTGTTGCCATGATTTGCTCATAAAATTAATATAGTGTGCGACTCTAGTATCACCTTGTTTCAGATCATTGAGTTGAGATTTGATCTCATATATTTTAGAGGTATTATCAATCTTGGAGAAAAGTTCACGAGCAGCATTTCATATTTTGGTTGCCGTGTCATAGAAGACGGAATTTTCACCCACATGTGGGGTCATTGACCCTTCTCTTGGGGGGAAGGGGTTTTTTATTTTATTGGGGGATGGGATGGGGATTCAACACTGGTTGATACCAGGAAATGCAATGAAGTTTACCACTAGGCCAACTTCAATCCCTGTGGAGTCATTGACCCTATTAGATGGTTTTAGTAAACTATGAAACCGAACTAAGCAAAACTGAACCAAACCAATACAAAATGGTGTGGTTTCGGTTTTGAAAGTTAAAACCAAGCACCCAACCAAACAGATATACTATTAATAAAAAAATGCATGTTCAATGTTTGTTGATATAAGTCATTGTTCGTTAGGAGTTGGATTGTATTGTTTGGTAATGCTGTTGCAGTATCATGATAATTGGAATGCCAAGTAATTCTTGTTGAAATGTGGCGTTGTGCAATTCATTTTGTAAATCGTCAATTGTTATGGTCATATTAAATGAGGATGTTTTTAGTTAACATGAATTAATATGCTGTTTACGGCTACGCATGATAGATATTGCATGCGGTGGCTGAAGTTTAAATGTTTGTTCTTGATATACAGACTTATATATTTTGGTGGTTGTTTAATTTTGTATGTTGGTGCTAGTCTTTGGATACTATGTTTTGGTCTTTGGATTTGTACATTTTCGTACAAGCATCGTGTTGGTTGCTTTGGTTTTAATAGAAATTCATTACGACTAAAGGAAAAAGTGTGGGAGGATAGAGTGATTGCGTGCTTTTGGTTCAAGTGAGTTATACTATGTTTAATTTGCAGTAGTCCTTAAAGTGTAAATCGATATACTGAACCAACCCGAAATAGATGACGCCAACCTAACCAAACTGAATTCTTTGAATCAGTTTTGGTTTCATTTTTTACCAACCGAAATGTTTGGTTGGTTTTGGAAAAACGTTAAAACCGCATCAAACTGAACCATGAGCACCTCTATCCACAAACATTAACATTTTCCACATCCATGAGTCCGAGGCTTTAGGTTTGATTGCCTTGATAACCAAAAAAGTATCCTAATTAGCTGGGCAAAAATTGATAAAACATGAAATGAGTTGAAAGGATATTGACAAACTGACAATGATACTGATTCATACGAGCTTGAAGATAAATTGCAAAGGTCATTTATTTGGGCTGGAACTTATTAGTGTACAATTGTTTGAGATAAGTAGCGTAAATCCTTTCAATAATCTCATTGTTAACCCAGAACAAATATTTATATGGCAGTTGCGTGGAAGGGTGGGAAGAGCGGATAGAGAAGCTTACGCATATTTGTTTTACCCGGACAAGTCTCTGCTTTCTGACGAAGCACTAGTAAGTTTTCCTTGTGCATTGCCTGCAGTTTTCTGATATCTAGAGAATTATGGCCAGAAGTATGTCGAGTGGCTTCTTTTAGCCTACTAGTGATGTCATTCCCATTTTGCACCATGGTTATGATTATTTTCTTGTTCCTAAGGCTAGTTACATGCAGCGTCCTAAATGTTCTGGATGCAGCTCTGCATGTACTTAATGGTTTTTTATTGTTTACTTCCTATGTAGCCTAAAATTGATGGACTTCTGTTAACTCATGCTAGGAGAGGCTGTCTGCCCTTGAAGAGTGTTGTGACCTAGGTCAAGGTTTCCAGCTTGCTGAGAAAGACATGGCTATAAGAGGATTTGGTAATATTTTTGGTGAACAACAAACAGGGGATGTTGGAAATGTTGGGATCGATCTTTTCTTCGAAATGATGTTTGAAAGCTTGTCCAAGGTTTGTGAGGCTCAATGAGTGTCATTTAGAGATTGTTGTCTTTATAAAATGGAATCAGTTTCTTCCTTTCAGCTCTTGCTCTGTAATTTGGCTCTTGCTTCGTACATAAGCTCGACTAAATGGCTGAAAACCGAGTTGTCTGTTTGACTTGCAGGTAGATGAGTACCGGATAATTTCGATTCCTTATCACTCAGTGCAGGTATTTGCTAATTTAATAATGCAAAAATGGTCACAGAAGAAGATTATGTTTGATCTGAGAAACCGTCAGGCGTCATGAACATACTACTTAGCAAGGCCAAAAGTCTTCGAATTTCGAATGTCCATGTAGAAAACCATGTATAATAGCTAGTATATATATTACAGTGTTAGCAATTGGTTTTTATTTTCTTATATTTTTCTATTAGTGCAATTGGAATTCCAATTCATTTACTTTTGATCTTCTGTACCAGCTTGATTTGAATATAAATCTTCACTTGCCATCTGACTACATAAATTATTTGGAGAATCCGATTGAAATAATCAGTGAAGCTGAAAAGGCTGCTGAGAAAGATATTTGGAGTTTGATGTATTTCACCGAAAATTTACGGCGCCAATATGGAAAGGAGCCTTACTCGATGGAAATGTTGTTGAAGAAGCTTTACGTGAAAAGGATGGCAGCAGATTTAGGGATTGATAGGATATATACTTCAGGAAAGATGGTGGGCATGAAGACGAATATGACTGAAAAGGTTTTCAAGCTTTTAACTCATTCGACTGTATCTGACACGTACCTGGATACTCTTATCTTTGAGGATAGCCTAATCAAGGTACACATTTCTGTTTTATCTTGATTGCTTGGAAAGGTTATCTAATTTTGAATGTTTGACATCCGTTCTGTAAGATTATAATGAAAATGAAAGCTCCAAAAAGATTTCAGATATCCATCTTGATGACTTTTCTTGGTGAGCTATCAGAATGGTAGCAGAAGCCAGCCAATGGTGAAAACTTTCCATAATGGAATGATTTCATGGCCATGTAATTTGTAAATGTCTGCATGCTGCTAAAAATGTCAGAAACAAGATACTAGCAGCTTTTTCTGCATGGGAAGATGTTAAAGGGTTTTGTTTCATGGTAAAGTGATCACATTTTCACTAACATAAGCACAAGTGTGTGTGTGCGCGCGCGCGTGTATAGGTTCCTGCAGGATAGGAAGATATTCCATATGTGGCAAAAATACATGAAGAATATTCTCTCTGGGAAGAGGTTATGTTCAGATGGAGAACTATAGTGGGTGGCAAAGATACAATAAGAAACTTTATTACACACTAGCGGAAACTGTATGAGAAATTCAATTGTTGAATTACCGTCTCTCCTAGAAGCTTAAGATATTGGGGAAGTGGTAATTTAAAAAATTTATACACAAAAACACTTCAACAAGCCCCACAAGTGTGAGCCTAATACGAAGAGTCCAGGCTAACACATCACATAAAGGCAAATATAAATGGGTGAAACAGAAACATAGAGGTTTGATCTCATTACCTCTTACTATGATACCATGAGAGATGATGATACAAAATTTTAGACCTATTAATCCGTCTCAAGGAACAGCCACAAGTTTTCTTACCTGTTACTTTTGTCATTAAATGCTTCTACGGTCCAAGCATCTCTTAAGAAAGACTTTCCAGTGGATCTTTGTAGGTGCATTCTTAAACTGATTCATTGTACCACAGCAAATGCTATACAAGCTGTACCATTGTGAAATATATAATTTTGTTCACGACTCATCCATTGTTTATCTCCTTGTGCTCTCTCTTGTTTAAGCAGAAATGGTTGAAATTCTAGACCTAAAGTGTGTTTCTGTTGAAATTAAGGCACGCTCCGAATTGTTTGTATTGCATTGTCTGCAACATGATTCACAGTATTGCCTCAGATTCCTAGTTTTATTCCCATTTTGTTCGGGATATATGTATATTTGTTATCCGCTGATATTTATTTAACATGCCTTTTCTTACCTAAATTTTCGTTTCAGGCTGAACTCCTTCTGGAACTACCAAGAGAACAGTTACTGAACTGGATATTTCAGTGCTTGTCAGATCTCTATTCTTCACTGCCAACTTTGATCAAGTATTAGCTCCTCAACAGCATTGACTATAACGAACTTTGACTTGGTCTAAGATTTGGCAGCATCTCGTGTGCTTGTTTAGAAAATCTATCTAATCTAAATTGGTAACATAAATAGCACGTGGAGATTAAACCAGGCACATCAAATCAAATACAGGTTGAATATACAGATGGCACCCAAAAATGCTAAAGGGTATGCGTATATAATGGCAAAAGACACAACTTACTTCACTTGTCCAATGATAAGGGCTCTCAACCAAGCATGAAGGAAGGGTTGAAGTTGAAGGTTAGTCCTTATTATGAACATATATGGAGTTGTTATTATAATAAATTTGCTAATGAGTCGTGGTGGCTTTAGCTTACTGGTAGTTGTTAAATATACAAGGATTTTTTGTGACCATGAAGGAAGAAGCATGGTGAGAGGACTAAGTTAGTATAGCTTGTTCATAGAAGACTGGAAGACACGAAGCCCCAGAATTCGTTGCCTGTGTTTCCAGGTAGGCGATAAATGGCGGCTGCTGCTGCTGCTCTTGCATTTCAAAAGGGTATTTGGAACTTTGCAGTGATTCCTTCAAGGAAAGGTGAACTTCCTCAAATGAAAATGATGCTTTCCAGTGATTTTTCCTTCTTGATTGAAGATAGTGTGTGTGTTCTGTGATTACAAAGAGTGAATTTTTTTTTTTCTTAGGAAAAGTAGTAATTATTCTTTTCCAGCATTGGATATCATGTGGACGATAAATATATAAGTGTCCGGGCACCTATTAATTCTACTTTATTCATATCATTTTTGTTTTCATCTTAACAAAGAAAAATATTCATTTCTCTTGCCTTTTTGTTCACATTTATTATAGTTCATTTCTCTTGCCTAAAATCATATGGACCATTCTAAAATTTGTGATTACTGTTAAAACGATATTTTAACAAAATATATTTAAGGAAACAATATTCATTCTTTTTTTCTTTTTTTTTTTTTTGAGGGAAAAAAAACAAAATTCATTCTGAGTAGAATAAATTTGAATTAACTCGTGTCCAAAAAATAATCCAAATTTTCCGAAAAAAACAAATTAATCCAGTTGTTGGTGATTTGTTGGACTTGTTTTTTGGGCAAATTTGAAAGATTCATAGTTTTATGTACGACCCAAATGACCAACGAAAATAACATTTAATCTCTGGATACATTTTTCTTACTTGCTCCAAAATAAATAAATAAGGGAAGAGAGAAGCGTGGTAATGAGCATCAGGATGCCACAACGGCTATGTGTGACTTATGTTCCAGGGTGCTATTTGTGTCCAACAGTTCCAACACCAATCGAACAACTTGATTTGCATAGCAGAACAACGGAATTTTTTTTTTTTTTTTTTTTTCCAAAACCGGATATTTTATTAAAAATCAACAAAGTGTTCAAAAAACAACTGTACAAGGCACTAGGTTAATTTTTCTATAGTGAAAAAACGCAAGAAATCAGCTCCAAGCTACTATGAGTTCTCGTGCTCGTCGAATAGCTTCCGAAATTAAGATCATTTTCATATTAATCTATGTCTGATAATTAATTGGACAAATAGAAGAACTGAGATATAATTTTACCCAAACAATCGAGAAGCCAAGATTTTTCGGGTTGTATCTTCTTGCGATGGTGAGTGGATGCCAAACCTTAACCATCAATTGATTGTTTGACTATTCTTTGAAGAAAAAAAAAACCCTAATTTTTCTGTCTTCCGGTGATAAGACCAGAAAACTAATTTTCTCTCTTTTCTTATGAAGGTGGTGCCCTTATTGTTTTTTATCTGAATTCTTTTTTTTTTCTTCTTTAAAGAAAGAAACATTTTATTACCAAGCCTCAGCAGGTGGTGCCCTTATTGTAAGTACACAAGGTTGAGAGAGCTATCTTATTTATAGTGTAAACTTTAGGCCAAAACCTAATGCAAACACATAATAGTCATTCTTTAATTCTAATTCATTTTCTTTAAAACAAAAGGAATTTTAACCCCGTATTTATTTAATAAACAATTAAGCTTTTTTTTTTTTTTGAAAGGACAATAAGTTTTATATTTCCTATTTTGTATCACATGTGACAGTGTGCCACCGATAAAATTGGGAACCATTTTTCATAATATTCACAAATTTTATCAAGCATAAAAATAGTATTCTATTTAATAAAGCAAACATATGAGAACCAGATTTCACCAACCGTATTATGTCATCATAAATCTGGAACTTTTTTTTTATTTTTTTTATTTTATACCAGAAACGAAAGGATTTTATTAAAACTAAGAAACATATTACAATGCCGGTCCAACGCCGGAAAAAAACTGGAACATAACCCGGATCACTACCAGCCTAGAGCTGGACTACACCCACAAACGAAAGAAAAGAAAAAAAGGACATGGGAAACCCATGTCAACCAAATTCTACCTCAGAGAGGATTTGATTTGGTACCATAATACAATATTTAACCTTTTTCATAGCATAATAGGACATCTAAAAATCTAAAAGACAATCCGGGAAGAACGACTGTAACCGACCCAATCCAAAACACAAACAACAACAAACAAACATAAGAAACAACTGTTGCCGCCTAGATCCACCATCCATCGTCTCCATGAGGCGCCAAGCTTCCAAGGGAATAACACCTCCCGAATACAACATGCTGGACAAAAAGTTAAAAGGAGTAGAGAAGATGTGCATGCAACCACTTTCAACCAAGAAAGCATTGACCAGCAACCGGGTGGACAAAGAAAGAAATCCGGCGATGACCATGTCAAAACCGGCAACCAAAAGCCCAGATCCACCGCCGTAAAAATCGCTACCCTTCAACCGCCATCTAGAAGGCTTGAAACGAAAGCAGCAAGGATGCAAAGAGAGCCACCAGTGACGCCGCCGCCAATCAAACCGGAAACGGGAGGAGAAGAAAATTCAGATCTAAGCTTGTAAATGGCATCCAAGGATAAAACAGATGAGGATTTAGGCGAGACCCACAATCTAAAAGGACACCATAAAGAAAAAACAGGAAAAGCAGCAAAAGCAGCCGGCACCGGTGCCTTTCGGCGGCCGGTGCCGGAAAATGAGAGTTCTTGCGGGAGGAGGAAGGGAATAAATTAGGAGAGAAGGCAGAGGAAAATTCTTAGAGTGAGAAAGTTCTCCAGTTTCAATTATCCTATAAATCTTGAACTGAACTCTAGTGATTATATGTGTTATTTATTCTCAATTATTGAGTGTCCATAATAATATAATTATTTCATACAAACTATCTCTCTCTAGACGATTCGTAAATGAAGTAAAATAAGACTTCGTAAATCTTATCATTATTTATCGTTAATCTACTGATGATCAATTAATTTATAATCAATATTATAAATTCTGATGACCAATCATATTCTTGGATTAACAAATAAGATGATTAAGTTTCTACTCCCCGCAGGGAGGAAAGAATTTCATATGTGTGACTTGCATTCACAACAACTCATTCCAGAATAATATCAACATGAAAGGGATTTGGACCACAACACTTAGGTCCATAACAAACACATCAAACACTACCCTGAGACAATCAGAAGTCAATCATCATTTCGGGATTCCGATTAATCTGTATACGATCATTTGTGATTTAATAAGATTTCTCAATCACGAAATTATATGGGAAATTCAGATTAAATAGTTCCAAGTCATATACAATCATATATATATATATATATAAATGCTTCCACTAAGTTGTACAACATCGACAGTCTGAATAAAACGGTAACACTCTAAGTGTTTTGAAGAATTATTGATGTTTTAATCGATAGATCTCGTACTTCAATTAACCTCGCCATGGTCTGGTATATTTTAAGTGTATCTTCATACACTCAATCCTCTAGTATGTAACTACTTACATAATGAGTATTATGGTTATATTATATACGACCTAGGGATTTTCAGTGATGTATATTTAAATGCACATGGTGACTAAGTGAACTTTTCAATTTAGTGTTCACAACAGAATTGAGTTAGTCATAAATTGCTTCAATTAGCATCCTTTTTGGTACAAAACGGGGGGCACCGCCCCCAAAAAAGCAAAATTAAAGTCTAGGAAAAAGAACGTCTCTCACGTCATCGGGCATTAAGTCCATAATACATTCATGGGGTCATTGAGGAAAACAAAATTATAGACCGTGGAGTACCCTAAGAAAGCAAGACGATCCGCCACATGATTGCCTTCTCTGAGGGTGTGTTGGATGATACAATGCCAATATCTCTTCAGCAGCATTCTATAGTCTTCAATAACAGTGCTTTCTCTGGATTTCCATTCATCTCCATGTTTGATGAAGTTGATAGCAGTGAGAGAATCTGATACAATGATGACTTTACGGTAACCTAAATACCAAGCCAACTTGAGACCCTCCCTGATAACCTTGAGCTCTGCACAGAAAAAATGGGAAACATTATGATTTCCAAAAAACCAAAGAGTCACTTACCTCCATAATTTCTCGCAACTCCTTTCACGAAAGAATGACCAGCAGCAGTGTTACAGCTAGCGTCTGTATTCATCTTAATCCAAACCGAATGGAGCACTCCACCCAACCCATCTGATGTTCCTAGTAGGGAGAGGTTTGGAAGCAGATTGGAAGTTAAGAATAAACTCATTAGCAAGAAAAATAATTTGCTTACAAATAGAGACAGAGTTAGAAATTGAAATTATTAAAAAGCGCATTATTCCTATCTTTCCAAACGATCCAAAAATCAATGAAAAAATAGAGTTAGAAGGGCCATTAAAATGAAGATCCGAAATTATGCTTCTATCCATAACATTAGACCTAAAGAAAATCATAAGGCTAAAATTTCTAGAATCAGCTCTGGACTGACATTTAGGTTCCTTGAAGGATGAGGGATTAGACTTAACGTAGAAGAGTTGAAGACTGCGATATCAGACTCAGTATCGAAGATTGAAGACTGAAGACTAAGGAATCATTCTCAAATTTGAAGACCATAAGAGAAGAAAGCAACTTAAAAAGATTACTTCAAGAAGTCTGTAATGACTTGAAGGATATCTTTGTGATGAAGACTTGAAGTCATGTAATGTGATGAGAATTCAAGCTTATATAAAAATTTGGTGAACTCTGATCTCACACACACTTAAAGATAAGAGAATCAGAAATTAGACCAGGTCTGATAAGATTCAGTGAAGCAGAGTGATTGAATCAAATTTTAAAAAAAAAGTTGAGCAGTCGAAGAATTTTAGTTCTGAAGATTCAGATTTAAGGGAAAGTTCATATCAGACTTGAAGGAATCGATCGGATGCAAAGAGTCAGATCTTAAGACAATACATGTTGATCAAGTATGAAAGTTGCAAAAAGACAAGATTAGCGTTAATTTCAAAATATAATGATAAAATGAGCAAGCATTTAATGCGGCCCATGACAGTTGTACAAGAAATTAATGCGGTCAATCAAAAATTTAAAAATGGTGCTTTACCAGCTATACATGACAAGACCTTATCATCCGTACAAGCAACGTTCTAAATATCAAATCATGTCACAACAACGGCTAAATCAAATGGCTAGAACAAATAATTCCATAATTCATCAGGATTTATAACGGTTATATTCTCAAGAAAGTTCTAGAATTGATCATACCTGAAGAGTCAGAATTGAAAATGATGAATTTAGATTTGATGAGGCCAACACAACAAAGAGCTGCCATGCACTATAAATAGAAGACTTGGACATTTGCAGAAACAACTTTAGATTTGATGAGGCCAACACAACAAAGAGCTGTCATGCACTATAAATAGAAGACTTGGACATTTGCAAAAACAACTTTTGTGCAACTCTTGAGCACTCTAAGGCATTCTCTATTATTTTCTAGAACTCAAAAGCTATATATAGTTCATTCAAGTCTCAACAAATCAAGAACTTCAAAGAATACATTCGAGTTGGACTTGAATCTTGAGCCAAAATTTATACTTCAAAGATTTATCAAAGAAATGCTCAACCTTGAATCAACTTCTTGATTCAACACTTAAGTCCATCTTGCTATTCAACAAATGAGTTTAAAATTTGTGAAGTTGTGCAAGCAGTCAAGGACAGAGGATCAATCAGTGAAGAAGCTACAAGATTTAAATGATCAGGTAGCACTGAAGAAGTTCGATCACAATGAGTTGTGTTGTGTTAGCTATTGAAGGAATCTCCGAAAGAACATCAAAGACTTGAATCAGTAAAGCACCTGGAGAGTTGTGAAGGACTGATAACGCAGATTGTGCAGCAGTAGAGAGTGTTGTCAAGGACAGTCATACACTATTGTAACTGGTGTAACAAAACAACAGTCAATTCCTCCAATAATCTCATGAGAAGAGTGAACTAAGGGACTACACCACCCTGAACCACTATAAACTTTTTGTCATTTACTTTCAGCACATTACATCTTGCAATTTACTTTCAATATATTTATTTACCTGCATTGCATCATCCAGACTTAATCACTTAACTTTGAAAACTGGTTTTAAGGCTTTTCATCTGGTGTAAATTTTTGTAAGTAAATCAAGCGTGGTTGACGCAGCGGATAACAAAATTTGATTTACTTTTATCAAATATAGACTTCGTTTAAATAATTAATACATAATAAAGTAGACAAAGAATCATACCAGATTGATCCAATTGGATCTACATTCTATCTATGGTTGATGGTTCAAACACCAAGTCATTCAAGTGTCCGGCCTCTAGAGGTAATCCTCATGAACAACCGCCGAAATCATCACAAGAAATTATGTGATTGGATTCTTGATAGGAGTAGTGAATACGAAACTCTTTTCCCAATAGACTAAGGATTGAAGGAAACAAATCATTTTAATTGATTTATCCTATTAATACACACGCGCGCGCACTAGCATATTATGTACTCCGTATATACATATATTAACATCTAATAACTTGTATTATTTATTCATGATAAATAAATACTAGAATATTAATTTTTACCATAACACTTTATAGTCGGGATAAATAAATTATTATTCGGTTATCATTATAACCACAATTTAATTCCGGTTAGTCATTCATATGTGTGTGACCCGATAGGTTCCCGAATATGTTAAGTGCAAAGCGTATTTACAAAAATACCCTTTCACACTTAACGATCGTAACTGGCATTTAGCAATGTGTCACGACCTCCAATAATCGGAAGGATTCAAATGATATGACTACAACCTTTCATGTGAAACGCTTACCGTGTAAATAGAATCATTTCACATGCGCAATATCCATACAGTCGTTACTCAAGTATCAAATCATCAACGACCGTATCTTATAATCTGAATATTACATTCTCTCGAAGTAACACATTACTACCTCTTTGCAAAAAGTTTGGAGAATAAAACATTTCTTATAAGAAGGCCCTTTCGGATATTCATTCCTACCAACAGGAAGAGCGAATTCCGAATGAGCGACATAAATCCTACGCATTCAATATCACACACAATCACTACCACATGATTGCCCCGTGATTAGGGGAAACCTCAATAGTATCAAAGCATGACAATCTACACCGTTTACAAAGACTCCGGTCTAAGGATAATTACACAACCGCCACATACATGCGACACTTAATAAAGTAAGTGGGTCAATCTAACGTACACATTCTCCAATACACGTCCACATACAGTCCAAGTGTCCCTACACTTAGTTAGACAAGATATATCACTATCTTCAAAAGATAGAGGACATCATACTAGTCTAAACGTAATATTAAATTATTAATGTCTCATTTAATAATACATGCGACTATAGATATTTAAGGATTAAACTATTTACTGTGAGTCGAGATCTGATCAACCATAATCACCATTATGAATTCTCTATCGTGGTTCAATTCTAAGGACGTTATATACAATATTACAATTAGTTCGTTAGACAAACAATATATAATAATAATAATAGAAATGTTATTTGTTATATGTATAAACATAAAAGCGTAGTAGAAATAATTCGACCTGGTCGGTCCGGTCTAACCCGATTGGGTTTAGGGCACAACACTAACAATTTTAAGTTCAATAAGTGTTATAAGGTTTGAAAACTCAACAAGTTCATTCACCCCCCCTTTTTGAACTTTTTCAAGCCTTACCTTAGGACCAACACTCTCGCTTTTTAAATTTCTCAATCAGAGCCTCCAGTTGGTCCTGCACCTGATGAACAACAATGTTGTGCTTGGTAGCTTCATTCTTCAGGCGATCACATTCATCTTTATACTGAACGGTTTCATCCCTAGCACTCGCCCATTTCAAGGAGAGCTCTTCAGTTCGGTTGTAAGATTCAGCTAACCGACAATATGCCTCACCTTGCCATAAAGCACTATGAGCAAGGGAAACATGCAAAGTGCGATGCAATACATATATATGGATAAAGGAAATATAGAAAGAAACTCACCATGGCCATTTCACCAAATCCCAGCTCGGGCACATCAGCATCGTTAAGTCGTTCGGCGAGCTGCCTATCTAGTGCAGTAAAGCGGTTCGCACCTCACCGATGTATCATATACACGTCGCACAATTGATCATTCATGCCCAAATGTCAGGGCAGACAGAATTCGTTATCATAGTGGACATGATTCTTCTAGTTTCCCTTTAAATATAGAACATGATACTTTTTCCTAGGGTTGGGATGATTGTAGGCAGATGAACTGGAAATAGGGACATGACTCCATCTTTGTTTCGCTAAAGCCTCGTGAAAGGCTTTATGCTAAGTGATGACAATCATGTCGGTAGCATTTTTCCTCTTCTTGTTTTGAGGAGCCTCACTCCCCTCCGGACTTGAAGGTCCCCGTTTGTTGGTCCTTTTTGAAGATGACCCAACATCGACAAAACGTTTAGCCAAAGTATGCTCAACCTCGGGAATAAAAGTTGTCACCTCGGAGGAAGGTAAGGAAACAACGGTACTGACAACATTATCCACGGTAAAAATAGTGGCAGTAGCATCAACTATTGGGGTGGTAGCAGAAGTAAATTGAGAGGTCATACCGATCCGAGGGACAAGGGTTGGGATCTCGTGATCAGTAGAAACAGGCAGATTAGTGATCTGTCTAGAGGAGCCTACCCTGGTAATCCCTTTCTTGGTCTTGCCCGAGTTGTGAATTCCCGCGAAAGATGCCACTACGAAAGTAAATGGATAATGTGTCAGTCAGTAAAAGACAAGCAAACAATAGGCAAATTAAACCAAAAAAAAAAAAGAAATAAGCTTATATATACAAATCCTTCATTGATCTCATGATGTCTTATAAAGAGCTCGATATGTTACTAGACCGGCAAATTAAACAAAAAAAGAAATAAGCTTATATACACAAATCCTTCATTGATCCCATGATGTCTTATAGAGAGCTCGATATGTAACTAGACCGGCATTCTCTAACTCAGCTAATCGAAGCAGGTCGGATGAAAAGATGGTAACCCTTAAACGAACCCCAGAGCATGGACGACCCTTTTGGAGGGCACAACTGACATGACATGATATTCATTTGTTCCCAAGATATCATGCCTCCACCTCGCTAAGCCGGGTAAATTCATAGTTTGGACATAAAAGAAAAACCTTTTCCATTTTGATATAGGCTTGAAGATTCTAACGAAAATCTTAACCCTAGGTCGAGGTACATCCCCAATTCGCCGTTTGAAACAGTACCATCCCCTAGGCTTGCTACACTTCACCATACACTAAACATGCTTAATGAAAAATGGGATTTTAAACTTCTCGCCTATGAGCCTACAAAATAACGCAAACTCAACCAATGCCTAATCCCATTTGGGGTAATTTGAGGAAGACTAATCCCATAATAAGTAAAGACATAATGAACGGACTCTATCACGGGAAACCTAAGGGCAACCTTTAATTGAGACACATGCATAGTGCAATATATCCTTTAGGAGGATCATCACCCTTGTTTTCAGGATTGGGCAATATTGGGACGAGAACGTGGGATAGGGAAATAGATGAAGGGGTATCTCCTCTCGATAAGCAGAAAGAGCAAAATTTTGCGAGCCCTGAGAACTCTCTTCAACATCTGGATAAGTATAAGATGAGCTTTGGGTTGCTAATTCATCACTTTTGGATGAACTGCTACTTAAAGGCTTCTCCAGAATCAGTACTCATGACAAGATCTCATGTGGGTACTATTCTTCAAGACGGGAATTAAGAGAATGACGCTCAAAAGAAGAAAATAAGGCTTACTTGATAACTGAATTTAGAGATCACTAAAGAACTTTGAAGAAGAGACATGGATCTTCCTTCACTAATGTTGTGATAACTTAAAAAGATGCAAAGAACTAAATTTCAAGTTCGCTTTTTATAACCAGTTGAAGGGCACAAGTAAAGAGTCCTTATTGGTATAAAGACCGCTCAATATATATGATTTAAAAAATGTAATAATGATTTCTTGGGGTACGCGGTCAACTCTTCGAAATTAGAATGCAAGTTGTCATACGTCATGAGTGTCAAAAACGGTTGAGCTGCAACCTCTCTTCTCGTGCCACGTAATCATCAAGCAGACCTAACCTACGATATGTATCCCAACTCAAGTCCGAGGGGCTTTTGAAATGGGTATGGTCCGACCTCATACACATGGCATTTAAGGACGCGGTTTGGATCTTCCAAGTAAAACGGGACTAGAAATCTCAACAATGCACTGGGCATTACAAAGTGTATGACACTCATAAGTCATCGACATGGCGCATGTCATCATCTGTCTCATTTGATCAGTTCGGAGCAAGATACTTACCAACTCGTACCACCGACACGGTGCAGGACTGCAGGTTCACCTCGGTCCGAGTCCCTTAGCTCAATATAAGTATTCAACGAACTCAGACAACAGTTACATGGTCAACTACACTTTAGCCCATAATTTCGTAATGGGTTTTATGATACACGCATACATGACCATTTTTACACCATGACTGCCCATGATTGCTCAGAAATTGGAAAATCAGGTTGTGTCAGACCATTGACTTGCAAATCCAGTCATACCTTTTCTGACATGGAAAATCAGGTAAACGTAGGGTCCTCTACGTTTAAACGTAATGAATCCTACGTTTAAACGTAGGGAAATTTGAATATTGCAACTTTTCTAATTTATTGAAAAAACCTACGTTTAAACGTAGATTCATTACGTTTAAACGTGGAGAACCCTACGTTTAAACGTAGGTTTTTTCAATAAATTAGAAAAGTTACAATATTCAAATTTCCTACGCTTAAACGTAGGATTCATTACGTTAAAACATGAGAACCCTACGCTTAACGGTAAGGTCCTGAAGGGTTTTGAATAACTCTCTCTCTCTCTATCCCCTTCCACTAGTTCTAATCCCTACGTTTCTCATCGCCTCTTTTACGCTTGATTTGGCGATTTTGCACCAAATATTCAGATTTGGCACCTTCTGCTCCTTCAAACATAATGGATCAAAGCAATATAGAAAGTGTAAGTGTTTCCCCTTATGATGCATTTAAAACGTTTTATTGTTATATTGTTTTCCTAAATTATGTTGTATATATTTTCCAATTTTTAGTGTTTTGTAGTGGTGATTAGCCTAATATTTGTTGGCCTTGTGGTGATTAGTCTGATATTGTTGACTAATAGAGGGGATTAGCCTGATTTTTCTTTATGTGGGTTGAAGTAAGGGAGAAATTTTGAAGAAGACGATTAAGGGAGAAATTCGTGTTTAGGTGGGTTTGCTACGTCTCGAACGTAGGTTTTCTACGTAGGCTTTTCTACGCCTGGATTTAGGTTTTCTACGCGGGCCTGGACGTAAAACTGTTCTAAGTCCTCTTTGTATTTTTGTATGCAGATTTTTCCGAGTCTTGATTGTAATTTGATAAAAACATGCAATATGTGGCTAGGTATGTTTAAATTTGGGACATTTAAGTTGATAGTGTATGAGTATGGTGTTACTATGCATTTTTTCTTGTATATGTTGAGATTGATTGAGGCTTGATGGTGAGATTGATGGTTTGATCGTGCATAAAGTCTTTGCTCCTACCCAAAATGAGTAATCAAAATGGCTCTGCTTTTTTTAGAGACCATTGTTATTGGAAATATTGATCACACTTACACTTACATTAATCATTTAGGTATTGGTAGCTCTGTTTTTTCTTCTTTGGTATTAGATGTACTATATAGTTGATTTACTTCACAATGTTAGTGTATAAAGCTTGTGATTGACTAGTATATGTGTGTGATTGACTTGAAACAATGCTATTTGTTAACGGTTGATTGACACTCATGGAACTGAAGTTTACAAAGTAAAGGAAAATTTGACATGGACTTTGTAGGGAAAAGAACAGGCTCTCGGATCTTCTTGACATTCACACGAGAAGGATCGGATTTGAGGAACATTGAGAGGTGGGGTTTTTGGAGAATTCATTCAAATGTACGAGCACTGGCAGTTTTCCGCTAAAGTTTTGCAATATGTATGTTTCAGTGCCGTTTATCCGAATGTGGCCGGTGAGCTTCATTTTAGATTTGGTGAGACGACCGCGAAGTTCGGTAGGCGGGAGTTTTGCATGATGACCGGTTTTAGGTTTGGTGATCTCCCGGAAGCTCCCGATAGTTATTCCGGGTGTTTTGCTGAGGGGACATACAGCCACCTCCATCATCCTGACCCAAAACCGATCACCATACTGGATATTGAGAGATGATTATTGGATGAGGGTGAGCATCCTGAAGTTCTCTACCGTGTAGGTTTAGTCTACCTTATTCACGGTATTATGATGGGTCATGATGAGACTACTAAGGTACCTCGTGAGACCTTCTATTTGGTCGAGAATGTAGAAGGCCTAAATGACTTTCCATGGGGTACTTGGTTGTGGGATCAGGACTTATAGAAAGATCTCGTCACATGATGAATACCTACAAGGAAAGTGCGGATGCGTGGTGACGATACAAGGGTTATACATGCCTTACGCTTTGGGCTTACGAGACCTCCAGGCATTCTTTATTCGACTATTCTTTTGCCACCTCGTGAGCTCCCGATGCAGCTCCTCGGATGATGAGATGGAGTTGCAAGACTACCCTCCGCAGATGGAAGGGGGTGTTGGCGAAGGCAAGTAAGGTAATAAGCTTAATAAACATTTCTCTTAATTATATCCGGTATGGTTAAATATTTTCTTATTGTTAATTCTAATGAAATATACATTGTTTGCGAGCCTGTTATAGGATACCCGCCGCAAGGGAAGTTGATAGGAGTTGATGCTACATGGGGCATCCTCGATCGAGATTAATGAGTCGCCACGTGTGATCCTCGGCTGTACCAATTGCAAGGCCACCTCCTGACGTCCATCTACTACCTGACGTAAAACACGCTCTGCTACACAACGATGATGCTCTACTTCACATCCTCTACTTCACAACGGCCTCTACCTCCTCATTCACGACGTGTGCACGCACAGTTCATACACCGAGAGATGCTACAGCGGAAGAAGATGAATCGATGAAGAAGATGAAGTTGCTTTGGGCTTTATAGTTTCGTGAAGAGAAGGATAGATAATGGGTTGAATGACATTCGGGAGGAAATTCACGGCGAATGACGAGAACCGCCAAGTAATTCGAGAGGTTATACAAATGCGTAACGAGCACTGGGGCGATACTTCTTGAACTTAAGGGGTTGATGCAGACGCCATCATCCAGAGATCGTAAAAATTATTTCATTGTCAATTTATTTATCCGATAAATTTAGTTGTATGTATTATGATACTAACCGGGCAACATCTTTTCAGTCTACCCCTCATCGGCCTCCACCTCCTCCACCTCCTTCACCTCCTCCACACGATCACTCGACCGGGCACATCTTCTCGTTTTCCACGATGGGTCTACATGCAGTCATCATCAGATTGATCAAAGATATTGATCGGTCTCCACCGTCAAGATACTCATCAGCCTCCACCTGGTCAGCATACGCATCAGCATACTTATTCATCTCCTACCCCGTCCGCCGACGACCCGATGATGATGCTCGGGTTTGATAAGATTCTTGAAGGCATTTCCCAACCCGGGCAAGAGGGAGTGCAGCTGGAGGGAGTTCAGAAGGAGGGAGTCGAGAAGGATTTCGTCGACGAATTATTCGTGGAGGATCCTTATTCGGGTAAGCATTATGTTATTTATATCTAATTATTGTTTAGTAGGTTATTTATATTGAAATTTGTATTATTAACATAGATATTGTTTGTTATCGTGAATTGATGAGAGTGCCTATTTTGATGCAGATACTGTCGATGCTACTACCGAGGCTACGACCCCTCCCGAGGCTACAACCCCTACCGAGGCTACGACCCCTACCGTGGCTACGACCCCCACCCCTCTCGAGGCTACGCCCCCTCCCCCTCCCGAGGCTACGACCAGCCAGGCATCGGTTGTGGAGCCTGAGGTGGATTATAGTAAGTTATTTGATTTTTAATTTCGAAACTATAAATTATATTGTGAAAAACTATCTAACTTGTGAATGTTTGAAATTTGTTTAGCTGGTGGCCCAAGTGTTGTACAATTGGGTAAACGAAAGGCGGTTGATGCAATTGACAGAAAATTGACGACCCGTCAGACTACTAGCCGACCACGGTATTTAACTGACGGGTCTCACATAGTCAATATGCCTAGTGATAACGCTTGTGAGATGGTCGGCGGGAAAAAGTTTCCGGACGAGCCGGAAAACAAGTTCACAACGTGGTACCAACAAGAAAATCCGCCCCAATTGAGATTCCGACGAAGGTACGCAAATGTTTCCGCCTTATAAAAAATTTGGCAAGAGTGGTTCACACGTCTCCATGGCCTCTTTCGTGAGTTAGACCGAGAAGTATATTCTTGTGACTTCATTTTCATATTTTGAAATTTTCATATTTCGATTTCATTATCTCTAACTTATTTTTGCATGCGTCAAAGATGTCGATCGTGATATCTGGACCTGATAGAGCGGCAAATGGAAGCACATCCAGATGCTTTCAACCGCATACGGCCATTGCATACTCAAATTAGCCGCCTTTTGCGGGCAAGGTCATGTAGATCGTGGAAAGCCGCCAGATGTAACGGTCATTCCGCACTTTGTGGATCGGTACGTCAAGCAATGGGATGAAAACACCGTGATCTACATTCCTGGTCCATTAGTTATGCTCACCGGGCAGTTGTCGAAGTGTGTATTCCCGAATGGAAGATTATGGTGTGGGATTGTCTGTCGGGGCAGCCGTATAAGGATGATTTGAAGAAAAACATCAAAGCGTGGGGTGTTTCGTTTAGAGAGTGTTGGAGATGGATGCTCGCTCACGCCAACTCCCACAAATGGTTGATCCAAAGAAAGCCTCTTTTTGATGTCGAAATAGTAAAACTGGAATTCATTACCACAAATGCCAATTCCGTAAGTGTTATAAACTTCAAACTATTTATTATATTATACAGCTTTATACTATTCTTACACTATTCATATTATACTGAGGGTGATCGTGGGGTATACACGGTCAAGTTCATTGAGCATTTGATGCACAAGGAAAACTTTTCTCTGATCCATCATGACAATATGCCGTTGCTAAGAAAGAAACTTTGTGTACAGCTATTTAATCAAATAGTAGATATATATGTATTTTGTGTATGTTGTTTTGACAAACTGTGTATGAATTTTTGGTGTAAGTTATATTTTTGGTATTTTGTTGTATGTTGGTAGCCATTTATATTTTTGGTGTATGTTGTTTTGATGAGTATTCAATTTGTTTAAAAAACAACTCAACTTAAAATGCAACATTCAATTTGAATTTATCTACGTCCAAACGTAGAGAATGAACGTCCAAACGTAGGGAATGCTACTTTCTCTACGTCTGAACGTAGAGAACTTAGTCCAAATATATGGCTGCAACATTCTCTGCGTTTGAACGTAGATAACCTACGTCCAAACGTAGGGAATGCAAGTACTAGTGTGGTACATGGCAATTATTGTTGTTGTACAAGTACGAGCCATTTCTCTCATTTCTTCAAACTCTTTAAGTAGTGTAAAGAGAACCACTTCTTCACCTTTCAATTTATAATCTACATCAAGCAAATGGATAATGATCGCTTTTAAAGTTCTTGATGGTGGTTTCGCAACAAGTTTGGTATGTCATTATTAATTTATTTACTTTTATATCACTTGTATTATGATCAAACAAACGTGAAATGTTTCTTTTTCATAGACACTACCTCCAAAGATACGTTAATAGGTTGAACGACACGAGGAACCTAGATAGGGCCGTTCTCAAAAGCCGATTAGGGAAATGGGAAGTGAGGCTGAGCCATAGACAATGGAATTCTTCGTTTCTTTGGGGAAGGTTGGGAGGAATATGTGGCGTTGAATGAGAGGGAGTTTATAGTGTTTGAACACAGGGGGGATTTCACTTTCGACACTCTTGTTTATGATCACACTTCTTGTGAGAAGACTTTTTCTGAGACCGATGATGCAGATGATGATGCAGGTGATGATGCAGGTGCAGGTGCAGGTAACCAAAATCCCCATTTTCAGACGACGCTGCCAAACTGGGTATTTTCACATGGTTGTTATTATGTGGTGAGATATTTAATTAATATATTTTTAGTTGTTTTCTTGTTTGATATTTTTTCCCCATTTTGAAACAGTATTTAAATTTGTTTGTGATTTGTAGAGTATTCCAAAGGCATTTGCGAGAACAAACGACATGTTGCGAAACAAGACCGTGGAACTGCGAATTGCCACAGGGGAATCATGGCCTGCTAGAATTGTCTATATGGTAAATCAAAAAGTTCGTTTAAGCGGGTTGAATGATTTCATTACGGACAATGACCTAAATGCGGGAGATGAATGCAGCTTTGAACTCATTGATCAACCTATAGAAAATCACGTCGTGTTTAATGTGGTGATTACTAAATATTGAAGATCATTTATTTAGGCGTCATCCTATCCTATTTATTGATCACCATTAGTTTATTTAAGCGTCATCTTATTGTTATCTCAATGTATCATTACTCTTTGTTATTATGTTTGTAAGCCATGTATCATTACTCTTTTTTTTTGTGTGTAAACCCCGTAATAATTATAGCATGCTTACTGGGGTAGTGTAATACAAGACAAACTTGATTCCGATTAATAACCGAGTACAATCATTACTACAATCCATTAATAAAATACTACATTCTATTAATACGTTACACAATAACGATCCGTTCTAATACCACCATAAGAAAAATCAATGACTTCCTACCGGTATTGCATGCAGGGCCGGCCCTATCACAAGCCAGGCGAGCCAGTCGGCTTGGCCCAATGAATCCCGATAGGCCCAATCGGTACATGTTTTGCTTATCCAAAATTTTTATAGAGTTAATCCGATCGATTTATAAAAAAATCGTATATTAAAAAGCCCGATTTTGATAACAAATAGGCTTCGATTCTTTAAAAAAAATACCCAACCCAATAAAAATTTATAAATAGGCCCGATTCTTTAAAAAATATCCAACCCAATAAAACAATTTATATGTTACTAAATGTTACTTCACATGAAAAAGTAGCAGATAAAAAGAATTCGAAAAAAATTGAGCCATGCTTTATATATTGAAGACAAATAGGCTAGTCATAAAGGGAAAAAAATAAGGGAAATCAGCATAAATCAAAGGATAAACACACTTACGAATGGGCAACTTCTGTAGCCTTTTTCTTTCCAAATACATATCTGATATCCCATCATCGCCGCGGCACAAATGACAGGTAACCGGCGAGGCGAGGCAACAAGCGCGCAGTACTTCTTCTCCTTCCTGGCTTCCTCCTCCACTCCAATCAATCCAATCCAATCCAAGCCTATTATTATTAGGTATGTTTTCAATTAATTTTTTTTAAATATTAGTACTAAATTAGTTGTTAATTTTAATAATTAGTTGTTAATTTGAATAATTAAATTTGCCATGGATATTTTGTTGATATACCTTTAGTGAGTCCTTTTGTTTTTGAATTTTGAGAAAGATGTGAAATTGTGAAAAGATTGAAATTGAGTAATGTGGTCTAATGTTGATGTTGGAATTTAAAAAGTTGAAAAGCTTCAATAGAGTGTTTCTTGTGTAGGAATTAGAATTTAGAACAATGGGTAAATGGCCATCTGGAAATGAGAAAAGAAAGAGGAAAAAAGCCATTGAAGAAGAAACTAACAAATTGTATTTTCGGTCGATTTTTTTTTTGTGTACATAGGCCCAATTTTTTTTAACTGGCTTCGGCCCTAAAAAACGTAGGACCGGCCCTGATTGCATGCAACTAGCTCTGTTATATCCTGGATGTTTGCAGTTAGTATATACATTCTGATGGCCTTGACGTTCCCATTCAGAAGGGATTCTAGTGGTATTAATTCTACCTCTTCTTGAGCTCCACCGGCATCGTGCACATATCTCATATTAGGCACTCCGACTTTCATGTTTCTTACCGCCTCGAACATCCCAATCCTCCTCGTTAGAATCGGATATATGCTACGCATGTAAATCTCCTTGAAACATTCAAATCTATAATACCGTGAACAGAGTTCGGGTGGACTAATTCTACGTGTTCTTTGCACATTCATTATAGCATGCGTACATGGTATTTCCATTTTCTCAAAATAACCACAATAACACTTCCACTCTCGTAGATTTACCGTCCCATGAAGCAAGTTATTTCCATGAACCTCAAACTCATTGGGGTTAATAGGATTAACCCTGAACTTCCTTCTAGCAGTAATATTCGAAGCCATTACTTTATCGATCTCCGGTGCTAACACAGTCGCACAATCAAGCGCCTCATGTCGTCTATCATTATACCATCTCTGCAGTGTAGCTCTAATGAATTCCAAGAGACTAGAATGTGCCAACGACGAGCTCCTCTAATCGCACAATTGAAACTTTCAAACGTAATTGCTTGTCATTAAGGCGTATATTTTTCCAGAAATTTGGCACGCGCCACCGCTCAACACCTATTTCTTCTAGTTTTAGATATGCGCCAAGACATTGTGCCTTGATTAGGGCGCACTTTCGAGAAATTCGGCCTCCGAGAATGCATAGGTCGTTTGATAGAATGTGTCTTCACAAAACCGTAATCCTTCCATTTTTTGTTAGATTGCCCTTTAAATGATGATAGCAAACACCGTGATATGCATTGGGAAATACCCGACCAACCGCATTTCTAATAGCCTTGTGTCATCGGATATAAAGCTCAAATTTTCAAAGATGGATACCTTCAATGGCCACCCTCAATTGTCTCATGAAATACCCCCATGAATCGCTGTGCATTCTTTTCAACAATACCGAAGGCTACAGGAATAGGTGGTCACCGGCATCTACAAAGAATAAAGAACAAATAGTTGCCCGAGAAACGGGTTTTTAGATGAGTGGCGTCCACACACAAAATAGGTCGACAATACTTGAAAACACGACGACTTGCTCCCAAAGCCATGAAACAACTACCGAACCTTCCCAGATTATCAAGATGAAAGTCAACATAGGTCCTTCATTGGCCTCACGCACCATCCATGCACAAGGGTATCGCGATTGTAACACTCCGTCGGTGAACCTCTAACCAAAGATTCTCATCATCTCGTGAGCTCGGTATGCTTGGTCATAAGTCAATCAGACAATCGTAAGTTGTGAGCATGTCCTCCATAATATGTCTGGGTTTATACTCATTGCCAAGTTCTTCCATTTTCTGACCTAGCAGACTCGCGATAACAATAGGTGTTGCTTGTCGATTGTTATTATCCGCATTCTGAGAGGCACAAGTATGCACATCATTCAATGTTGTGATCTCAAATGTATGTGTTGTATTTGTCTTCACCCTTTTCGCCCTTACATGCCATTTGCATGTATCGTTTAGACATGTGTAATACAAGCAACGTGTGTCCGACCTACCCAATCTCATCTGAAAATTATTGGCAACCGCATACGATTTTATTTTCAAATTAAAATCTTCTTTCGAATCATATTGCTTCCCAATGAACAATTCGTTCACGTCATTCATATGTAACGTACCGGTAGATAGACACCGCGGTAAATCATCATCTTCAAATGTGGGAATCCTCCATGAATAATCTTCTCGTACACTAGCCCTAGCATTGGCACACCCGATTATTGTTGTCATCCCCGCCCGCTTGATCGGTTTGAATACGAGGTGCAAACGGAGAAGCCAAAAACTAGTGATCGATCCACCAAACAAATTATATGGTCATTGGATAGGTTGAGCACGACTACTTGAAGGTTGGTTGTGAGGATCTCAAACGGATTATGTGATTGGCTATTTATAACAATATAACTTGGAGGACCGAATTCAAACGGAGCAGTGTATTCACCAACCATTTCAACACGAACATGACTACTTAAAGGTTGATTTGAAAGATTATGACTTGTCTCGACCGATTCACACCAAAATGTTGGTCCAAGCTTCACTAAGCCTTTGTGTAGAACATGGTTTTCAAACCCACTACATCCATACTGTTGTTCGAATGGATTAAAATTTGGATCAGTAGCAAGTTCTTGTACCGGAGAAGGGAAATTACCAAGACTATAATCCGAATTATTGTTATCATCCGGGGCATTGCAATCTTGATTTAAATCAATGCCATCATCCTCAAATGTCGGTTCATTGTTTGCCTCCAGTGGTGTAGCATTCACGCAAAAAATCACATTTTTACCGCCGAGGGCCGCTTCGATGTAACCATTTAGTGTCTCGTCGTCTAAGATATCATCGTGTGGTATATTCCCACACTAGCATAAGTAAACAAAGTTTTTACGCCAAGCTTTGAAACAGACCGGTCAATACCAAGCCTCACATGCAATTTATCCAACAACGCATTCAATCTTATGTTCTTTCGGACAAATAATGAGAACATCGATCCATTTACATGATTCCACCGGTTATAGAGAGGATCGTACGTAAATTCTCCGTTGAACGAGACAACAATCATAGAGTTGCGATTATCTGTTTTTTTTATAAAAAACAATTCAAGTCATTATAGACATTCAATATAATAATTCAAAACCCTACCTAAGCAAATTTATCACAAATAGAAAACAAAATATACTTACGCGAAAACTCTACTAATTAAACCCCAACAAGGAAACAAAGACTATTTTCCCCTTTTAAGATGTTTCAAACAAGGAAATTAAGACTTTTAACACTTAAAACTCTTTCAGTCTAAATTAAAGTGTGATCAATATTTCCAATAACAATGGTCTCTGAAACAGAGCCATTTTCATCTACCATTTTGGGTAGAATAAAGACTTTTATGCAAGATCAAACCATCAATACGGACAATTCCATTACTACCAACAACAAAATTCCAAACTTCTCAAAACTACAATACCAAATCAACAATACCAAAGTTTACTACAATCGAACAATACCAAAGACTTAAACACACTACTTAGATGTATAAACATTACATAAACAACCTACTAAAAACACACATTTCGGTTAAATACATATCATTACTACAATATAAATAACATAATCACTATTTAAAACACACATTTCGATAAATACATATCATTACTACAATATAAATAACATAATTACTACTTAAAACACACATTTCGGTTGAATACATATCATTACTTACACTAAACCCTATTAATTAAACCCTAAACAATAACACTAATTAAGAAAAGACTTAAACACACTACTTAAATGTATAAACATTACATAAACAACCTACTAAAAACACACATTTAGTTTAAGTACATTTCATTACTAGCATAAATACCATAGTCACATTGAGCACTTGAATTAAGACAAATTAAATAGCAAAAACTTACCCATTCGAAAGACTTGAATGATGAAGAAATTGACTTGAAAGATGAAGAAACGGACTTGAAAGATGAAGAAGTGGTTAGATAATGTATATTAGCATGCAAGACTCTGAAGGAATGAGAAAAATAGCCCGTAATGCCAGGTGTATATTGAACAAAGACTTTACAACAACATTAATTGCTATCTACCATTTCCAAACGTAGATAATAATTGCTTTGTAAACGTAGAAAACCTACGCTTAAACGTGAGATAAATGCGTTTCAACTCTACGTTAAAGCGTGAAAATATACATTTATTGCAACTTTTTCTAATTTATTGAAATAACCTACGTTTAAACGTAGGTTCTCTACGTTTAAACGTAGGTTATTTCAATAAATTAGGGGTTGCAATAAATGTATATTTCTCTACGTTTAAACGTAGGGTTCCTTACGTTTAAACGTAGATAACCTTACGTTTGCCTGATTTTCAATATCGGTAAAAGCGCAACCCGATTTGCAGTCGAAGATCCGACACAACCTGATTTTCCAATTTCTGATAATTGCTTAATGTTATTGACCACGACTTCAATGACAGCACAATCAATTCCCCACGAGAAAGACCTATAAAAGGATTACATCCTAACAATTCAAAACTATGTTATTATACAAATCTTCTGGGTACGTAGACTGTCAATACTCATTGGCTCAGCTATGATCTATCACTAAATCCACCAGTTAAAGTAATTGAGTTAAGCTTACAAAACTCGATTACTTGAATTGTTATAGGGTTTTATTATTCGCACAACAGTTGATCTACCATTGCACTACTCTACTTCTTTTACCACACTTAAAAATAAAATCTACCTTTACACCACATTGAAATTCAAAGATTTTCCATTCTTTATCCGCGCCATATTTTCTACCTTTACACCACACTTCTATACAATTTCCACACCAATTTTTTTTATTACAAATTAGTCCCGTTACTTTTACATACCTTACATCTCACACCCCTATCTACACACCACACAATTTCCCTCCAACAAAATATTTCTTCTCTATAAACCCATTCCAAAAGGAGCTTTGGTTAAAACGGGTCTTTGACCAAAAAGTTTGGAAAACTGGTTTTACAGTAAAATTCAATTTTTTAAGTTTTAGGTGTTTTTAACCAAACTAAAACCCTATTTTATTTTTAGATTTCCTTCTGATTTTGGCGCCTTAAGATCGCGCATTTCATGAAAAAAATGGGAAAAATCGCGGCCAAAATGTCTTAAGGACAAAACAACCTTTTTTCCTAATTTTTTTTCCAAAAGAGCCGTATTTACTAATTCTCCCTTCCAAAAATCATTCGTCACGTATTTTGAAATAAAAATCATTCATCACCACAACCCCTTCATCTTCATAAGGATTGTGGTGACCGTCGAATATTTACAACGTACATATATGAATTCTGATGGGCTCCTTAATTGTGTGGTAAAAAAATTGCTTGGAGGAAATGTGTGAATTTTGATTGCTCCTCCGATGGAACCCCAAGCCATAGTGCTTTCCCACTGCCGTCGTCGCCCCTGCAGCCATGGAAATGGATGTGGAGGGGGCCGATAGAGACGAAGCTGTGACCCCACCCCTCTCCTCTCAGGCGAGAAACTCTAAGAAACACAAACGAGATTCAGAGTTAGACGGTGTTGCATCGAATGCTTCTTCGGCAGACAATTCCGGCGATTTTGCTTGGAATTATCGACCTGAGGTCAATCTTTTTGGACTTGAACCTCCGATGGACTTCTATGCTGCTGGAGATGAGGATGAAGACTGGAAATAGGAGATTGTATACGATGATGGGGGGTTTTGTAATTTTAAAATGTTTGGGGGTGATATAAAATATAAAAATCTGATGGTAGTAAAAAATGTTATACAAAAGTATTTTATTTTTAATTTTGAGTTGAAAGTGTGGTATATTAGTAAATTTTGAAATTTTGAAATAGTAGATGTGGTGCAAGAAGTAGATGTTATATTTTGGCGGGTTCTATCGTTATACGCATAATTACTTTTGACACCCATTTATTGAATATTTTTTCTGCTGAACAAAACGTCATCCCCATTGGTGTTCTTCCTTCAACAACAACGTCAATGACGTGTTGAAGGAGGAACACTCTCCGCTTGGCTTTGATTTGATTTGGATTCATTTGAGTCGCGAGAGAAAATAAAATAAAATAATGTAAAGAATGATTATAAGGTTGAAATGTCAGATTAAAGTTTGTGTTGATGAAGAAATGATTGGTGAAATGATTGGTGAGAGAAATATTATATTGATAAAGTAATGGTTGAATAGAAAGCGCGTGAATAAAATGAATTGATTAATATTATTTTATTTGTTGATGGTGAAATGATTGGTAAAATGATTGTAAAATAATAGTAAATAAGATAATGCGTGAATAAAATATTAAGTTAGATCCAAATGGATCCAAATCAATCCAAAACCAAATAGAGCCGATCTTCGACATCCTTAAGTCAGCGCCACTTTTATAACGTGAATGCTCGGTGATACTTGCTGTTCTCCTCAACACCAACGTCGGTGTCGGTGTTCAATGAGAACACCAGCGAAATGACGTCGCGTTTTGAAAACAATGTCGCACAAGTAATTTTTGTGGTGCACGCAAAGTAAATGGGTGCCAAAAGTAATTTGATATGTGCCAATAGAACCCACCTATATTTTTTTCATTGACCTTTTTTTCATTGAGTTATGGTGCAATGAGAAATTGAGTTATCCGGGTCTTTTGAAATTGTGAATTTGCTGGTAAAATTGGGGCCTTTGAAACGCCAAGGTTTGTTTGTGGTAATTTAAGGGGAGCTAGAAATTTGTGTTTTTTCTTTGATAACGAGTTCGAATTCATGTTTTCTTTTTATTAACAAATTCATATTTGTGTTTTTCTTCAGAATAAAGTTGTCTCGCAGAAAAATGCTTTTTTCCTCGATAACGAGTGGACTATCTTTTCACACCTGTGTTGTTTACACTTACCAAGAAAGTCAGAGTGCTTTCATTTGGATATTCCACACGCCGCCATTCCGATCAAATGAATCCGAAAATATATATTATTCTCGCAAATTTATGGTCAATTCACACAACAACCATTCTAACCCAATTGAGTGAGAATCGATCATTATATCGATTTTATTCTAATGAATTTTGAATGTTTTCATACTTCAATACCGGTCGGAAAGATATTCGACTAAAATTGAGTGAAAAAACTTTTAATATTCTCAAAATTCACTCGAAATCAATAGTGGTGCTTCTTATATTGTTGTTGTTATCTGACCCAATTCTAATGCAAATGTGTAGAGTATTCTGACTCAATATTGGTCGAATGATGCTCGATTATATATGAGTTTGGAAAACTTCAACGTTTCTACTTAAAAGATGGTGAGAACCAACCATCGCGACTCTCAACACGTATGCTCACCATATTTCAAGATGGATATCGCAATACATTCTCACCAAACTTTTCGAAATGAACGCGTAAAATAAAAAAAGTAAAGGCGAAATTGAAAATAAATTTCTGTGTGATAAGATAAAAATTGATGTGAAAAAATATTTCCTAGATTTAATGTGTGTAAATAAATACACATATTAAATAAATGCAAAATTATATTAATTAGTAATAATATAAAAGTGTAGAAAATTATTCTTAAAATTATATATATATTGCTTTGTTGTTTTTTCAATTCAACGATAGCAGGCCGTTGAAAATACAAGGAGTATAAGCGAAAGAAGAAAAGAAAAAAAAGAAAACAAAGAAAAACTATTATCACATCCGCGAAGAAAGAGTACATGTAAAACAAATAACTAAAGAATTGAGAAGAGAAGCTCCTGCTCGGCGTTCATCCCACTTCCTCAACCAATAATCGGTGTATGTGGTCGGATTGACGCCGGACAGTTGATGTATATTGGCCACGGACGACGGTAATGTCTTCTTGAGCTCCTTTTGTAATCGTATTTTCGTTCTTATACTCTTTTGCGTGGGTGTTCTTTAGTACTCCTAGTTTCTATGTTGGTAGGATGCCTCATTGTCTTTGATTTGCATCCAAAGAGGTGGAGAAATGTTCTACCTTTCTTCTTCTTCATGGAAATTCCGATATTTGGTCAAATCCAACCGAGATCAGATCGGGAGATTGTTACCATTATATCTACGTACCTTGTGGCTTTGCGGCACATAATCTTTTTGGCATGTCTATTGGCTTATATATTGATTCAATTATGATGTTCTTTTTGATTCTCACCTTTTCTTATTCTTATGTTTGTTACAGGTAAGGATTTTATAACTGATTCCTTGGACCTTATCCAATCTGTAAGGTGAACAATCTTCACTGTCTTTGCCTGACAGTTGCAGGTATTTGCTTGAGGGCTTTCTCATACAGGTGATGGATTTGGAGCTCTTTTTCTTTCTTCAGGGTTTTGTGTATATTACAGTTGATGACTCTTCTATTATTTTCCCTACGTCCAGTGAAGTTACCTTCTCACATCTTCTTTCCATGGGGGAATGGGTTATTGGAGCTTTGATCAATCTATTTGGAAGTATTGCCATCAATTTTGGTACCAACCTTCTTAAATTGGGTCATGATGAGGTGCCTTTCTTGCCATATACTTTTCTCTTGCATTTCTTTCAATTGAAATGTGTTACTTCATAGCCAAACCAACGAGGCATTGCACAGATGGCAAAGAGTTTTTAGGCCCTTTTTTGAGGTTCCATGTTCAAATCCTCCTATATGCAAGAAAAAGTTCATTTTTATGGCGTTTATAGTCCACTAAAGTGTGGTATATATCATTTCTATAAGAAAATAAAAGACCCGTCTTTCTTCATATTAAGATATGCATTTTATTTCCGTGTATTTTCCCTGATAGTTTTAATGTTTTACCACGGCTGCTTGAATACCTTACAAATCTGAAACTATCCTATCTGTTAATTTAAGTTTCTTTGACTTTACAAAGTACTTACTCATCTATTCACGATGTATCGGATTACACATTAAAATAAACATCTCCCTCCTTGTAAATAATGACCCAGGAGCAATTTAAAGGCTTTTACGCGTTAACTCTTGGAAATTTTCTTGAACATCTTATTTTATCTGAAGTTCACCTCACCTTGTGCAAATCCGAAACTCAGCCCTGTTCATTGCTAACCTTTGAAATTGCATCATCTCTCTTAGAAGGCGCCCTCTTAACCATACATGCATAGTATGGATCAATCTAATTTATAACTAATAGACCTGCCGAAATCTCACTTGTAACTTTCCAATAGGGAAAGCTTACTTTCATGTTATAGGGTGGATCACCAGTTACCTTATCTGTAGGTATAGTCTTCATTAAGAGAGACGCTATACGCAGCATTTCAGATCGGAAAACTCTATAAGCGTGTCATCAAGTTAAGTTAGGCCAACCCCGGAACTAGATGTGGTCACCTTTCTGATCTAAGACCACAGGTGATGGCCAGGGATCATCCTCTCAATAGGACAGAAAGAAGGTCCTAGGAAGAACCTAGACGGTTTCTGGAAGAATACCAAATAGGGTCATGATCCAACCGGTCAGACCCCACCGATCATTCTCAACGTGGCACTACTGCATGCTATTCCCTTTGCTGATGATTTCTTCTGATTAGCCGGGTGCATCTAATCTATAGGTTAAAGGACTGGGCTCTGTAGGGCTTCCATATGGTCAGAATTTCAGGATGTGTTTTTAGCCCTTCAAATACACTTGGATACACTTTTTTGTACTACATCGTTTTGTTGTCTTATGATAAATTCCCTAATCATCAAAACAGGATCTTATGTCCAAACACATTTTACTCCAAACATTTCAAACAAAAAAATTTTTTTTTGAATTTTTCGTCCACGACAGAATGCATCTGTGTGATACAACAATCTCAAGGAGAAGTGTAATCTATACATACATCTAACAAGGAGGTTTGGATTTTTTTACCTTTTGTGGTTATACATTAGAATCAACAGATAGGGGAAGCAGTTTGGGCTTTTGTGCATGCAGATGGACTGGGGATGGAAAGCCTTATACACACACACATTGAGGAGTTATTTCTATAATTTTGGATATTTAATTTTGGCTTCTTCCAAGTGGCATTCTTAACTTTTTTTCTTTCTTTTCTCAATATACTTGTGGCCAATAATTGAAGTTTTATAGCTTTTGTTGGATTAATATGTGAGCTTGGCTCTTTGTTGTTTATCTTAGCCTTATTCCTCAAAGGGGAGCACTCAAAGCCCATTCTTCCCGATACTACATTATGGAATTTACTATTTATTTATTTATTTATTTTATTATTGGCAGAGGGGAAGGCAATCAATGCTAAATAGTGATGGCACGGGGAAGGCTGGCGTTAAGCCCATAATACACAACCATACCTGGAGAGTGGGTGAGCATTCTTTTGAAAATCTGAAAATCATTTCTATTTGTAATCTTCTTTTTCATGGCACTTAATTTTACTTGCTTGTCAGGATAATGTAGCTAATGCATTGCAGGCATTCTTTTTTTTGCTCTTGGGAACTGTCTCAACTTCATTTCTTTTGGTTATGCTGCACAGGTAAGTGATGTTTATACGATGTACAAAATCTTTAATCCACATTGGAAGATGTAAGGATCATTCTGATTTATGTACTCATGCTTTCTTTATCCTTTTCCTTACTGTTCATTGCTGATACTATTGTAATTGTTTCTTCTTAAAGTCACTTCTTGCAGCTTTGGGATCCATTCAGTTTGTGTCAAATATTGCATTTGCGTACTTTGTGTTGAACAAAACAGTGGCGGTTAAGTATGTTAAAAAACCGAACATTTTACTTTCAAAGAGTTTTTGGGAGATTTAAGTTTGCATAATTGTTGCATACTTTCCAGCACTGAGATTCTGTTTGTTTGTATGCAGGGTACTTGTCGCTACAGCTTTTATTGTTCTTGGAAATATATTTCTGGTTGCTTTTGGTAACCATCAATCACCTGGTAATGTTGACTGGTGTAATTCAATATTGATTATTGTTATTCTTATTATGATTCCTCACTTGAACTGCATACATGTATGTCACAACATTCTATCTCTCCGAAAGATCAAATAGAAAAATGACACCTTCAATAGGATATGATTATTTCAGTGTGTACAGTACAAGTTGTTAGAGAAATGTTCAATATATATCCTCTCAGGAGTGGGCCATTAAATAGCGTGTGCTCATTGACCTAAAAAAAGGAAGATAGAATTACGCATAACAGTATAACACCTCCCATGTCGATGAGCCTGGTTATGGATCAACTCGGTACTAATATATGTGCATAAACTGCCCATACTCCAACTGTTCTTATGCATATATATATAATTGATTCATATCATGTCATTTCATATCATATGACATTATGTGGCACTTTATGAGCTAAAATCGCCAACTTAAGGCAATCAAGGGAATTCGCAGTTCTTGTTTTTTTCAGACTTCTTTCCATCGAGGAATTTCGCATGTCTTAACTGAAATATGCTGTTACTGGTCATGTTGGAGCTGCACTAATGCAGTTCCTAAATTCAGTTATGTGGCAAGTATTGTATCAATAAGACCAGAGGGTGTGTAAACTGGGTTTCCAGCCCTAAATCTCACAACAGTATTAGAAAGAACCTTGAGTATGTTGTTTAACGTGTCTGACCTCATACAAATCTACAGAAGAGAATCATTTGTAGCAAGGCTGGGGAGACCATGTGAACAGCTGAGAGTGGGACGATGATCATTGCTATATAGGTGTTAGGCTCTACCATATTGAATCAATCAACAACTTATAAAGTCCATCCTGCTGAGCATACATAACTACTGGGTCATCAAAAAAAAAAAAAAAAATAAAATATATGGTTGCCCAGAGGGCCTTAGAGAAGTGGATAAGAGCTTCCTCTAGGGAGGTCCCATAAAAGCAAAAATGAAGTTGAATCTACTATGTCATCAAAAACAAAAACAAAAATGGTTGCCCAGAGTGCCTTAGAGAAGTGGATAAGAGCTTCCTCTAGGGAGGTCCCATAAAAGCAAAAATGAAGTAGAATCTACTATGCGGCCCAAAAGAGTTGGGTGGCTGTGTATGCCACCTAAACTCTCTCAGATAAACAATCCGTTATTGACAAAGAATATACGGAACATAGGTGTGGAAAAAAAAAAATCACCGAGTAGAATGCGTTCACAGCTTTATACTCCAAGGTCACACCATATGGCATGTAATGATGTAAAGCCTAGACCTACAGATTCATGGATGCTGAAGAAACTAATGCACATAAGTACTCAACTAATTAAACATATCAAGATAGTAATCGGGGAAGATAACAAGCATCCTTTTGGCATGTCCCCTTGGCACGTGTGGAGAGTTCTAGGCAATGTGTGCAGTGATAGGATGAAGAACAAACTTGGAGTCAATGCCCGGGTTGTTGTTGCTGATGTGATAAGGTGAAGGTACTCGGAGTTGGACTACATGTAGTAGTCGGATGAAGAAGAGTTGCAAACAATCAAAACCAGTAGTACTAGTACTGAAGCTAAGTATACTTGGATCCCTTGCAAGAATCATATATTCACCATCAAAAGTGCCATTGGGATTCAAGTGGAGAAAATAAATAAGAGGACTGGGCTAGACTTGTGTGGCCAAGAAAGCATGTGTGTAGGTATACTTTTATTCTTTGGCTGGCATGTTGAAGTAGAAAAAATACTCTAGACAAGCTAGAGAAAAGGATTCCAGGTTGTAATTATCTTTCAGAAAATTCATGCTAGTTACCCTATCTGTCATAGTAAATTTACTGTAGTTGTTTTATGTACCTTAGTCTGTATTCTGAAGTAATAGTCCATGACTGCATTTATAACAAGTCAGACTTACAGAATGTAGTATACATGTCTCTTTGCCCTGGATACAAAAACATCCGCTACCTAGGTTTTTGTTTACTCATTTCTTTAATATGTAAAGCTCCATTAACTTTAGATGGACTCGATCATTATTTTGGGTAGCTCAGCTCAAGCCTGGACTCGACAATAACCAAGTCGAATTGATTATCTTGCAACTCGGGTACAAGTCACCCACAAGTATCCCAACTAACTGACGACCCTTGTCTGAATTTTAGAATTTGTATCTATTGTAGTTTCATTGGAGCTGTTTTGGGTTTATGGTAAGGATACATACCCAGACTAGAGTACCCGTGGACATCTTTCTACCATATTATTCTGAATGTGTAATTAGTGGTTGGGATTGATTTCATTTCTAGCTGGCTAAGAAATTTTGGTTATTGGTTGTTTGCAGTTTACACGCCAGAGCAATTGGCAGACAAGTTCAGCAACGTTACTTTCCTTTTTTACTGTCTGATTCTGATCCTAGTTGTTGCCTTGCATCAATTTGTATACAGGTAAGATCAGGGATAGTGGTATAATCTGTATGAATTGTTGGAAACTCCATGAGTCCTGTGGCATGTAGTTTACCCTAGTCCGTCTCTTTTCTCCGTAGTGTTTTTTCCGGAGGACGTAGTTTTTTCCTTTGGGAAATAGATCTGCCTTTGCTCTCTGTTGGCCTTGCTGTTGATTCATTTATATAAATTGCAGGCAAGGCGTGATGCTTCTTTCTGTTGAAGGCCTGAACCTGAAATCCTACTGGCAAATGCTACTTCCTTTTTCATACGCTGTTGTTTCTGGTGCTGTGGGATCATGTTCAGTGTTATTTGCAAAATCTCTGTGTGTGATTCTATCTTTTTTTTTTTTTTTTTTTTTTTTGTGCAGCTTTTATAGAATATTTGATCTGCTGTTGTTTGGGGTCTTCTTATGCTGCTAATGTGAAAATAATTCCAGGTCAAATCTGTTAAGACTGTCCTTTGCAAGTGGTTATCAGTTGCATAGTTGGTTTACGTACTCCATGCTTCTATTGTTTCTGAGCACAGCTGGGTTTTGGGTAATATAGCGTTACAGATTTTTTTGGGTCAATTATTGCAAAAGTTTCCTCTGCAGCGATGGTGATTGATATATTATACTCTAAATTTTTGTTCAATTTGTTCTTGATGCAGATGGCCCGACTAAATGAAGGATTATCTTTATTTGATGCAATACTTATTGTCCCAATGTTCCAGATCGCCTGGACGTTTTTCTCCATCAGTACTGGATTTGTATATTTCCAAGAGTATCAGGTCAATGTCCCCATAACATCTCTTTATATGTATGATAAACGATGTCTTTGATTCTTTACTTTTATTTTATAATTCTTAATAATTGTAAAAAATCAATGAGCACAAGCCTAGCTTCCAGCTGCTTGATTTTGGCAAGTTACAGTGGCTGGGGCACTATTATGTTTTAATGTCATTTACTTATCTGGAGAACTTGGTTTCACATGAGGACTTCTTCTCCCAGACAAAATTTAGTCAATCTTTTCTTGAAGTTGGTGAATGCAAAATTATGCCGGACTTGCAAGGCTCTTCCTAGGCTAAGGTTATTTAGATGCGCTGAAATTTTCACAGATATAAGACTCCTGTAGAGTTAAGAAATGACTTTAACACGTGCCCCTTTAATGTTGACAGATTTAGAGTTCTTGCTGGATAAAATGCTCATGTCCTGTTCTTTCCTTGTCCATATTCATTTGATTAACAGGCGGCTTGGTATTTCCTTTGTAAGCAGGTTTTTGATACTCTAAGGACAACTATATTTGTTCTAGGGGTGATCTCTGTATTCATCGGCATTTCATTGTTGGCACCCGATGATCCAAAAGGTATGTATCGAATGTGAGTATCTGATATCTTACACAAGACATGCTTTTGGGGGCTTACAAGAAGCTTTTCAGGTGGCGAAGCAAAGGACACTTCAGTTGTTTCTGTGACTTCCAGAGACCTGGACAGGTACATACCACTCTTAAACTTGGAGTCCTGAATCTGAAGTATGGCTAGCTTTCTTCCTTTCGGAAATTTATTCTATTTCTAAATATTGATAAATTAAATATCTTTATATATGTATAGTGTTTGTAACAATATCGACATCATTTTTTGCTCGTGGTTGGGTGCAGCTGTTCAACCCGAACTTGAACAACGATGCCCATTTGACACCAATACTAATTACCATTAAACATATTGTTTCACAGGCTTGTCGTTTCATCAGAAGATTCCCAGGTCAATGATGTCAGTAATTTTGCCCGAGCCCTGAAGGTCAAAGTTGCAAGCCTTGTACTGAAGGCAAAGGTTTGTTATTGAACCTGCTTGATTTTTGGGGCATACTATCAGTTCTTCCAATTTGTGGCTTAAAACTGGACTCGGCGTCTTTTGCAGGCTGTTGGGTCATTTTCCCTTGGCTTGGGAGAACATTCAATACATGCATCTTCAGTACTTGTAATGCCCATGGTGTCATCGAAAATCACAGGCTTTAGGGGAAATGGCTTTGATCGGACAAAACTATTCTCTCTAGGGGACCAAGGTTGGAGTAAGATCTCAGCGAACGAGGACGAACATGAAAGCATGTTGGAAACTACTACAATGATGCCTTCTCAAACAATTAGTATAGACTAGGGATATGACTACTATTGTGCTGATGTCTCTCATTGGGGATCATATGGACTTAGGCGCACTCCTGTCATCCGTTAAAAGACTGTACATCAAATCATGGTCGGATGCACATAGTTTGTTCAGTAGATGTATTCCTTGTCACATTTTTTGTGTAGTAGTAGTAGTAGTAGTGTCACATTGAAGACACTTTCACACTTGAGGATTCACAAGAGACGAGCCTTTTCAGGAGTGGTACTAATTACACGTACCCCTGAATAAGGATGTCTTGTATTATTGTAAACGTTCATATCTAGTTGTGTGTACATTCTGAAGAAGAAAAAAAAAATTTGTTGGAATTGAAGACATGAAGATGGTGTTTTCTTTGGATGAACAGAGAAGCTGAGCAGCTTTTAATAACAGGTAATGATTCTAATGAAGACATAATATTTTTCCGGCATTATATTTTTTCGTACTGGAATAATAAGAAAAAGAAGATGCTAATGAAGCTCAAAAAATGATCTCATATACTTCTTCAAGCTGTTCCTTCGTGTTAAGAATGGCTGAAGCATCGCCTCAGCTCACCTCTCGAAGATGCCTTTAACATAAACCATTCCCTTTTCAATGAGTTGGAGCTCTCTTCTCATTTGCTCTACTTGTTGATCATCTCCTTGAACAATGATATCGGATAAGGATCCGTCGTCTGCAAGCATGATTTTCACTTTTATCTGCTCTTTTCTTGATGCTCTTGTCCAATAGTACACTCCACTGTCCATTCAAAACAAACAAACCGGTTACACCATGATCAATGGTCTTACGAGTGTGTAGTTATGCATACTAAATGTAAGTAAACAGAGTAAGGAAATTCGATGCTTACGCCAAAGGACTTAATGCGGTAAGGTAGAACCAGTTATTGCCAAAGTCTGGGAAAGTAATGGTGAGGACAAGGGCAATGCTGGCCAGACTAATGCAGGTACAGAAAATCAGTAAT
Organism: Gentiana macrophylla; assembly: GCA_026214975.1. Classification (NCBI taxonomy): domain Eukaryota; kingdom Viridiplantae; phylum Streptophyta; class Magnoliopsida; order Gentianales; family Gentianaceae; genus Gentiana; species Gentiana macrophylla. The sequence goes on from CM047812.1 coordinate 87,409,619, forward strand.
GCTGATTGGCTTCTGCTCGGAACCATCATTCCGTCAAAGCTTCATGATAGAAGAGAGAGAAACCAGAGCTTAATTTTAGTACAGGAATAACATTATACCACTACATTGATATTGATGATGGCAAAGAGACAAGCTCAAATGAAAAGCAGCAATGGCCGTCGTTACTTACGTGATGGTATCTCCTCTATCTAAGACTACAAAATTGTTTCGAGAGAAGAAGGAAACAATTTCCCCTGCAATCTGGTTAGGCCGCAAGCTCTTCTTACCCCCCTCGCCGCCTTCCTTTACTGTGAATGTCTTCTGTACGATCTGAACCCGAAATCATTAGCTTAAAAATGGGGGGAAATTGAGGTTTAGAGGAAGAAGCATATATCCATTTGATCAATTGATGGTAGTACCTTGGATTTGACAGAGCGTTTAATAAGGGACCAAAGTCCAGGAACAGATATAACGAAGAGACCCAATGAAGTGTAGTAACTGGCCTGAGAATAACCTAATTCCTGCAGACCGGCGTCTGCAATTAAGAAGATAGACGGCGCCGGAGGAAGTTGGTGGAGAGAAAATGGAATGGGCAGGCCTGCTGAAGCAGTGGTGGTGGTGCATGATGAGATAGCTTCCTCAAGGGAAGATGCCCGAACTACCGCGTTGTAGCTTCTGCTTTCCCATCCACACGCCGCCGACGCCGACGACGACCACCGCGGACGAGGAAGAGGAAGAGGAAGAGGAGAGGATAACAACTTCAACGCCATTACCACCATTAATATTATGGTTTTGTGGCGCCTGCTTCATCCACACACCTGTATTATTTGCGTTTTATTCAGGGGAGGTTCTAACACACAAGACTCAGGATCCGTTTGTTTTGTCAAGAGCTTTTTTGGGAGTTTTTTTTACATCAAATCATCAATCATTTCTTACAATCCATCAATTAAATCTTTAACTATAAATAAAAAAATATTAAATCATTTCTTATCATTTCACATTATCAACTTTATTACTTTTTTACTATTATTTTATTCATTATTTTACTTTATTTCACCAATCATTTCATAATCTATACAAATTTCAAAAAATCATCTTAATTTTCTAATCATTACTTCAATTAATTTATCTAAAAAACCTAAAAAAAAACTTCAACCCAAAACAAACATAACCGAATAGTTTTAACACAGAGACTCCAATATATGAGAAGTGTGCACAGTGTGACATGACATGGACCATGCGATCACGCATGGTTATATCATCTTAATATAAATGATTCCCTATGTTGGAGTTTTTATGATAGAATTTCTCTTTATTCAGATTATGAAAGATAGAACGTGGATAAAGCTATACTAATAAATTGTAATTAGAGTCTTATTAATGGACAACTTTTATTAATGTGACATATTCATTTCCGGATAAAAGTGTCACCCGTAACCTTTCGAGCAAAAAATCAATTACCATCAAACATAATCTTCATCTTGATAGTTAAAAATTGATTGACTTCGATGGTCATTGACCTTAATAAAATTTACGGTCATTTCTATATACTTCACTCACACTTTGTATTGCTGCAACTCCCTCCGTTTTTTAGCAGTCGCATAATGAATATTTATATAGATTAAGAAATTGATTAATGCGACTGAAATATAGAGTAAAATGACTAGTTTATCAATTTCTTTTTCTCCATTTAAATATTATATCTCAATTAATAATGTGATTTATTTTATTGTATATACTAGTAAATTGTGTCTTCCACACCTTAAAATTGAATTACCTAGTTCTTTGACTATCACAATTCACATGACATTGAGAATGATATTATTTGTTTGGACACATGAGAAATATAAGTAGTGGCATTAACTAAAGTGGGTAAGAATGGAAAAAAAAAAATATGTTGTATTGGTATTATAAAAATACACATAGAACAAAGCAATTTCTCAAATGGGCTAGTTAAAAAAAAACGGAGGGAGTATTTATTAATATGATATAAAGAATATGGTAAAAAAAAATACTATGATATTAAGACAATGATATAAAAAGAGTGCTCGAAATATGGATATGGTAGAATGATTTGAATCGGAACATACGACGTGTTTTAATTTTACACAATTGATTATGATGACATATGTAGGAGACCCCAACGGTTGTTTTTCTTACAAGAAATCATTCATACTTACAAGTAATTGCACCCAAGGGGAAACTCTACAACATTCAAAGCTTACAAATCAACATCTAGAGGATCAAGACAACTTTCATCTACTCACCAAGAAATATCTAGCATCGTCTTGATCAAAGCTGCGAATCAATCTCATAAAAACTCGTCGTTTCCTTTAGTTTCAATTTCCGTCACAGTTCCCGGGTTTCTGGCCTTCAACCTATGAAAATACTTAGGTAATTTTTCAAAACTCTTTGTTGGATATCCTCAAATCAATGAATTTGTGTAACACTTGGCCTTGAATGCCTTGTGATAACTCATCTCATATCCAAACTCTGACATATAATCATTAATCATATCCCTCGGAGAGTAAATGCAGTTGGCGTCTTTAAACTTTGAACAGAAGTGTCAGCCAACTAGCTTGAAAGAAGCATGTCTGTGATCTTTCTGACGAAGCATAGGTGGGCAAGTATGCCTACTTGAATACTTTCGAACTTCAAAGCGTTAGATGCATCAACTTTGCCTGCTCGCAGACGCCATCTGCATCCTTTTACTATACATACCACCACATAAATCTTTTTGGTGGAAGATTGCATTCTAAACTCAAAATGAAACTTCACAGCCAACATCTCAACCTTAAATACGAACAACGATTTGTTTTTAAACAAATCCTTCACATGAATGTATACATCTTCAGGAATGCTCACATGAGGTACACCCACATTACTTGGAACACGGATACCATTTTCGGGTTCTTGCATTCAAGCCATCACCACCATTCAAAGTATCAACATTTGTGGGTTTCATTTCATTCAAGCCATCACCACCATTCAAAGTATCAACATTTGTGAGTTCCGTTGCATTCAAGCCATCATCATTCAAAGTATCCATATTTGACGTTTCCTGTGATTCAAAAAAAATATCTTCACCCAAATGCATCAATAAAGAATCTTCAAATATCGCATTACCTTCAAATCTATCAACACTTTCTCTTTTTCTATCAAATATAAACACTTGTTTCTTCAACACATGTCTTTTCGCCAACATCCATTTCAACACTTGGTTCTTGAGTTTCCGATTTCAAACATGTCTCTTCAACACAACTTTCTTTAATCGCAATAACATCAACATCCATTTCAACACTTGGTTCTTGAGTTTCCGAATTCATACATGTATCTTCAACACATCTTTCTTTAATCGCAATAACATCAACATCCAATTCAACACTTGGTTCTTGAGTTCCCGAATTCAAACAAGTCTCTTCAATATTTCTTTAATCTCAATAACATCAACATCCATTTCAACACTTGTTTCTTGAGTTCCCGTCACATAAACTACAGGATCACATAATTGTTGACTTTCAATATAATGGTCAATATGTGTTGCTTCCACTTCAATATCATTGTCTTTTCTTTTTCCTATTCTTTCAAAATCACTAATAACACCTCTTTGTTTATATCACAAACATTGAAGAACCGTCTCACAAGCTTATCACAATTAAGTAGCATCGGTCTAGCTTTACTAACGGGGACCATAACTTTCATCTCAAAATCATACAACCTTGTATCAATTCCCAACTCTTCTTTCACCTCGTCATACAATTCATCAATTGAAATGTTCTTTCGAAGGTTTAAAATAGTCGTCACTTCGTGTGTTTCACATCCTACATACTTCCACGACCAAACACCATCATCTTTCTTTTCAACCTCAACCGGGTATCATAAATGAAAAGAAACTTTTTCAGAGCCTTCCTTTAACCATGATGCACCAACAATATCCGGCTTTAGTTCGATTCAATACAACGATTACGATTAAATTAAGAATAAAAAAAGAGCATGACTGGAATTTAAATGGGTGCCCTGTTTCGTCTTTAAAAATCAGTGGGTAATTCTCAATTCACCAATATGTAATTCGAAGAACAATGACACGAAACTTTTAAAAATCAGTAAATCAACATAAAATACCTTATTTGTTTGCTAACCGGAGCTTCGTCGTCAGAAGACATGAGCTTAGTCGTCAATGTAACAGGGAGGAGCGTGTGGGTTGAGAACTAATGCTCTGAAATTGGGTGAATTTGGAGCTGAGTAAACGATTTGAGTTTTATTTAACGAATTGAAGAAGAAAGACGAAAATAACAAGACGAATTGGGGAAGAAGAAGAGAACACAAGTTTATGGCGAGATGAAATGGCATGTTTCGGATTTCGCAGCTTATGGGTTTGGGGATTTCGCAGCTACGGTGAAATGTCTGGTTTTAGGGTTGAGGATTTGGGGGAAAAATCAGGGGTATTTTTGGAAAAACAAGGGGACCGGGTCGGGTTATATAACCCATTATATGCTGAATTGGGTTTTAGGGCTAGGTTGGTGGAATTATGGATTTGGGGGAAAAATTACATGGGTATTTTTGGAAATACAAAGGGACGGGTCAGGTTATATAATGCCGAATTGGGTTTTAGGCTTAGGGTGGTGGAATTAGGGATTTTGGGGGAAATGGGGTCGGGGGGCATTTTGGGCAACTTACGAGGAAAATGGGTGAGAGTCATTTGAGAAAGAATTGTTTCCAAAAAAATTACTACCTCCATCCCATAAAAAGTGTCCATTTTTTATGATGCACACAGATTAAAAAAATAATTAATGTGTTGTATTTTAAATGCTAATGGACATATATACCCCTTTAGATAATAAATACTCTTTTGAAATATGAAATGAGTAGGTAAACATTAAATGTTATTATAGAGTATGTTTGAAAAAATGTATTAAATGATGTATTTGTATTCTAAATGAACAATTTTTACGGACAATGAATTTTTAAAAAATAGACATTTTTTTATGAAACGTAGATAGTATATGAATAAGAATCAGGGTCAAACACCCTTCTTAAACCAATACCCCATAACTTTTTTTTTCTTTCTCAATAACAGTTTTAAAAGAAATCCCATATTGAAAAAAAAAAGATTTATGTATAATAACAATAATAAAAGGGGGGTTCTAAAGGAACCCCCCAATTTACTTCTGACACCTCTTTTTTGAATATTTTTTTTTACTGTAAGGTTGCCTCTGTAAAACGTTAGTACTGGTGACGTTGTTCTTATCTTGTAACGTCACCGTGACTGACATTCATGGAAACGTCATTGGTTTAGTATTAAAGACGTCAGCTTGGGGGACGCCTAAACAACTAGTTCTCATTAGGGCTTCTTATGTACAACGTCATTCGTAGTGACGTTGATCTAGCATTAGGAACGTCATCATGGATGCACAGAATACTTTATTACCCCTTTAGTCCACTTGATGTGTTTGTTATATACCTAAGTAACACCTGTATATGAGTTTAGGTTGCTTCGAATGATTTTAAAATTGTTTATGGTTAGTCTCTTTGTTGAGTTAGTTATCTACATACGAATGAGTTTTATAGCTTCAAATGAGTTTTATAGCTTCAAAATTGTTTATGATTAGTCTCTTTTCTAACTTGTTTACGGTTAGTCTATTTGATGAGTTTGTTTATCAAATTATAGTTAATGTTACATTGTATGAGGTTTATGTCTTATCCTTGAGCTTTGTTTATATATGTCTACTATCTTTGTTAGTTTATTTCTTCATTTGACTGACAATTTATTTCTTGTATCATGTGTAGGAAATTATGACTAAGACGAGGTCTGGTAAGACTGTACGCTTTGCAGATTGCGATGAAGGTACCACAGTGGATGAACGTGGTGGGGAAGCACCCCCCGAAGCTCATGTTAAGCCTAGTATTGTTTCTCAACTTACAAAGGTGCCATATAGAAGAAGGAGTAAACAACAAAAGAATGTGCAAGCAGAGATAGGACATGCGAATGAGCCAACTGAGGCTGATTTAAGAAAGACACATGAGGTAGTTGAGACCACTGAGTCTGTTGAGACACAGTTGGGAGTGAAGGCTGCTTCACTTACAATTGAGACCGTTGTAGATTCTACTGTAGGGGCCACCACTAGGTCAGTTGAGACACAGTTGGGAGTGGAGGCTCCTTTAGTGACAGTTGAGGCGGTTGTAGATTCTACTGTAGGGGCCACCACTGGGTCAGTTGAGACATCGTTGGGAGTAGAGGTTCCTTCATTGACAGTTGAGACCGTTGTAGATTCTACTATAAGGGCCACCACCGAGTCAGTTGAGAAACAGTTGGGATTGCAAGCTCCTTCAGTGATTGTTGAGACTGGTGTTAGTGCCGGGGATACGACGGAGGAAGGTGAGCCACAGTTGGAAGTGCAAGCTTCTTTAGTCATAGTTGAGACAATTGTAGGTGTTAGTGCCAGGATTACACCAGTGGCAGAGGCAGTTGTTAGTTCGGGGTCATCAACAGGAGAGGCCTCCGGTGCTACCAATGCTAGGGCCACCACATCCGGGGCCACTACATAACAAAGCTTCCGGTTACGCCAATCTTTGGGGCCACCATATCTGAGGCCCTTTCTACAGACAGCATCCGGTAGTCTTTGGCAAAGAATGCAGAGGCGTAGTAGCCACAGATAAGTGTTTACAGTATGACAACGACAATGGTGTGGTGGTAGACACAAATATTTTGTTGGGGAAGGATTGGCCAGAGCATGTTGGCTATGCGTTGTTGACTAAGCAAAATGTATCATATTTTATAGTTTGTATAATTTTATAAGTTTTGTTTTATACGTATATTCGTTTCATAAATCTGACTTTATATTCGTACCGTGCTATTGAACATGACTGAGGTGTAATTCAATGTAAGCAGTACACATCTTCCCTCCGTTTGTGGAAGATTGATGATGAATGTGAACAGTTCAAGCAAAGGTTGAGAGCTAATCCGTTGTACAACCTGTTACAGTCTTCTTACAACCAAGCCAATCGTGTGATCGCCAGTGCTTTTGTCGAGAGGTGGCATCCGGAGACAAACACCTTCCACTTGCCCTTCGGGGAGATGACAATCACACTAGACGACGTCCGATATATTACGGGCTTACCGGTTGCAGGAAAGGCAGTCAACTTTGATGTTGAGAAAAATGTTCAGAACCCAGTTACATTTGTTCATAACTTGTTAGGGATTCATTCAGATTTAGTGGCAGATGAGTTAGGACATATTGGTGGACTACGTGTGTCCAAAAGTCGGTTGAAGAACAACCTTGCGAGCGAATCGCGGGTTACGTAATGAGGGTGAGGATCCAAAGAGCGCGAGAGAGTAGGTCGATCATTCTTGTGGATCATGCGGTGCATGGATACTTGTTGTACATGCATGCATGTACTTTGATTCAAGACCGAAGTGGAGATAAGATAGGCATAGCTTACCTGCATTTTCTACAAGATATGGATAAGGTTGGTGAATGGGCCCAGGTGTCTTTGCTACATTGACAAATCTTTACCGCAAACTATCAAAGGCTTCTGGATCGAATACTATTGGGGTTTCTGGATACATGACATTGCTGGAGGTAACACCTGATATATATATTTTTTAAGTTGTATATGTGTTTAGTGTTTATGTTTAAACACTTACATGACAGACTGTTTTGTAATACCTTTTTTTTTTACACAGATTTGGGTGTACGAACACTTTCCAACATTCCGACCACCGCTGAACAATAACTTCAATCCAAGGGAGATGGTACGGTCATTAAAGTGGAAACATATTACTGGAATTAACGAGCATGTGGCGTTCACATCGTTGAAGCATATGAGAAAGGACTTAGACTTGATGGAGGCACGAGATGTAAGTATGAACTTTCGCATTAACTAAGATAATGGGTTGTTCAGTCATATTTAAAGCATTTCCCATCTTGCAGGTTGTTTGGGATGCTTACAAGGATGTGAGAACGGTCCCTGATGACGACGTATACTGGTTTTATGGTTGCAACGCATACTGGATATTGTAGAGGTGTATCACCCAAACCGTGTCGTCCGGCAGTTCGGACATGTCCAATCCATACCACAGTCACCGATTCCTCCAAAAGCATCAAATAGGAGTGGGAAGGTGAAGAAATACAACGTCACACACGAGTCACGTGATGATGACTCATTCATTATGTGAATCATCTAGTGAATAAGGTTCAGAGAATGGGGAAATCGAGATTTGATTGGGAATGCACGGCTGATTACATGAACTGGTATCAAGGTGTTGCCATATGTCGTTTGACTGGAGTGAGCAAAAAGAAGCAGTGAGATCCACGAGAAGTTTAACCATATCTATCTACGAATATTAATGCCATTTGTTTTGTTTCTTTATTGAATGACATAAACGTTTTTTCTGTTTCACGTATAGGATGAGTCGAGCAAGGCTAGAGTCGTTGATGTTGTACGAGATGCAGTTACGAATGATACAAAGAAGAGCAAAAAAGAACTATTGGAAGCGCTTAAGATGGCATTGGAGTTCATAACTACGGGGCAATGTAGTGAAGCCAAAGCCAAAGCCGAAGCGAAGCCGAAGCGAAGCTAAAGCCGAAGCCGAGGCCGAAGAATCAACTCAGGTACAAGATCAACGAACAAAGAAGCGTGCAAGGACCATGAAAAGAAGATAGTTCATTGAATGAACATTATATGCACAACGGCTATTTTATACATTGTATTTGATAAATCGTATGGACGTTTTCTATTTGATACATTGTATGCACAACGGCTATTTTATACATTGTATTTGTGCGCATGTGATGTGAATTGGTTTTTTTATTCCCCGTTGAATTGCTATTTGTTCGTATGTGATTTGGATTTTTTGGCCTTTGATATTTGAATTGGTGTGATCTATGGGCTTTTGGTATTTGAATTGGTGTGACTTGGTATTCTTGGCCTGTGTTATTAATGCCATTTGTTGGTTATGTTTCTAAAAACGCCACCCACACTGGCGTTCATGGTACACTACAAACGCTGGTGGTACTGGCGTTTCCAGTAATAGATACTTGGAATAGGGTATTGGCTCTGATATCCAAAACGACACCATCAATGGCGTTGGAGTCACGAGATCAACGTCGGTTGAAGGGACATTTTTAGCAACGTCAGGCACAGTGGCGTTGCTAATACAAAAGGAACGTTTATTTAGCTGGCGTTTTAATGAATCGGAGTGGGCATGACTCTGTTGTTAGAATTCCTTGAAACGTCAGTGATATTAACGTTCCATATACCCTAGGAACGTCAGTATGGATGACGTTTGAAGTTTTTTTAGGTACTGAGACTTGTGCAAAGCTGATGATTTTGGGGCTTAAAACGTCACTCTCAGTGACGTTGCTCACTCAAGAGGAACGCTACCCATGATGGCGTTCTGTGTCCCAGAACTAACATTTTCCCCTTTCTTAACACACAATCATACCATAAAATTAAACCAATAATCACACATTTCAACAACAAAAATGAGTACCAATTAATAAGTTCATTGCTTTTGGAAATACAACAGTGGAATTTACAATGAAATATCACACATATGAATTTACAATATAGATCATTGTGCATCCACAAAATGAGTACCAATACATCATCGGAATTTACAAAATAGATCATTGTGCATCCACAAAATGAGTATCAATAAATCATTAAAATTTACAAAACCACTTTCACCTTACTCGTCGGACAAATCAACACGATTCCCCATCCATGGATCCTTGACCACATCATGCCATAAACCGATCCTATCCCGTAATTTATCATACCATTCATTTGCATCCAACGTCCGAACTTTGTGCCAAATCACGTTCACCCTAGGTATTGGACAAGTGTCTTTCATAAATAAACGAACAAAATGGTTACCATTACAAAAACCCATCCATATATGGTTAGGTGGCCAAACCGAAGGTTTTTTCTTACTGGGAAGGAAAGTTTGGTTTCCGTGTGATGTAGACAATATGCTTAGGGACACACCATATAGGTTGCACACAGCCCAACCAAGGAAAATGTCATAATACTTGTCCACTGTGCACCCTCCCTCTTCATGATCAACTGAGGACATGCATTTGTCGTAGACATATTGTTGTCCATCAAATATGGCCATATAATGATCCTTCTTTTGGAGGTGGCCCTTTGATATCTACGGTCTTCCAATGAACATCGATGGATGACAGAGGGATGCATCCGGGCTTCTTCTTAAACCTTGCCATGTCATGTCTACACGGCAATCCGCGTGTCGAATAGTACATCCACACTCCTTGTCCAACGCATCGCTATCATTGGTTTTTTCCAACTCATCATATAACAACCCCAATGTGTATATAGATACTTGATGTTTAAGCTCTTTAACAACGGATTATCTTTGAATTTTTTCGGCTCCATGAAAAGAGACGTCTCAAATTATTTTTTGATGTTTTTGATCTCTTGATCAATCAAGCAAAGACCGGCTTCCCACTCCGCAACCAAGTCCCCAAGGCCGGTTTTTAGCCAATGTTTAAACACTGAATGCATTCCCTCGACTCTCGAGGTTGATGTGTTTCCTAGATGAAACACCGAGTTCGTCCATGCCGAGACGAATGCCTCTTTGTGTGCGTTCAACCATGTAGAAGAAACATAACTCATTGCGTCTTCACTATATCGCTGATTCAACTCATCTTCTGAGTTAGCTTTAACAACCTCTGTCCATGCTGTCATTAAATCCTCCCAACCTTCGCTCGTAGTCTTCGTCTTCAAATTCGACACAAGTCCTTTCTCGATGTGCCACCGGCATAACAAGTTCCTTGCTTTTGGAAATACTACACGTACTGCGTTCATTAATGCTTCTTCCCTATCTGTCACAACACAACCTATTCGCTCGCTTTGGTCACCGATTGCTTGGTGAAGCATAGTCAAAGCCCATGTGTAGTTGTCTTCCCTCTCCAAACATAGCAGTGCAAATCCCACCGAAAATGACATGTCCGTCGACGTAATGCCAACAATCTGCAAAAGGGGCTTCTTGTACTTGTTTGTCTTGTATGTACAATCCATAAGCATGACATAAGGAAAGCACCTAGCAAGGGACAAGCTTTCATTAAAGGCCCAAAATACATCCTTCACTACGTTTCGTTCATCACACCTACACTCAATGAATGATGTGTTCTTGTCCGCCAAATTGTAAATCTCTTGCATCACTGTACGACCCTCTCGTGCGTTCTTCCTTATATTAGCACGGATGTTATAAATCGTCTTTTGTGATGTACAATTTTTCCCATCCTTATTTCTCAACATCCGTAGTATATTTTTAGGCAAAATACCGTTTCGAGTCATTGTTGCAACAACTTCAACTTATTCTTTATCAATCCGACCAAGGTGTGCATGGCCCTCATCATACTTGACAATTTTGTGATTATGAACATCATTCAAGACTTTCACGGTCCACACGTCCCTAAATGTATCCTTCTTGGCTTTCAATACAAACGGACATCCGTATTTCCTTGTGGACGATTCTCTTGGCTTATTCTTTCCGGTTGTGCCAACTTTTTTCTCGTACTTTCCTCCTTTGCAATGATCCCTTGGGAATCCACCCCTCTCACATTGAAATTTAATGAACGGTGTCCGCTTTCCGTTAGATTCAGATCTCATTATCACAATGACGACACCATGCGCTCTTGCCAATTCTTTGAGGTGTTTGGTGACGGCTTCTCTCGAATTAAATTCCTGTGAACAATATACAAATGTAATAAATAAAAAACAAAAGTTTAAAGTGCACAAACATAGAAATAATATAAGTTATAAGTACATACTTCATCGGTTGTAAAAAGTGACGTCATATCGACTGATAACTCTTCATGTGCCTCATCCCTCAAGGCAAGAGTGGTATCTTGAAGATTTTTAAGATTTAGTTGATCTTCATCAATCATTTTTCATCAGCCAAATGCTACAAAAAAACGTACATTCGTATTCGATAAAGTCGTAGTCAATTGGGATGAACATAACATAATAACATATTCACTTAATGGTTGTTTACCTTCCAATACTCCTCGTCGTCGTCTTGTACTACCCCCACATCATTGGTCTTGGAATTAATTGGTTCATCACATTGTTTCTGTGGATTAAAAATTAACAAGAACAAGTTAATGGTAGTTCAATGCACTTGAATGGGAAAATGGGAAAATTGATATAGAACGTCGGTGGGGTCGACGTTGGTATTTGTCATGGAACGCCACCTACACTGACGTTTGAAGGTGACCGGATAGTAGTTACTCAGCTAAGCAAATGACACACGGGACAGCGTTGGTTATACCATACCAACGTCAGCCACACAAGCGTTCCGTAAACGTCGGCATGGGGAACGTGTAATTGATGTTTACAACGTCAGTGGTGTGGTCGTCCTGACTATACACCCATAGATTCTTATATGACTCAGCACGGCAGTATATACGACGTTCCTAACCCCTTACGGGAGTCCCCACAGCTGGCGTTCCCTGTGTCTGCCATGGACGCTCGAGAACGTAAAAAAACGCCGCCAAGACCGATATGATGACCGGAAAACGCAAAATAACCACAATTTCCTCCATCAATCAATGTAAAACATGGTAATATGCATGTTGGAGGTTTACCCATTCACTTAGATCACACAATGAACATCAAAATAAGATTTTTACACAAAAAAAAATTACCAAGTTTGATGCTATGGTCTTCTTCTCCACTTGGCTAGAAAAGGGGATGTCTTCAAGGGAGATTTCTACATCTTCTTCATTGCAATGTGTGTGTTGATTCATTGGAATGTGTGTGTTTGATGAAGATGAAGCTTCCATGGGTTTTTTTTTTTCAAAACAAGAGAGGTGAAGGTGAAGAAGATGAAATGGGGGGTGTGATAATATGAGGTGGTGGTAGACGTGACCGGTTCCGGGTCCATGGCACGACCCTCCGGTTTCGGGTCTAAAATGGAACCGGAACCGCCGGTTCCAATTTCTAGCCGGTTCCGCCGGTTCTCAGGAAACGGCGGTTCTGGCGGTTCCCCGGTCCGGGTCCGGGTTTCGGCAGTTCCCGGGTCCAGACGGTTCAGATCACGGTTCCAAAAAATTCAAAGTTTTTTTTACAAAATTTGTAGAACTTACGTTAAAATTAATAATAAATTCTAATTGGTTATTAAACTATATATAATATTTAATTTCATAACTATATTTATAAAAAAACACGGCTTGTATAATATTAATTTCATATCTATATATAATATTTAATTTCATAACTTATATTCTAGATAATTTGCAAGTAAATTAAAGAATAATGCGTAGTTTTCTAATTTTTTATTTTTTATGATTGATTTGTAAGTAAATTAAACTTATATTTCACTAGTATGTTGTGTATTGAATAAGTGTTACAAAAAAAAAATATTAATGGTTGCTAAACACTAGCATGTGCTCTTCCTGTCAGAATAATTTATATAGTAGTAGTATTTGATTAGTCAAGATGTCACAATGGCCAAAAAGTTATAGTAAAAAGTAATATATTAGTATGTTGTGACACTAGTGTCACAATATTTTTTTTTTTATCAAAGATAGACTTTCCAACATTTTATGGTATATTTTATACATTAATTAACAACACCATTTACTAAACAAAAGAATTGCTAAGAAAATAAATGATAGATACCGATTATTCTACGTAACGGTTACATTGATAAAAAATATGTTATTAAAAATTTTGAAAAAATATACGTTGGATTCAACTTGGAGAAAAGGAAAAAAAAAAAAAAAAAAAAAAAACCGGTTCCGGCCGGTTCGACCGCTGGTTTTCCGTCCGGTTCATTGACAATGGGTTCGGTAGGCCGGGTCAGTGGAACTAAACCAGGTTGGGCCGTGAATCACGGTCCGACCCGGATTTGGACCCGGAACCGCACAGGTCTAGGTGGTGGTGGAAGTATATGGGGTGTTTATGATTTGTATTTGTATTATTAAGTTAGTAGATAAAATAGTTTTATGTATTTTTAGTATAGATTAGATAGTAGATTAGTTTAATCGAAGGATAATAGTGTTTTGATAATTTTTAGGAGGACTAGTATGCATTTTCTATAAATCGTGGTGTAAGTAATAGTTTTGGAGGTGTATGAAGTAATAAAATAACAAATATATGATCCGTGGTGTCAAAAGTATAATTTTGGATTACGAAAAATAGAAGAAGTGCTGGAAGTAAATTGGGAGGTGCCTTAAAAACCCCCTAATAAAAAATCATAACAAACAAAGTGACCGACACGAATAAAGTGCAAGAATCTCATAAAATAAAATATATATATCTATAAGCCACGTGTAGTTGTTTGAACGGGAAACATTCCTCTTCGTGTCCGTCGAGTTAGAAGACGGAAGAAACTAAAGACGTTTTTGAAGGAAGCGTTTAAGCCGTTTCGTTCATTTCAGTTACATCTTTGCATCCATCCATAGTTATACTTTGAAACCCCCATGTTTCTCGCATTCCATCGACGTAATTTGATCAACGCAGACTGATCAGTAGCTCAAACTCTCGATCTGTAAGTCCCTTCCGTCTATCCTAATTCCTCACTCACGACTTGCATTATACAATGTTGTTGGCATAGTTATTTGACATTGATTTTTGCAGTTGTGCTTGAAAACGCGATATAAGATGAAGGAGGTCATTCGGTTGGAGCGTGAGTCCGTCATTCCTGTACTCAAGCCAAAGCTAATCATGACCTTGGCCAACCTTATTGGTACCACTTCTTCTACCCTGTCTCCTCCTCTTTCATTTCCATTTACATGTTCTGCTTGAGCTTCACACCGTTTTTTCTTGTATTTTATTATCTTGTGAAGTTATGCGTCAAGATTTTTGTTAACAACCGAATGGGAAAAGTAAAGCCTTTTTTTTTCTTCCCTTTTTTGCAATTAGGGGTGTATGGATTTTCAGTGTCAGAGGAGCCGTAGTGGTCGAATGGACTTATATTGTATGGATATTTGGACATATCCCTGTCTAATGCGGCACATATATAGTAATAAGATGCTCCAGATACTCTATGGAATAAGTACTAAGTGGGTCGTATCGCTTATCTTTTTGGAGTTTGGATACTTTCACTGGATACCCATAATTCGTCATATTGTACACCAATTACTTATGTGTGTATGCGTTTGTGTGTGCCGTATGCATGAGACTATGTATGCAACATGATACATGGACTCTCATGTATTTCTAAAAAAGTTACATATAGACTCCTAGACTTTTAATATTTTCATATGTTCATGTATCTGCCTATACCCCTATTGTAATTTTTTCTAAATTTATGTACTTGTGTCATATTCGTATCCTTGTAGCGTAAGCATAGACCACCCTGATTTCATGAGTGAGTCAAAAGTTAATCTACTTTGGCAGTCACATAAGTCCCCCAATCTATCTTTCAAACCCTTGTTTGAACATGAGGAGTGTGCCCATGTTAATCCGTCTTAGATGATCAACATCTACCTCTGTCCTAGCCAAATTATTCTAGATGATGGGGATGCGGCAAATAGTGTTTACCTAGTCTGCAAGAGTTGCTTAGCTTAGTAGCTCAACTATTCCTACTATCTTCATACTGGCATGATCCTGCTTGATGCTTATGATCAACAAACCAAGAGAAGGAATATGTAATCTATCGGAGTCCTTCGTATTCAAGGTCTAATGATTTATTGCTCAATGGATCTTGAATATTGATGCTGTAAATTTAAACATGAATTGAAGATGAGAGTGGTGGAAAGGAGAATGTTAAGATGGATTTGTTGATAAAGAAGAAAAGATGAGATATGAACATTTAATTGTGTAATTTGGGAAATAATAATTGAGTCACACTTAAGAAGGTATGATATAACTGTCTACAAAGGTGAACTATTGCACCAGCGCCTTGAAGTGGAGATGCTAAATGAGCAGAGGGAGATTGTAAAAGATGTGGAAAGGCCATTCTAAAATATATGATATTGTCGTGCATCAAGGAGGATATGGTTTGTAACAAAACACAATGAAGACAATTGACTAATATGACGAATAATAGGGAATAAGGCGAGGACATGTTGTGTGCGGTTTTCTTTTGACTTACAAATCTATTCTTCCGATTTGCAGAGCACAGTTCTGATCGCTCTGAATTTTTGAAGCTATGCAAGAGAGTTGAGTATATTATTCGAGCTTGGTACAACTTGCAATTTGAGGATCTCATGGTAATGTCTTAGATTAGATTCTCCATCATTTTATATTTTTACCTGTTAATCCTTTTGACCTTTCCTTTATTTTAATCGATGTGCATTTTTTCTTGTAGCAATTATACTCTCTCTTTGATCCTATTTATGGGGCTCAAAAATTGGAACAGCAATATTTGTCTCCAGACGAAATTGACACTTTGGAGCAGAATTTTCTTTCTTACTTATTTCAGGTGCTTTAGTCAGTCTATTTATGCGGATGTTTCTTCCTATCCTTGCTTAATACTGACAAACTTAATTTTCATTCTCTTCACATCTGTTGTTATGTGTTATTAAATGTGTTATTTTTATCCGTTGTGTTTTATCTGTAATTAATAGAAAAGGTATCTGTTATTGTTTTAATCTTTTTTTTCCTTCCTATTAGAATAGGCGGCTTATTTAGTTTCTTTGACTGTCTCTTCGGTTTCCACTTTATGCCATTGTAGGACTGTTGTAATCCTTTATATTACCTTGTACTCATTCTTTTTGAAAAAGATCAAGAATTTTCTCTTCCATTCCTTGTTAATTTCTGCAACATCTGAATAGTAATGTAGTTGCTGTTTTAGTCTTAATTGAGATGGCAAGTCAAAACCTGTATTTTTCCCTGGTTGAACAGAGGCTTGCCTGCTGAAATTTTGATCCTCGGGACAATCTTTTTTTCTTTTTTTGAAAGTAATTCTTGGGGCAATTATACTGCTTTCACATTCTCAAACGTCCATACAGATAATGGAAAAGAGCAATTTCAAGATAGCTACAAATGAAGAAATTAACGAGGCACAGTCTGGCCAGTATCTTCTTAATCTTCCTATCACTGTTGATGAGTCAAAGGTCTGCACTAACATGTTTACATCAATATATTGTAATTGCTTTTTTTGTTAGTGCTTTATGCTTTGAGGTTCCTATGTTGTGCCTTTACTCGGGGTAACACTGCTGATTGCTTTTCACTTCTGTTGCAGCTTGACAAGAAAGTTTTGAAAAGATATTTTGAAGAGCATCCTCAGGAAAACCTTCCAGACTTTGTTGATAAGGTATTTGAATGCCTGGTAGTTTAGGGCTTCTTTAGTTGCATAAGAAAATTTTCATGAATCTGGAGGCTTATTCTGTCTTCATTTCTATTTCTCCTTAGAATGCCAGATTCTTTTGTTCTGTGTAAAACTCTTCTAATCTTATTCATTAACAGGAGAGAGTTTAGATAATAGTACAGGGAACAAGAAGCCGACAGCAATAAATGGCACAGCTGGGTTTGAAGGCAGCTATCACTTACTAACCTAATTTATACAAAGAACGGCTATATGCAGCCACCAATAAACAGACTTAAACTGACTTAACATTGTCAACTATAAGCTAAACATCATAATATAAACTGAATTATCTACTTCCTTATACACCCCCTCAAGTTTGGTTGTAAATGTTAATGCAACTAAGCTTGTTGCAAAGATCATTGAACTGAGAAGGCGGGACAGCCTTAGTAAAAATGTCTGCTAGTTGAAACTTGGTTGGGATGTGAATTAGTGTAGATTCCTTAGTTTCCACCCTTTTCTTGAGGAAATGCCGAACAATTTCGATGTGTTTTGATTTATCATGGTGTATTGGATCTCGAGCCATACTGAGAGCAGAAGTGTTGTCACAGAATCGTTTGATAGAGGAGTCTAGAGGAAGGTTCAGGTCCTTGAGCACACGTTTAATCCACAATCCTTCACACACTCCAAGGGCCAATGCCCGTAGCTCTGCCTCAACACTTCTTCCGGAGACGGTGGATTGCTTCGTACTTCGCCAAGTCACAATGTTGCCCCAAAGATATGTGCAATACCCAGTAGTGGAACGTCTGTCTGTTAAGGAACCAACCCACTATACATTAGTGTACACCTTAAGATCTCTCGAGGGATATTTCTGAAAATAGAGACCTTGTCCTGGATTGTTTTTTTAAGTATATGAGAATTTGAAACACAACTTCCCAATGTTCCTTCTGAGGGTCCTGCATAAACTGACACACCAGGTTGACTGAATAACAGATATCGTGTCTGGCACGGGACAAATATATGAGTTCGCCTACCAGTCTCTGATATCTGTTGATGTCCACAGTAGGCTCTCCTTCTTTGGTGGAGTTTGAGATCTCAGCATTAGGTGAAATGGCAGGTTTGCAGACAAGCATTCCAGGCTCTTGTAGAAGATCAAGAATGTATTTGCGTTGCGAAACAACCATGCCAGTTTTGTTCCTAGTAATTTCCATGGCAAAGAAGTATTTGAAGGTGCCCATATCTTTGACCTCAAATTTGGAGGCAAGAAAACCCTTCAATCTTTGAATCTCTTGAGAGCCATCCCCTGTAATGATAATGTCATCAACATAGACTATTAGGATGGCAATTTAATTGGAAGTATGTTTGACAAATAGAGTGTGATCAGCATGGCACTTGTGGTACCCAAAACTTTTAAGTGTGGAAGCGAATCTCCCAAACAAATATTTTTTAAGCCTACACACACTATGGGGAAAACAGTTAGATTCAAAACCAGGGGGGGATCTTCATTTAAACTTCCTCATAAAGATTCCCATTTGGAAATGCATTTTTAACATCTAGTTGGTTCAAAGGCCAGTCGAGATTAACTGCTATAGAAAACAGAATCCTGACAGTGTTAAGTTTAGCAACTGAGGCAAAAGTCTCTTGGTGATCAATACCATAGGAATGGGTGAATCCCCTAGCTACAAGCCTAGCTTTTTACCTATTGACAAAACCATCTTGGTTATATTTGATGTTAAAATCCACTTACAACTGACAACTTTCTTACCTTTGGGAAGGTCAGAAATTTCCCAAGTTTGGTTTTTACCGAGGGCCTGCATTTCATCATCAATGGCAGCCTTCCATTTAGGATCAGTTAAAGCTTCACTGATGGTGGTAGGCACCTCTCTTTATCATGATTATGAGTAAACCTGCCTAATGGCAGGGGATAGTTTATTGTAAGTTAAAAAATTATACAAGGGATGGTTGGTGCAAGTCCTTATACCCTCTCTGAGAGCAATAGGTAGATCAGTAGCAGGGCCAATAGGAAGAGGATGGATAGTATGTGTCTCAGCAGAACTACCTGGGAGATCAACATTGTCAGAACAAAGCTCAGGAAGAGGGCTACCTGTAGCAACATGTTTTCTTTCCTGTGATAGACATGATGTAAGGTTGGTCTTCCTGTTATACTGTGGGGATCATAAGGAAGATTAGTAGGAACATAAGAAGGAATAGGTATAGAGAAATCAATAACATCCTAGTCAGAGCTGGGTTTTTGTAAGAATTATTGGGGGAAAACTTCTGTATTTTATTACCTAGCAATGCTGGCCTTTTATAATACATCGAAACCCCTTCTCCAAGATGCCTAGCCACCTAAGAGTTTAGGTATTTACCTATTACTCTCCAATCTAACTAGATACTCAAAAATACCCCTAGGTATAACTTAATATATGCGGCTGTATCAAAATAAAATAAAATAATTAAAAACTAATTATATACTAATACAATCATATTTCAAACAGTTTTTAAAATAGGATTTATCTTCAAAGAAATTTACATCCCTGCTATTATAAAACTTCTTTGTAATTTTTTTTTGAGGGGACTTCTTTGTAATTGGAGAGTAACATTTATACCCCTTCTGATATGGGGAATACCCCCACAAAAACACATTTCAAAGCTTTGGGTTCTAATTTACTGTGATTGTGGCCATAAATATGCACAAAGGCAATACAACCAAATATTTTCAAAGGCAAATCAATACATATCCTAATATTAGGGTAGGCATGATCTAGGACTTGCCTAGGAGTTTTATACCCAATGACCCTATTAGGTAGTCTGTTGATCAAAGTCTGTTGATCAAACAAATAGTAGTCAAGACAGCTTCACCCCTAGAGTTACTTAGGTACTTAGGCCTCAAGTGTGGGTCTATAACAAGGTTCAGCCAACTAGGCTCACAAAGAGGCCCAACACTTGCGCGATATAAATGGAGCCTGAGCCAACTAGTCTCACAAAGAGGCCCAACACTTGCACAATATAAATGTGGGAAATAATGTTGACAGCAAGTTTTGAACCCAAGACCTCCTGCTTTGATACCATGTTGAACTACCATCTCTCCCAAAAGCTAAAGCTAATGAGGATACGAATAATTAACATTTTACACACTTTAACACCGTTTAGACACCCCATTTGGCTGAGGGGTGATGCCTTTGTCTTTAAGAAGAGAGTTTATTTTTTTCAAAATACTCTGTCATTATCAGTTTTTAAAATTTGAATTTTTGTGCTAAACTTATTTTCCACCATATTATATAAACTTTTGAAAATGTTCTCCTCTTCAAACTTTTCTTCAAACTTTGCCAGTGATGTGGGGAACCCCAGAAGGTCCTTAGACATCACCATGGACGAGAGATAGGTTGAGATTTGTTATATTTTAGAGCATGATAAGAGTTTCTAGCATGTTTGGCGTATTGACAGATCTCACATTGAAATAACTTAGGATCCTTGTTTTTAAATAAATCAGGGAACAATTGTACATGTATACAAAATTTGGATGTCCAAGTCTGAAATGCCACTTGGTTAAACTATCCATATTACAAAAAAATTAAATTGTCCCTGAAGAGCAGAAAGATTCTCTGACTGAAGACAGTCTTGATTGAAGATAAATAGGCCTGATTGCAGATTAGCACTCCTCTTGGTGAATCCTGAAATTCACAAATAGAGACTGAGAAGACAACACCACATTCATGATCTTGAACAAACCGTCTAAGAGAGAGCAAGTTACATTTTAGCCCAGGTACATAAAGAACCCTGGTTAAGGTGATCTGGTTGGTGAGTTGAACAGAACCATGTTTAACAACCTTTGAAGAGGTACCATCAACAATCTTTATTGATTGGGGTTTGTTTGACATGGTTTGTAATTCTTTAGAAGGAGCATATCACATGTCATATGATCAGATGCTCTTGAATCAACAACAATTCAGGAGTGGTCTGATCTAGGACAGTGAGCAGTAATGAGAGCTTTCATATCTGAATGTGCAACAGTAGCTGCCTCGTTTTGAGAATATGCTGGGAGGAGGTTGTTTATGCAGCGGTTTCTTCAAGACTTCTATCTGCTCAATGGTGAAAGGATTGATCTCTTCTCCTTTCTTATCAGTAGACACATGGTTGCCATGATTTTCTTTTCTGGTTTCCTTATAGGTGCCTTCCCAGACTCAGGTTTGCAATGAATCTTCCAGCATGTTTCCATGACATGACCAACTCTTTTGCAGTGGTCACACCATGGTTTGTCCTTCCTTTTCCATTCTGAGGCATGTTCCTATAGACATATGCAGATGATTCATCAAGACTTTTGTTCAAGCCTATTAAGAAACTGTAGACTCTTTCATGCAAGCACCCACTAAGAAACATTGGGAGGCCGTTAATAGAATCTTGAGGTATCTAAAATCTACCCTTTTTTTGTTCAAGCCTATTACCCCAGGAAAGGGGCTCACTTCAGAAAATCGAACAGAAGGGAGGTGGATGTCTACAGTGATGAAGACTGGGGTGGGGGTTCATGTACATTGGACAAGTGGTTTGTTTATGGTTATTGCACTTTTGTTTGGGGGAATTTTGGTAACATAGCGAAGTAAGAAACATAGTGTGGTGGCATGAGCAACGCTGAAGCTGAGTTTAGAGCAATGACTCAAGGGATCTGCGAGATCCTGTCGATAAAGCAAGTGATGGAGGATCTGAAGCTGCAATTGATATTGCCAACGAGCCTGTCCAACATGAAACGATGAAACATGTGGAAATTGATCCACATTTTATAAAAGAGAAGTTGGAAGGAGGACTGCTGTGTATCCCATTTCTGCCTCTGCAAAATAGATAGTGGATGGTTTTATCGAAGATTTTGCCTAGGGATGCGTCTTACAAGTTTGTGAGCAATTTTGGCATGATTGGCATCTTTTGTATCAACTTGAGGGGGAGTGTTGGAGAGTGGATTAGGCGTTGTTTTATGCGTTTGGGTTGTAAGGAGGCCCATATAATGTTAGGGGTTTCTTAGTTTTTTCCAGTTATATTGTGGTTTATTTGTTATTTGATAATAGGCGACTACATAAATTTGTAGAAGAGAATTAGGGTTTCTAGTGGAGGCTCCTTTGATTAAGGAGTTCGTGTCTAGAAGGATTGGTGTTATTTTCCTATTTATAGTGTTGTAGCTGTGCTTCCAAATTTTTCTAATAAGAGGAAACAAATTCACCTTTCTCTATCTCTACATTTAGGAGTTGAGTAAAGCCCTCCATCATCAAGATAAATGAGTAGGGAAAACGGGGATTGCCTTGTGTCAAGGCCCAGTTGCGAAAAGTTGGTTGTGTTTTTGTGACGAAGTGGGGAATGCTAGAAGAGTTCAGCTATTTTAGATTCGAAGAAAATTTGTTTTAGTTGACGAGGATGAATCGGAATAATTTGTAATATGATAAGTTTGCATTCAGGGATTTTTATTCTTTGTGAAAACCATGAATATAATTGGCTTGATTTTCCAAAGGGAAAACATGACGGGATTTTTTTTGTTGTCCGGTTATTTTCATCTAGTCAACGTCTTGCTGGATGTATATTTTATTTGCTCTAGAAGTTTTGTTGATTTATAATTTTTGTGTGTACGGATATGTGGAATTGAATCACAATCTTTTATTTCCTGCAGTATATAATCTTCAGACGCGGCATTGGACTTGATAAAACCACAGATTACTTTTTCTTGGAGAAGGTTGACATGATGATTGGCCGCCTTTGGGCATGGCTTATGAGAAAGACCAGGTGAGGCACTTTATATGGCAAACGAAAATTGTTTCAGGATTGTTGTGGATAGGTACCATTTGTGGATTCAATTTCATGTAGGACATCATGGTAGTTATTAGCATTTTATTTATGTTTTAAATTAATAGATAGCATGTGGGCTTTTTAAGTTTAGATTTTAGCTTAATGGGCTTTTAAGCCTATAAATAGTCTAGTATCCTAAATGTTAAGAATGTGATGTAATCATTTTCTCTTTGAGAATGAAAGTATCGAAGAGCTTGGATTAGCTCTTGTGTTTATCTTTTTGCTTTGTTGATCTTCTACATCACAACTGCTTCACCCGTTTCCTACTTATAGAAAGTATGACATGGGTCTAGTCATTTATTTTTGATAAATTAGTAATACTGTATTACATTTCATGACAATAACAGAACAATATTTACAAAGTGTGTAAGTAGTGTTTGTAGAATATGAATATCTTTTTTCTTGATTTCACTGTAGGAATATCTACCAAGGGAATGACACTTAAATGAATGAGAATCGCTGTTAAAAAAATATTATATCTAATCAAATCCTAATGAATGTTTAATTCACTAATAGCATAAAAACACGAGGCAATCAGACAATCCCATAATATATGGGATTCATTTGTTACAGACATAAACCTTAGTATCAAGAGTGATACATCCATCCACACTCCTGGCAATCTTTAAAGATCGACGATTTACAACCACTAATCAATCCTTGAAGATCTTATTGTCTGTAGTACAATTTACTGCAATTTCTACTTGTGTCGAATGACTCAAGTTTTACTATATATATTCGGCTGTAATGTATAGGTCAAAAGGCGCTGCTTGTCATGAACTTCTATTGTTTGTTTGGATTGTCTTCTTCAAGTTTGGCTATGGATTTTAAGGAAGTTACGCTTCTTACAGGTTAGAAACCTTATTCTCAAGGAGATCAAGTTTCCAAAGCAAAAAACTAAAGGAGGATGCGGAGAGTGATGCTGAAGCCAGAAAAGACGACTTATATGTTGAACGCGTCAGGCTTCAGAACATGGGCCTAAGGTATATAACATAATTATTGTTCTCTATATTTATGCTTCTTTAAGCAAATTTCCTGCCATTGATTATGCTGGACAATTTAGTGGTCCTCAAATTGCTTACTTTTGAAATCTTATGGATTTTGTTCCAGCTTACGAAATCTACTCAGCAAAATCACAATTCAAGAACCAACTTTTGATCGGATAATAGTTGTCTACAGGTACCAGTGTTTGATTTTCAGCATGTGCTTAGGAACATTTTCCGGTTTCCCCATCAAAATATACTAACATCTCACGGGTTATCTGCCAATATCCTTTAGTCTTTGGTGAAGTATCAGTTTGTCTTAAATGTTGCTGGAACTTTGGTTGCTTCTGAAGGTGTTTTCTTACTGTACATTTTGTGAATACTGAACTTACTCTATCGTTCATGCACAAGACATGGTGCAACTTTGGCATTCAAGATGTAAGGAAGTGAGCAGTTATACTCGAGAATTCCACTGCAGGGATGCAGTCAAAATGCAAATGGGAATAACATTGATATAAACATGTAAACAATGAAAAACTGAATTGCAAAAAAAATTTGTTGTCTTACTTTCATATTTACTGGTAATCATTATCAGTACTTGTAGTAATGGAGAATATTGTGTTTAATGTGTCTTAGTCAACTTACCATAATTAGATGAATTGGTCGATTTAGTTCAAGGAGGATACGGTTTCACTGTATCATTAGTGTGTGAATTGTTTGCTTGTATATAGGAGGTTACGACTTACCTAGAATAGTCCTATATTAAGTAGCTTTTGGAATAGTTTGTAATCAGATCCCTTTGATTGTCTGATCATACGTTGTATCTTATGTATTTATAGGAATAATGATAGGTTTACACCCAAAGATCTACATAATGTCTACACCCAACATCATCTCACCACATTTTTCATTTATAAAAAAAATTAAAATAAAAAAAAAAGAACTCACAGCCACAAGTTGATGTTGGGTGTAGACATTATGTATGTAAACCTTTGGGTATAAACCTATTATTATTCCTATGTATAGACCATTTTGGTCTCTTCCCAATACAAGAAAAATATTCTTCAACCCTGCGTTTAATACTGTGACTATGCAGGCGAGCAAGCTCCCAAGCAAAACCAGATCGAGGAATTTTTGTGAAACATTTCAAAAATATTCCTATGGCTGATATGGAAATTGTACTTGTGAGTTGCTTATCCTATTTCTCTTCCCTCGTTACTTCTCACCTGAGTGTTTCTGTTCACTTTTGTTCCAATTTTGCCATTTCTCTTCTGACCGTTGTAATGACACAATATTTAAGCTTTAAATTATGTTTTATGATAGCCGGAGAAGAAAAATCCAAGTTTAACTCCTATGGATTGGGTCAAATTCCTGGTTTCTGCAGTTGTTGGTCTGGTCAGTGATCTTTGTTTGTTCAGGCATGTAAAATGCTCCACGTATTTTAAGCATCTTACCATTTGTTAACTTTGGAGTACATTTTAATTCACTCAGGTTGCTGTTGTGGGTTCGCTTGATATGCCTCAAGCTGATCTCTGGGTCATTATTGCTATAGTCTCCACTGTGGTTGGTTATTGCGCAAAGATTTATTTCACGTAAGAGTAGTGTGCAAGTTACGAATGTGACTTGTTGTACACACTTTAATTGCATTGGTGTTACTATTCTGTTTGGGATGGACCACAAATTCAGTCTCTACAGTCACTTGTATCGAATTTAGTTAATCATGATTGTCATCTCTACTTTTATTTATTGTTAATACTAAGAGTATAGCCTGTCTTTAGCGTAAAGTTCATTTTACGCAGAGCTAAGCAAAGTTGATTGAGATTTATTCAATCCTTCAGGTTTCAGCAGAATATGGCCACGTATCAAAACTTAATTACACAATCAATGTATGACAAGCAATTGGACAGTGGAAAGGGCACTCTGCTTCACCTCTGCGATGATGTAATACAGCAAGAAGTAGGTTAACACTTGCAAAGTTCCTGTTTTACGGTTTTACCTTGGTTTTCCTTTTTGTAAGGAAGTTTTTTGACAGGACTAAAGGTGCTGGGATTAACCTTTTAGCTGGGATAAATTGTAGGCCCTATGCTATATAATTTTTGTGCATTAAACACTTCAATACCATTAGTTGTATAAATGATTTATTAAAGGGATTAAGACACTTTTGACCCTTTTGTTTCATGGTTTTTGTGATTCTATCCTTGATGTTTCTTCTCGACACTTTTACTCCTCATCTATGCATTTGTTTTACATTTTCAGTACAAAGTGGCATGTGTCCAAAATGGGCTGAAGGAAGAAAAAAAAATAATGCATAGATGAGGGGTGAAAGTTTCAAAATATAAACATAGGGGATAGAAATACAAAAACCGTTAAAGAAAAAATGGGACTAAAAGTTTCTTTATCCCCCTTTTATTAAATGCATGAATGGGCAGAACAAAGTGCAATTGACTTTGGAATGGTAGATTATGTTTGAATGAAGGTGTAGTAGGTTTTGGATTTGGGCAAATGCATTAGAGGACCAAACAATATGTGGTGATTTAAAGGTTTGGCATTATTAATGATCAAGTTCCAGCATTAACTGATGATAGATAAATGTTAAATGTTGTGTAGGTAAAGGAAGTTATAATTTCATTCTTCATCCTAATGGAGCAGGGAAAATCCACATTGGAGGTTTTCTTTCTTCTTTGGCTTCTTCTGCTCTGCTCTGCTGTAAGTAAAATGATGTTTCCTCTGATGATTGGGGTATGTTTTTGGACATAGGATCTTGACCTGAAGTGTGAGGAGCTAATAAAAGACGAATTTGGTGAAAGTATTAATTTCGATGTTGTTGACGCTGTACTAAAGTTGGAGAAGCTGGGAATCGTTGCTCGGGTGAGTTTTTATTTTATCTTTTAAGTTGAAGGCTGTTAAATTAAGTACCTCTGTCACTTAGTTTCCTCTACCTTTGTTTTTGTCAAGCCAGTTCATTTTGAAGTGCTTAGTAATTTGAATAACGTGTTTTTATCTTTATTTTTATATTTATTACAACAGGCTAACATTTTTCATCCATTTCAATGTATGTATGTATACGTTTAGGACTCGATCGGAAGGTACTACTGTGTAGGCCTGAAACGTGCCAATGAGATTATAGGAGTAACCACAGAAGAAGTCATCATTAAGGCAAGACAAGGTGGTGGAGCTTCTTGAGCTGTCTTCGGGAAGCTTTTGCTTTTTTACCATTGTGTGAAGATTTATCGGTGTTACTTGCATCTGTATCGCCCCTTGTGTGTGTGTATATCGTTTCTTACATTTGTTATTCTTTGATTTCTCTGGTCTCTTTGCCAGAATACAAGTCCGTATTATATATATATATATTAATACAAGTATGTATTTGCGTTGTTCAGAACACCATATTGTTAGTAGTTTGATGTCTCCAAGTATGCACAGAAAGAGAGATTTTTGTGTAAGAATGAATTCTTAATTGCACCTAATCGTTAGATGGAGTGTCGTTTTGTATTTTGGACACGTACTGTTGAGGCCATGTTTGGCCCTTTGATGATGCCTGCTCTAAACATGCCATTTAAATCTTCATTGGATAGAGTTTTCTCTGGCCGGCAAGATGTGGGGTTATGATCCCTCCATTGTTGTAGGGTAGGAAGCTCATGGGGTTTTTAGGTTCCTTACCCTCAATTAGCTTTTTCTAAGGAGGTTGGGGGTGGAGGATCGACATAGTCATCCTTAATGAGAAAATTAATTGGCTCCCTTTAGAATTTGCGAGGAATATACAAATTACTATAACTTTATCCATTAGAACAACACAACTTATTTGTTCAATAAAATTCATACATTAATACATGACAAATAGTATAATATCATCAACCATAACGGCTCCCTTCCAAAGTTACAGCCATTTATAGACGGTTTTCCTCAAAATAATTGGAAAATACGGCTACTACTTACACACAATCATCATCAATCACGCTGGCCCTAGAGCGATATTGTCTACTTGCTTTATTAGAGCCACGATTATGATTCAGATCATCTTCCTGCAAATCTTCATCCATCGCACAAACCCCCCCATCATCGTCTGTGTTTGCTGCAGCTGCAATAACAACAGGATTAGCTGTATCCTTTAACCCCTCCCCACCCCCCTGGGCTGGATCAGACATGGTGTCCATCTTCAATGGACAAGTATCATCATCCATCCTTTTTCTCGGTGTGAAGATGAGAGGAAAGCTAGGGTCAAAGTCGTCTGGTTGTAAATCATTAGCTTTTGGCTTGCTCAGAAGCTTGGAAAACTCCATAAATGCTTTCTTATTAGATGCCTCGTCTACCTCATTAGCGGAGTCAAGAGTGTAGCGTGTATACCTCGAAGGGTTTTGTATGTAGTCTGGAACCTGGTTTGAGAAATCTGTTTGCAGTTGTGATGTAGGCTCGTCCATTGAAGAGGAACATGTCTCTGCAGCTTTAGTTTCTCCTGACAAGGTTGGTTCTTGGGGCGACTCTTCCTCTGAAAGTGAGGTACCCTCCTTGGAACAACCCTGAGATGGCGAACTGTCGTCCCCAGGGGAGGAAATATTTGAAAACCGGACTCGTTTTTGTGATCTAGTTTCCACGGGTTTCTCCCTCTTCTTGAGTATTGGTTTGGGGTTGTTAATTTTCTCTTCTGCATGTTGCTTAATGGATGAAGGATCAGAAGCACCGGGAAGTGTTGAAGAGACGAGATCCCCAGCGGCTTCAGAATCTTCAATCAGCCTAAGTTTAGCAGCCATTCGATTAGCTCGGGGATCACGATCGACAACAGTGTCAAATGAACTGGAAATTTGATTAGGATCATGAAAATCAATCCCATAATCATCGATGTCCCTCTCGTAGAAACGAGAGCTGCCAACTTCCTCACGGCCCACAGCAAGTTTATCAAATTCGTCTTCCTCCTCCTGCACAGAACAGTCCACAAACAAACAAACAAACCAAGAGGGTGAATGCCTAATTAAAATGGAATTCCTTTCTAACTATTCATTCAGTACTATACTCATCTAACCCTAAACAAAGCTCGGCTAAGGATACAAAATTGACATACATACAGTGTAGAAATATGGTTGTAATTACAAGGATTGGAAAGTTGATACCTCATAGTCGAGAGTGCAATCGAGGCCGATGGAGGATCGAATCTCCCAATGATCGTCACGGTCAGGGTTGGCAGTATCAACAACATTATTTATAACTGGCGGCTGCTTCACAACATCTCGGGAGAGATGAGAAAGGGAGTTGTTTGGCTGAGGCGGCTCATCATCATCATCACTGGGTGAATCCCTGCGGTCTTCTCTGTTCAGCTCTCTCTTTTCAATCTCTTCGTCGGAGAGACACCACATACTACTGGGCGCCGCCACCGCCGCTGCCGCTGCTGACGACGAAGAAAGCGAACCAAACACCTTCTCTACCCGTACGCGGAAACTGTCGTCCATGACCACAAACACTAAATTTTTTCACCACTCAGAGAATTCCCAGGAATTAGGGTTTAGAGGGCACTCTGCTTCAACCGGAATGATTGGATTTCAATTACCGTCTTTGTAAGCGCTTGACCTTTATAATTATAGGCGGTTTCAAACGTAGAGAATCTTCTGTTGAGATTTTTTTTGTATGAGATTTGGTTTGAATTTTTCGCTTGAATCGACATTCTTAAAATTTTCACGCCGCGCTTGATTTATGTCACGTACCGACAAACAATTATTTTTATTATTTTTAAAATTACTTTTCGCACCAAATATTTTTATTATTTTTATGTAACACAACGTCTGTGTCATTAACGCTAATTTCGGTACGGACGTCACCGACAGTCACTGACGGATCCAGGAATATATTTTAGTGGTGTCATTGGAGTCTAAAACTACATCTTTTATCCAAAAAAAATTCCAGTGGGATCACCGAAGTCTAAAACATCAATTTTTATCGATAAAATGACACTTTTTAACAACAAAACTACATAGTTTTAATACTAAATTTTTTTTAAAAAAAAATTAAAAATTGAGTAAGTCACGCGACTTCCCCGTAATAAGCTGATCCGCCCCTGCCGACCGATGACGTTGGTTTTCAATCTGGCGTCGCCAGCGATGATATTACGGTTATAAATGTATCATTTGTGTAAATCACCGACGTTGTAAGTGAAACACAACGTCAGTAGCACTAACGCGCGTATCGCATCGCGGTATGAAAAGCAATTTAAGTGTAGTGGTCAAGTAAATGAAAATAAATATTAAAAAAAAAAAGTTGCCAATAGTAAAATTCTCTAGCGTTCTAGTGTCTGAGAGCGTTACCACTTATCAAATACATCTTCAAAATCATCCACGTTAAATTAACGGGTATATATAATCACGACTTTTGTAATTCTAATTCTACTTCATATATTGCCAACGAGGCAATGGTCTATTTGTCATTGTTGATGCCTTAAGACTCGGAGGTCCGAGTTCGAATGTTATATATTTTTACTATTTGTTTCCATAAAAGAAAGATAACCTACTTCATTCGTATCATATATGCAATTTCTTTTAATTTATTTTTATCACGTGTCATCCTAACACATAGTAAATGCACGCTTTATTGATTAAAAACCAACCCGAACCAACCCATTGAGTTTTCTAGTCATTTGGTTTGATTTTTTTAAAACCAGCCCGACTGATACTATGTAAAACCAGCTCAACCCAACTCAACCTTACCCGAGCCAAGCTGAGTACATAATCATTTTATTAGCAAACATAGGTAAAGCACATTTAGTATACGTGGTCAATGCTATGATGGTGCTAGTAACATGAGATATAAATTTAATGGACATAGGAGTTTGATATTGAAGGAAAACCTATTTGTCTTTTATGTTCATTGTATTGCTCATCAACTTCAACCTACACTGGTTGCTTTGAAACGAAAGACAACAGTGAGATTGCTTCGTTCTTCAAATTAGTTTCCATCTTATTCTTGAATGTTGTAGAAGGTTCAATGTAAACGATACTACATGCTTCGAGATATACAAAGTGTGTTAAAGTTATAGGGACATCGTTAAATGGAGAAATTTGAAGAGGTAATTTAAGGGTTTAAATCAAGAACAAAGTTTTCAAATTCCCGGTGACACTCGTTGAGGGTTTACATTGTCGTACCTTACTTAGCTTGATTGAATTGTTTTCTTATGCACATAAATCTTTTTGAAAATATCATGTAAAATGGAGCAAGCTTGGAGCAACAAAAAAAAAAAAAAAAAAACAAAAACAAAGCTAAGGGGTCTTGTCAGTGTATTCAGTATTTTGCATTTGATGAGAAATGTGTTGGGAATTACCAAGGATTTAAAAATAAAAATAAATAATAATAAAGCTTTCTGGACAGACCAGTTTCCTTTCCTCCCAGAAAAATGGGGAATGCAAAAACAATTACACGGGAAATGGAGGGACAGAAATCTACTCTAAAATGGGCTTGCACCTGCAATTGCACATACACATATACCGTCTTAACTTAATATACTATGCTTTTCACACAAAGATGTAATCTTTAAAGGGCAACCAACTCTTTCACTTGATCTCCACCAACCAATCTCTCTCTCTCTCTCTCTCTCTCTCTCAAAACCCGCCCGCCATTCATTGCGGAGGTTCTTCTGCACATTTCTAGGTTCTTTGGTACACTTCTTCGCCACCTGGAAACTTAACTCTCACTTCTTCAACCCCACAATCCTCTTCCTTTTCACTCGACATCTTTGGGACTAGGATTGTCTAAAAACACATATGATATGTATGTATGCATATATGCAAGACAAAGTATTATACTTACACTTCATTCATCAATTATAGAGTGTGTACCCAATCAGTTTTATACGCTGGGTGACAAGACAGACAGAAACAGACAAGATGCATATTTCTTCCCCCCCTTTTATCATAGCTAGCTAATAATTTGCATTATCCTCTCTTGCATACGCAGACGACGACGCCTCAAAAAAATTTAGATATGGTGGGTGACATACCTCTAAAATTACATCTGAAAAGCCAAGTGGGCATCAATACAACATCAATGTCAAATCTCTAACTATTTGCCCCTACTTCAGCAAATCACGCCCCATCATATCACAAGATCTATCTGTATTCTTGATATACGAGGTCAGCTCTTCCCTGCCACCACTAAAACAAAAATTTGGACCTTTCATCAGTAAAGGATAAGGGCACCCAACAGCAGAATCAAACACAAAAGCCAACAAAGAAAGCCTTTTCTTATGATCAAAACATCTAATCTCTCCCCCCGGATCATGTCAATCTCTAAGCCTTTTGTCATCCATTCACCTGTTTTTCCCTTTCCCTTCTTATTGAGATCATGGGACATATAACTGTAAAGTACAGCCTTTGGAATTTTTATTGTCATTTTTTAAGTTACGCAATACAATGAGTAAGCAAAATCAAAGAGAGCTGGTGGAACCCAAACTGAAGAAAAGTTTTAGTAGACTTCAAAAAAATATGACCCGCTACCATCAGCATCCACACAAAATTCGGGTAAGAATCTGATACTAAATAAACTTAAGATGCTTCTCACACCACCAACACTGAAAAAAATGGTATGCCTATGAGAAAACAAAATGCGGAATAACCTTTCATTTTTCCTAATCTGAAATGATAATCAATATACAGTAGACATAGAGAGAGAGAGAGAGAGAGAGAGAGAGAGAGAGAGAGAGAGAGAGAGACGAGAACATGAAAAGGCTACATATCCTGTTGCTATTGAAAACAATAACGCACGATTATATGCAATGCCAGGTGGAAAAAAAATAGAGAGGTGGGGGGGTGAATCTAAGCCTCAATACATTAAGTAAGATGATGAGCAGGAAATCGCGCTATCATTACCTTTTATATGACCCAGAGCAGAAGGAAATTGGGAAGAAACAGTTGTTGGCGTCATGCTAGACAAGGAAATTGGTGTCAGCGGAGGAGAAGGTAAAGCTTCAGCTTTGTCTCCAACAGGAGAATCCTTTAAACTGGCAACAGGTACCACGATTGTTCTGTGATTGTGAGAGGGAATTGAGAAACTCCGAGGGAGGGTCGGAGGAGGAGGAAGCAAAGATCCTGTATTTGACACCACCGACATATGTTTATTAGGCGACTGCTCCTGGTTTCTACTAAATAAAGGGGCGGAGTGGCCAATTAAGCCTGAACTAACTGGATTGCCGGCTAAAGAGGCAGGAGGACGAGGGAGCTCATGAAGCTCGCTAAATCTAGGTGACGATGCAAGAGGAGGTGACACACTTTGAGGTAAAGAGATTGTAGGAGGTTGGTGAGGAGTTATTATTCTAGAAACCATACCAGAATATGACTGGGGTACTTCAGTAGGACCAACTGGGCCACTACTGGAGAATACATGTTTGTTATGTGATGGCTTACTCAATAATGGTCCAGAGAAAGCTTGTCTTACAACATTTCTGGCATCATAGCCAGTCTGGTAATCAGTTTGGGGAGGAGAAATTCCTCCAACTACAGGTGCAGGAAGTGGGATAGAGGGGTATTTGTTATCGGTGTCTTTAACTGCTAAGCGTGTTTTGGAAACATGCCGTGCACCTAAGTGTTCATCAACATATTTCTGGGGCTTCTCACTGTCAAGCGGCGATGAATGCCACAGATTGTTGATGTTTCCAGCAATACTTGTACCAGTTGGGTGGAAAACAGAACCAGCTGCTTTTGACGTTGAGCTCTTTGCATCAGACGGCTTTGGGAGTGCATACGCAAGGATCTTTGGTGCTGGGGAATGCACTTCTTTTAGCTTTTCTGATAGATCAAGCTTCTCTGCATATATTGGAGCAGAATGGCTGCTTACTTGTGACTTTCGGCTGAAGAACCGATCATTCTTCTTTTTCCCAAAGTCAAGCTGCAAACAATAAACAATGTGCATTGGAGGAGCCAAAAAGCAAACCATACTTCTTTAACATATTGGAGAAGGTTTCAGCTACTTATAAATGGAAATAGATTTACCTCAAATCCTTCCAAACTCGAAGCCTGCACAGTTGGACCATCTTCCCGATCCACCTGGATAATCAATGTAATAGCAAATCATGAAATCATATAAATTGATGAAAACTCACAAACTGCAACATTCAAGATGTTGTAAGCCCAACACGCAAAGTCAGGTGACATGTGCTAGCAAAGTTGTTAAGAAACAGATCACCACAGTTGATTAATAAAGATATCACAACGAGGATATTATCTGCAAGTCTTCAGAATAACAACAAACAAGCGCTTCCACTCGGAAACAAACAAACAAACAAGCCCTTTTTGGGAAATCTCACATAAATCAAAAGGCGTTTCAAAGGTAACTACTGTAATTGTTCTTTGTTTATGAATAAAACTGGAGGAACTCACCAAAACACAGTACATAAGCACATATAAACGCTTACTACTTGACTGCATGAAAGAATGGCAAAACCTGAACAAAGTTAAAAGATATAATGCCATAAACAGGTAGCACACCCATAAATTACAGAACAATATTGTAGGTGCCCACACGCTTAAAACAAGTTCACTTTCATGCATTTTCATCGGAAAAAATGTCATCAATGAGTTTTTCCTTTTTATTCTATCATGCATTAGATTACGCATCTAACCTCCATTGAGTTCCTTGATGTGCTAGCATTTTCTTGCTCTGGCTTAATCAATCTGTTATCAAAGCTCAGCTCTCCATCATCATGAGGGTCATAGTTGTTCCCTACATCATCACCATCTTCTGCATCAGCTACCTCACCTACTTCACAATCGATATGTTGATTTTGAGCAACAGATCTTATATACGGCTCGACTGCTTCAAGAGATTCAAGTCCTCTATGAAAGAAAATCAACTGCTTCCACAGATTTAAGGCCATCAGAAGAGAAAGCAAAAGAACAGAGTGAGCGAACATGCAACAAGCAGTTTGTCTGTGCAACACGTTGCCAAATAAAGCACGACCTGCAAAGACTAATAACAATTAAGGATACCTGTGCAGTCTGGTGACGAGCAGCTTGTGTTAAAATGCTGCGGCACAGTCCTTGCTTCAAAGATTCTACACGAAAAACGCAAAGCCTTGTGACCTCATCGTACTCTTCACGAGCAGCTTGCAACTGCTGCTGTGCTGTAAAGCTCTCTCCTTTTCCACTTTTAGATTTTACCTTTTCTCTTTGTTGTTTCACCAGGTGCTCATACATGTCTCTACTTACCGTACAAGACAAAATTAGAGTTTAGTAATAGTACATCACAATGAAATGCAAGATATGACTCTAAATCTTGTAACAAAAAATATAAAATTACCTTTTTTCATCACAATGTAGTTTCATCTCCTGCACGTGACAAAATAATCAGCCAGACAAACACACACAAGCATACTGCGATATGTCCAACATATAGCAAACATCATGCACATAATACTATAACTGGAAGCATAACATAATGGAGGAACTCGAAAGAATTTCATATTCAACCAAGCCACATTATTCCTTTTCCCGGTTCGTCTTCCCTCCATGATTGAATCTTTCGATTGGTTCTGCAAATAGTTATCTTTCTTAACATGCTTATTTGCTAGTCTCTACGCACGTTTGTGCTGATATCCTCCATCAACATCCTAAGGTTGACCCCGTTCTCTCCAGTCTCCCCATTATTCTCCTTAAATTTGTTAAACCGTATATTTTTTCAATTGGAGAACTTTGCCTGTTACAAATCAGCATCTAATATAGCTTCCAAAAGTACTTAAAAAATTATCATGATGGTACCTTATGACCATCATAAAATTACATATGATTAATCTATATGCCTGCTACCAGTTAAAGCAATCAATGCCATTTGATTCAAATTTATCAAGATGGCTATGAACTCAAGTTCCTAATGTCTCCAGTGATGAAAACTAAAGTCCTACCTCGTGTCATGGTATCATAATTCACTGAACAGGTTACTACAGACAATATACGCTTCTAACATTTTGCATGACTAACAACTCAAATTCCTGTATTTTGAGAACTTCTACAAAACATGATCGAGGGGTGAACACGTGATGAACCCAAAACAGGCAAAAAGAAAAGGCTGAGTGACTAATAGAAGCCAACCTCTACTTTGCGAAGCTCGGAGAGAAGAGATTCTGAGGGGTTTGTGATAGTCTGAATAACATGAGCACGCTGCAATGCAGGAAACAATGACAACCGTAGTCTATTTGAAATTTTAGGGATTAAAAAAAATTAACAACACAATGGCGCATACATAATGATCAACCAGCTTCTGGAGTTCCAGTTGTACTTGGCCCAAAACTGAAAGTGCCCTCCCTGCATGCACAAATGTCAAATCAATACATAAGGCTTGCTTTCAACTTTCAGCAGCTAGGAATATGTATAGGAAATATACACATCAACGTGTACTTTCTCATAAAAACATACAACAATGTATATTCCTTCAAACATATTACTTCTTTATGAGAGTGGGTACTTAAATAGAGACATCAACCCCAAAGTTAAAAGCAACTGGAGTCTTTTTATTGGTCTTGAATGATAATATTACTACTAAAAGGATCGCAAAGGCTGGAAGGATATGGCCCCTCACCATGAACTTGACTATATTTTTTGTACATAGCAGAGAAAACAGAAGGGAAGAAAAGGGGAGGGTCTATGAATAGGAATAGATTATCAAATACTAAATACAAGAGGGAAGTTGAGTAAAACCACACAAAAAGAAAATGAAAAAATATAAATGACCGTACCGCACTCCCCATTGTCATCCAATGTTGTACTCTCCATGAAAAAGCTACCCATTTCCAACAGTGACTCTGAAAATTCTGAAAGTAAAATTTTTGAATCTGTGAGGACACTAGGACAGGACATAGGTGTGTAGTGAAACTGGACACATCAAGTTCACATGAATGCACGAGTGATAAGAAGAGAAAAATGGGGTGGGGGCGCACCACCACCCCAACCACAATAACCAAAATACTGAAAACTTGAATAATTCAATCTCAATATGGTCATTTTTCATAAATTTAATTTCAAGATGTTTACAAACTGTGTACTATTCTGCTGAAGCATATGAAACAAATACCATAAGCGCTATTGACAGTTGCAGCAGCAGCAGAGAGTAGCTTATCGCAGCAATTTCTCATGTCTTTCATATCCTGCCAAAATGTCAAGTAAGAAGATTAATAACTGTACAATGAAAACCATACCTTAGTTGTTTGAAGACTAACTACTACTCTAGTGAGTTTGGTGCAAACTTATGTAGTACTTGTGGCAATTGTCGGAGAGACGGAAAAATATGCACAAGCGCATACTAGATCACTATGACAATCAGCCTCACATCCTATTTCAAATGCCTCCAAGATTATAAGAATTTAGCCACTGTCAGGATCAGGTTTTCAATCACAATTGTTCCTCGATTTTGACAAGAGAATAAATAAGTAACTAAATACCTGTTAAAACCAAATATTCCTCAAAATCATAAGTCAGAATAAAAAGAGGTGTTGTGGATCAAAGATAATTATTGTACTTGAAATTTTTCCAAAACCCAAACATGGTACAGAAGAGCTATAATCAGAAGGCACTCATGACACAACAAAGGTTAAGGGTGAGGTCTCACCCCACCCCCACCGCCAGATTTTTGACAAACAAACCAACATTGTTCCAAATAGCTTCTGAGACACCATTTTCATTGGCAATCATGGATTAGGTTATACATCTCCAGATAACTGTTGACAAGTTGCAAAGTCAATTTCTAGACAGCCAAAGCCAAGGTCCAAATCCTTATTAAAGTTAGGACGGTGAGGACGGTTAGCATGGGTCGCTCTCTAGGGTGAGAGTGCCATAGCAGGCCTATCTTGTCTCGATATGAAAGACAAGACAGGCCAATCAGGTACAGCAAGCAGAAAAACTTGATGCTCAATCAGCTAAACTATAACCCCTTTCTAATAACAAGCAAAATGTTCTCAAATCATTCTTAATCCTTTTGGCATGAATCATTGACAAGAGGAAGGGGCCTCTCTACACCCTTTGCCACTTGGACAATGTGTCATT
This sequence comes from Gentiana macrophylla, assembly GCA_026214975.1. Classification (NCBI taxonomy): domain Eukaryota; kingdom Viridiplantae; phylum Streptophyta; class Magnoliopsida; order Gentianales; family Gentianaceae; genus Gentiana; species Gentiana macrophylla. The sequence continues at coordinate 87,447,634 of CM047812.1, forward strand.
GGCACACTTGAGCAAAAGAGTAAAAGCAGTCTTGGGGTGAGAAGTGTACCAAAGGTAAAGGTAAAACTAGAATTTTAATATGATCTCAAATTAATCACAAAGCAAACATAATATTTATACACGCCGGCATCTTGCCGAACAATAAATCCGAAGAACCCAAAAGCAAAAGCAGTGTAAACGTGCAGCGGATTGTTCTTTAACACATTAGCGATGATATTAACAGTATAAGCATACGCTTATTAGAAGGGGGCAAAAAAAAAATAAATGCAGAGCAAAAAACAATCACTGTTCCCAATGGTTTTGAACCAAATGAACATAAACCCTAATCCCATGAACAAAGGAAAGAACTTAGAAAAAACGAAGAAAAATCCACCTCAGAGGCCTGAGAAAGCACATCTAAGTGAGCCATAAACTGGTGATCGTTCTTCTCCTTGGCTTCACTCTTGTTACGGGCGAATCGTTTAAGCTGCTTCCCCAGCGATGACTTCATCATCGGCTAAACCAAAAAAAGAGTTGTGGAAAGAAGACAAGGCATATACTGGACGGAAGAGAAGAGATGCTTGGGGAAAGAGATACACACTAGTCCCAAAAGTCAAAAACAAAAAATTGAGTAAAATGCTATTCCCACGGTACAAGGAACACATCAAAAAGATACATTAATCTTACATCATTGATCAATTATGATGTAAAATACATTGATACATATTTTATCTCCGAACACATTTTGTTTACTAAATATTATTCTTTACATTTTTGTGCATATGTATTACTACTTTCATCCTAAAATATAAATCCAAGATATGAAGTTTTTCATATAGATTAAGAAAAGTAGTTAAATTAGTTATGTGTCATTAATTTTGATTAAAATGTCTAAAATGACATTTGACTATAATTAATGTAAAATAATGAAAATTGGATGAGTATATAATAAATAAAAGGTAAAAGGAGAAAAATATAATAAATACTTCATTGGTTATCTAAATAGACTTATATTATGGAACAAAAAAAAAAGATAAACTGACTTAAATTTTGGGACGGATGTAGTATGACCAAAATTTAGTCATAATGTTGAATTTTTCCAATCCGAATTTGGGTCGGAATGTATGAAATACACTTTATGACCGGTATTGGGTCTAAAAAACACTTACGTTCTGGATGAAATTAAGTCAGAATAATCGACCATATCCTGACTTATGTTGGGTCAAAAAAGTGCGTGATGTGTGAAAAGATGCTCCTAAAAGATTCATTTTAATAAGATGCATTGTATCCATTTGATTTTATTTTTTCATCAAAAGGTTGTCTTTATTAAATTAAAACAAGAGGTCAGTCATATCACTTACTCACAATGGTATGAAATCTCCACGTTTGAGGAACGACAGAGATTAAAGGTGATATGGAGTAGAAAAGGAGCTGCTACACAACCACCGTAAAGAATGAGAGAAATGAGACGGTTAAGCAGATTCTGATGGAAGATCTCCTCCCAAAGACGAAAGAGGGTCTGAAGATCCTAGAGGGTGTGAGCCTATGGCCAAAAAACCGGAGCAGATAGTCCAAATCGGATCATGGATACCCCCAGCAGAAAAAGAGGGGCTAAAAAGAATTTGCAGAAATATTTGCATGGGTAGCTTATGATATTCCCGAAATATCAACCAACTTGACAGTTCATAAGTTGAACATCGATCCAGAACGGAAACCATTTCGGAAGAAAAAGCATCATTTTGCTCTAGAAAGAAAGGAGGTTGTAAAGAAAGAGGTGGCGAAATTACTAGGAGCTAAAATTGTTCAAGAAGTCTTTTATCCGTTGTGGCTATCAAATCCAATTATGGTCCCAAAGCCGTATAGAAGTCAAATGATGTGCATAGACTTATCGACCTCAATAAGGCATACCCAAAGGATTTTTACCCCTGCCTATACGAGATTGTGGATTCAACAATGGGGTATGAAATCTTTGAACTAGATGCATATAAAGGTTACCATCAGAAAGGGATGGTTGAGGAAGACGTAGATAAAACTTCCTTCATCACCGAGATAAGTACCTTCTGTTACATCACCATGTCGTTCGGCCTGAAAAGCAAGCACATCTTACCAGATATTGGTCGATAAGATCTTTGAAAACCATATCGAAAGGAACGTGGGAGGTATATGTAGGCAACCTCTTAGTCAAGAGCCAGTCCTTGGAGAATATTTAATAATTTTGCGAGAAGTCTTTGAAGTACTTTGAAAAACCAATAAGAGGTTGAACCCAAAAAAATGCACCTTTGGAGTTCGATATGGGAAATTCCTAGGATATATGATATCCAGAGAATGAATAAAATCTAACCCCAGATAAAGTAGACATACTCTGAAACATGCATCCACCCAAGAGCGTAAATGAGGTGCAAAGGTTGAACGGGAGGATGACTGCACTAAGTAGATTTATGTCAAGTTCGACAGAACGAGCATTTTTTCGGATACTTAAGAAACATAAGGAGTTCTAGTGGGACGAGGAATTCCAGAAGGCCTTTGACGAACTCAATGCGTATCTGACCAAACAGCCAACACTCACCTCTCATCGGGAAGGAGAACAATTTTTAATATACTTAGTTGTGTGCAATGAGGCCATCAGTGCAGTACCTCTAAAAGAAAAGAACACAATATATAAACCCATTTATTATGTAATCAAGGCTTTGCATGGACCAGGGACTTCGATACTGAAAATCCAAAACCGGTTCTTGCTATGGTTCATGCAGCCAGGAAAGTGCGACCTTACTTTCAAGCTCGTCTAGTGGCAACAATTACAAATTGGACTCTTCGACAAATCATAGCTCGGCCAAAAACTTCAGGTCGAATGACAAAGTTGTCCGTAGAGCTTGCCGAGTACGATCCAGACTTCAGGCCGCGTAATGTCGTAAAAGCACATGCCTTGGTTGCCTTCATAGACAAGGGGCCGCCATCTCTTTAGACCAAGTACAACAACAGCCCAACGCGGAGCAATGGGCCGTGTATGTAGATGGAGCATCGAGCAAAAAATGATCGGGATAGAACTCCTGATCACCAGCCCTAATGGGGAAGAATTTTCATATGCTCTCAGGTTTTCCTTCTCAGCCACAAATAATGAGGATAAATATGAAGCTCTGACAACTAGGATGAGTCGGGAAAATAAACTAGGGGCAAGAAGATTGAAATCATATAGTGACTCTTAGTTGGTGGTTAACCACTTGAAATAGGAGTATGAAGCCAAAGAGGAAACCATGATAAAATACTTATCGAAAGTCGAGCAATTGGCAACATAGTTCGATCAACTTGAGATCAAGCAGGTTCCTCGGCCCCTCAACAAAAAGCAGACATGTTGTCCAAACTAGCATCTTCATATCTGTCACATTTGTTAATGTGGAAGCGTGTAAGTGAAAAAAAAGAAGATTATGTAATCTAAGAAATACACGAGGGTATCTACGGAAATCATCTAGGAGCCCGATCTTTAGTCAGAAAATACTGGTTATTGGATATTTTTGGCCATCCATGTGAGAAGACGCCAAGGTCTTAGTTTGGACATACCAGTCTTTCCAGATGCACAACACAATCTCATATCAGGCCTTACAAGACATGATCACACTCTCAAGTCCTTGCCCTTTTGACTAGTAAGGAGTCGACATTGTAGGTCCTCTTCTCCGAGCTCCCGGAAACGTCAGATTTTTAGTAGTTGCCATTGATTACTTCACCAAATGGATAGTAGTAGAACCCCTGGCAACAATGAATGCTAATCATAGCAAGAGGTGTCTTTGAAAAATATTATAGGAAGATTTGGATTGCCTAGAGTCCTTGATGTGATCCGTCCCGAGACATTTTATTTGTATTGTTTATTTTAGTTTTCAGTGTTTTAATGAATAAAACGGCCTTAGGCCCGTGTCAAAAGTTGCCCATATGTTAGTATATTGGGCCAGGTATTTATTTTTAGCAAATAATAGCCGTTTGGGCTTATTAGGGTTGAGTTAGGATTGTTGCAAAATAAAGTGGCGAAAATTACTATGTAATTTATCCCACATTGCTTAGGAGTTGGTTAGTCATTTATTTTGTAGCCTATATAAAGACATTCCTTGTAATTTTATATGAATAATCAATGAATGATGAATCTATTATAATGAAATTGAGAGTTTTCTCTTTTCCCTTGGTCTGTGATTGATCAAGAACATCGCTTGCGAGCGAGTGATCTCTTTGTCGTAGAGATTGCACCCCTTTCAAGAGCTTATCGGCGTTCTTGAGCAAAGCGTTGAGTTGTTCTTGGCCCTCTTCCTGACTCGCTGCCCGATTAAGTTAGGGTTTTTGGCTCTTATTGATCCTTTCGTCGATCTCCTGGGATCGTATCCGCATCAGTTGGTAGCAGAGCTCAGCGACGAAGGTATCAAATATCCCCGTTTATTTTCCTTCTTTAATTTTCTTATTCAAAATAAAAAAAAAAAAAAAATTAGTTCCTTGTTTTTTGTTCATTAATTTCGTCCACCCTCTCCCAAGAACATCCAAAATCTTCAAATCTTCATCCATCCTACCCGGAAAACTTGAAGATTCTTCAAACCTTCATCCCAAGAACCCTAATTATTTTCCAGATCCCGTTTTTTGTATCAGTTCGTTCCTAACCAAAACAACTCGAAAAATTCTGCAATTTTTACCACATATACAACACATTTCGTGCTAAAATTTCTCTCTTTACACCCAATCCAGATTCAACATAAATCTTGCCTAAAACCGCCGATTACTCCGAACAATCTGTCCAGAAAAACTGCAGCAGTAAATCATTGTTTGAATTCGTTTTCAGTGGGCTAAACGAATTAAAATTACCTGAAAATTGGTGAAATTATAGGAAATTTTCAGATCTACAACTTTTGTCTTTTGATATTTTCCAAATTCTCTGTAGTTTTAACGGAATCGGCATCTTAAGTCACGGCTATCAATCTGGAAATTTTTGACAGATTGCATCAGTTTCTGAAAAACGATTGTTTGAGCGACTTCCGTATCTCCAAAAAATCTGAAAATTTTACATCCTTTAGAAAACTCTCAGTTCTACAACTTTTGTCTTTTGAGTTTTCCCAAATTTGTGTCGTCGTTCGGTGCTTAAATACGTGGGTTTCACACCCAGGGTGTAAACATTTTCACACCTGTGAAATTCTGTTGTCAAAACAATTGTGAAACTAAGGCATCTGGAGGGTATGAATCATTGAAAGGAGAGATGTTTGTGGTAAAGAAAGCCTTGAGTGTGTGGTGAACGTGGAGAATGATTTGCACCGAGAAAATAGTTTTCATACGAGGGTTTTGGTTAGTGGGAAGGTTTGCTTAATGAAAATTGATGCGGGAAGCTGTGCCAATGTCATAAGTGCTGGTTTTGTCTCCGATTCAAATTATTCCTCGACACCTCATCCTCAACCATATACGTTGCAAGGACTCAGTGATGTTGGTCAAGTGCAAGTTACCAAACAGGCCTTAATCTCTTTTAATCTTGGTAGGCTCGATGATGAAGTTTTATGTGATGTAGCCCCTATGCATGCTTGTCATATCATACTTGGGAGACCGTGGCAATATGATAGGAGGGTTACGTATGATGGGTATTTGAATAGCTACACCTTGCGCCATAAGAGGATGAGACTTACACTCCGTTCCTTATCCCCAAAGATGCCCACAAAGATCAACTCAAACGGCGGCCGCGCACGACGAAAGAAATGCTGCAAACGTGAATCCGAAAGTGAAAAAGCCTTGGTTGAAGCAAACAACGAAGAGAGTGTTAGCATTCAAGAGAAGGTAATCCAAGAGTCTATGGTGGCAGATGCAATCACCGAGGAGAATGAGATTGTGGAAGAAGTAGGGAGAGTGATAAGGAATTAGTTGTGGATGAGATAGTTGACGTTGAAGAGGCATCCGTTGAAGAACTTGTTGAGAGTCGTGATGAGCATACGGAGGTCTTGATACACCATCCGAGGTTCCCGATTTATCTTTGCGGGTAGTTTGTGGTGAGAAACCGATGCATTGTTTTATGGATCCTTTTGATGTGCGTGTTGACAAAGCCCTACACCATATTGTTATGATTACATTGCTTCTACGCCGAGTGTTCTTGACATCAATCTCAAGCCGTTGGACTTTTCTTTTGTTGCATTGATGAAGAATGACTCGCTTCGTTCCACGCACCATTGTTGTGATGTCATTTGTTCACTTCATATTTGATCCCGGTATATCTTTGCTTCGCTTTGCGGGTTGTTCGGGTTTGATTTGTGACGCCGCTTTCGGTTATGACGTCTATTGATTCGAGGGATCGAATCCTTTCCAACCGGGAGGGAATGATGTGATCCGTCCCAGACATTTTATTTGTTTTGTTTATTTTAGTTTTCAGTGTTTTAATGAATAAAACGGCCTTAGGCCCGTGTCAAAAGTTGCCCATATGTTAGTATATTGGGCCAAGTGTTTATTTTTAGCAAATAATAGCCGTTTGGGCTTATTAGGGTTGAGTTAGGATTGTTACAAAATAAAGTGGCGAAAATTACTATGTAATTTATCCCACATTGCTTAGGAGTTGGTTAGTCATTTATTTTATAGCCTATATAAAGGCATTCCTTGTAATTTTATATGAATAATCAATGAATAATGAATCTATTATAATGAAATTGAGAGTTTTCTCTTTTCCTTGGTCTCGTGATTGATCAAGAACATCGCTATGAAAGTGATCTCTTTGTCGTAGAGATTGCACCCTTTCAAGAGCTTATCGGCGTTCTTGAGCAAAGCGTTGAGTTGTTCTTGGCCCTCTTCCTAGATCTGCTTTGCCCGCTTAGGTTAGGGTTTTTGGCTCTTATTGATCCTTTCGTCGATCTCCTGGGATCGTATCCGCATCAGTCCTCATACCGGATAACGGTACACAATTTGCAAACAAGTTTGTATAGGAATAGTGTACCGATCTGAAAATTCGGCAACACATCACATCAGTAGGACATCCACAAGCTAATGGACAGGTCGAACAAGCCAACTGAACTCCAATGAAATGACTAAAGACTAGACTAGAAAAGAAGGGCCCAACTTGGTGAATCATTTACCCAACATTTTGTGGGCTTACTGAACAATGCCATCAATGGCCACAAAAGAAACTCCATTTGCATTTACCTACAGATGTGATCGAGGCTAAATTCACCCTTCAAAAATAATTTGTAAAGACTCGAAACCTTGGGTAAACTAACTCTCTAACCGGCAGTGAACCGGGTCGATTGTTAGAATAGCTACAGGAGTACGAGTTCGAACCCAAGGGAAAAGTGTTTGTGAGTACCAAAGCGAACGTATTACTTAGTCTAGGTGAACAATCTTTTTAAAGTGTTTGTTTACTACAACGACACTAAAGTGATTTAAACTAACGAGTCTAAAGCTACAAAAGAGAGAAAGAAGGTTGATCTACTAAGTTTTAAAGATTGATTAAGAGACATAGCCAAACCATTATCAAAATAGCTAGTTTCAACCCAAGGATAGACAAAACTGGGAGTGTGTATTATGACAAACGAACTCTCGCACACAATTTCACGGATGCGTACTCCTAATCCCGGTGCTAAGGTCTGAACAACTCTTCCCCAACACCTTATGCCAAGTTAACTATCCTTCCCTAAGGAAGATTCACTAACAAGTCATGTTATGCACTAGAGCCGCTTAAACGTCAAAACGAGTAACCTCACTCTAAGAAGTTATCCTAGAACCCTTTTCCCACATCTCTCTATCTGAACAACTCTCAAGATTGATGTGTGTGATTTTGACCTAGGTGATCAATCTACCCCAAATCTGTTATAACAAGTTCTAAGACGTGAAACATGCAAGATACAACAATAAAAAGCACTACCCACTCCCAATTTCATCACCCAAAGGGTGATTTCACTAAACTTCACATGATTCGACTATGAAAAGGGTTTAGCTACTCATTATACTAGTTAAAACATGCACAAAACAGTAAATGAAAGCCATAACAAGTAAAATAAAGGAGAAATTTACCATTAAGTTGCAGAAATTCGAGATTAGATCCAAAAAGTACAAAATAGAGAAGTAATTAAAAGGTGGTCTCTTAGTGTTTGGAATGGAAATCTAAGCTAAGAAATGGAAAGATTAATCTAATATTATGTTGATGTAAGCTAAGAGAAAGTATTCTAAGCTATTACAAAAATCGAGCTAAGAAATGGGAAGAGTTTTGCTAAGAGAATAATTGATCTCCAGGAAATAGTCTAAGGGGGGTATTTATAGGTGGGGGAAAAATCTGCTGAAAATGTCTTCAAATGCACGTTTAGAGTGCTGAGACTGGCGTTCATCATCTTCAAACGCACGTTTATCATAGGGCAAACGTGCGTTTAGCTTCATTTCTGGGCAGGGTCTTGACTATCTTCATCTTGAACGCACGTTTAAGGTGGGTCAAACACGTGTTTGGAGGACTTGAAACGCACGTTTGGGGGTGTTCAAACGCTGCGTTTGGGGTTGTTCAAACGCGCGTTTGAGGTGGTTTCAAACGTGCGTTTGGAAGGCTTGAACTCTGTATCAACTTATGTCCTTTGAACGCATGTTTGGGGGGGTTCAAACGTGCGTTTGAACCCCTGTTGCCCCAAATCTTCAACTTTCCCTCCTTTGATCTCTTCTCTGGCCTCGGTTATGCTTTTTGTCACCAATTATCACCTCTCGGGTCCTCGAAACACCAATACCCTTCAACATCATGAACAACCAAAAACATCCGAACAATTCCGGAGGGTAAAAGTGCTCGGGAATAGGGTTAATATCAACAAAAAGGGGTCATAATCCATCAAGTTGACGGATTCACTCCCCGTGCCATGAGCTCAAGATAAAACCCCGAAAATGGTCTAAATCACCCAAAAATGTGCTGAAACTGTGGTAAACGGGGGTAAACAATGCACCGGACTCACGTAAAGTTGACTCCCATCAAGATGCAAGACGGTCATACCGGCAAAGGTCGGACTCCCATCTCCAAGAATGGAATTATTCTTCGAAGAGGATAATAAGCTCAATTTACGTAAGCACAATGACGACTTAAATGAATTGAGAGAGATTGCGGCTATCAGAAGGACTAGGTACAAGCAATAACTCTCATAATATTATAACTCTAAGGTACGACATGTAAGGAAATCAACTAGTTAATTTTTTTATTTCATTTTTACCGAGGAATGACTTCGTAGAACAATTATAACACGGAAGAAGAAGATAAAGTATCATACCAATTTGATCCAAAGGATCATCGCTTTATCTTACATTTGATGGTCTAAGCACAGAGCCGCACATGTGTTCAGCCTTTAACGGTAATCCACACGAACAACAATCAGAATCCTCGAAGGATTGTTACTCGGAAAGATCGACTGCTAGGTTGCCTTTTCTTCTTCCCATAGTCTCCCTCTCAAGAAGCTCTCTCTTTTCTCTCTTGTGTATTGCAAGTATATCGTCATACAATAGAGCTTAACATCTCTTCCCTTAAATCGAGGAAGTGGTGCCTCGAGCATCCCCAATATGCTTAGGATTAACTTCTTGACTTGGGGTAGGGAACAATAAACTATATTCCATGGTGAAAAGGCGATATCTCTCACCCACAAGGTCTCTCCACCCGACCCGATAGAATGATGAAAGAAACTCTATTCCTAATAAAATAAGGGTCGGATATTGATTTGGAGTAGGAAACAAGAAATTATTTTCCTAATAAATAAGGATATCAATCTAATAATTGATTGATTGTCTCTCTAATCAATTGATTATGCTTTTAATTAATATCCTCTATTAATTTATAATATTAATATTATCTATTCATAATAAATAATATAAATATTAATTAAAACATTAAATATTCTAATATTATTTATTCATTATATATAATCTGAATATTAATTCCACTACAACTCTTTGTAGCAAGCATAATTAAAATTCTTATTTGGTTATCTCCACAACCACAATTTATTTCCGGATAATTGTTCTTATGTGTGAGACTTGGTAGACTTCCAAATATGTTGGTTGTAAGTATAAATTGTATTTACAAAAATACCATTCACTTAACAATCATGCTTGACATCTAGCAATGCGTCACGACCCCCAATGTGCGGAAGAAGTCAAGTGCTATGACTACAATCTTTCATGTGAAACGGTTATCCCAAGTGTCCAAAAAAATCAATGGATCATCTTAGCCGTTTTTTTTACCTACAAAGAATTCAGACGCGTTTTATTTTTGCCCTATTCATTACTTTCTTACACGACTTTTCTTCAATTTTCACTGTCTTTCAAAAGTTTTTCAACCTACCCGCTCTTCGTCCCTCGCCAACTGAAAAATGAAATCATTCATGGAAGAGGTAAGCCTTGTTAAATGATTATCGTGCTTTTTGTAACAATGTTAATTTAAGGGTTAGTTGTTAATCTAACATTTTCTTGTTAATTTTGGGGTTAGATATGAATTTAGGGTTTAGTTGTTGTTTCTAAAGCCTTTCTTTTTTTCCCGATTTTAAAAGAGGATTTTTTCCATAAGCAAAATGGGAAGAAAACATGTAAACTTTCTTTGTCAGGATGGAAGCTAATTCAAGGTGCCCAGAACTTTTTCCCCCATTCCCCGCAACTTGCTGAAGTCTAGCAATTAGAAGGAAAATGATGTAACACTTCAAAGAAGAAGATAGAGAACAACCCAGCTAAACGGCTCGGGTTCCTCAGGTTCGATCATTTAGCAGCAAAACATTCAATACCGTTCTTACAACGCAGCAAATGGGTTTAAATACTCCACCCCTAAAAACATGACAAAAGACTAAGTTACCCTTCTCCTTACAAAAATAATAAGCTACTAATTAAAACATAATAAAACGACTCTGTACTGTTTTGATGTGCTACTCATCTCCATCCCTCTACACTAAAAGCTCGTCCCGAGCGAACTCCTAAAAATCATTGAGACCTCTTAAGCTTTCCATCAACATCAACATCTATTGGTGGGTCAAGTCCATTCACCACATTGTGAAACAATTGCATAGCCTCTTTAAGTTGTCCATTTTGCACATGACGCCCGACTCTTTTTGAATACAACTCTGCTGCTTCCACATAGTATTCCATTGCATCATTCCATCCCTCCCATGGAATAGCTCACCCACGAGCTTGATTGACGTTGATATATGTTTGATAAAAGTGTTGTGGAACAAATAAACCTTTGAATAACCTCGACGTCCAACCTGTACTGCATTGCTTGACCAACAAGATGATATATGGAATGACATTTACTTCTTGATGACATTTTTCATAGCAAAAGTTGCAATTGAATTCTCTTTTAAAAGAACTTTTGGACATTGGATGTGATTTTGTCATGAAGCCACTTGTTGACATTATAGGAAGGAGCTGTAGATTTATTTTCTCCTTAGAAGGAAGAAATGTGCACTAGATCATCAGGTGTGTCTCAGAGTGACCCCAATGGGGCTCCCTTAACCCTCCCTAAATGTTGTATAAGGAGAAGATGCAAAATTCAGCTCCACAGTGGTTCCCTTTTCAATTCCTTATCCCTTGTTGAAATTAAGTGTCTCCCTTAATTTAGGGAGACTGCTAATGTGAATAGTGTTCCCTTTTTAACCACACAATTCACTTTTCTCTCTCCACTTATTTATCATAATCTTCTTCAACTATACCAAACTCAATTTTAACCACTTCGGTAATAATCTCCTCTAATAAAAATGATACGACATTTATTAGAGGACATTTAATAATCCCCTATTTGGTTGTTTAAACGCATACGACATTTTTTTGATAATGACACGACATTAAAATCTCATTTTGCAAGTATACAATATTTTATTTTGGTTTTTGTATAAAAAAAAATGAATTAATTGGTTGAGATGTGAAAAAAAATAGTATTGGGGAATTGTATAGAGAGTGTTTATTAGTGTCGATTGTTTTATAGGATGTTGAAAAAGTAAATCTGGAACATAAAATAAGATAAATGGGGAGTATGATAGGGAGAACCATTGGAGACAGCCTCATATGTGGACGCTACTCGAATCATCCATACTTTGTTCCCATGCATGGCCAACAACTTGGTCAGCTCACAAATATTACACCTCAAAGCAGCCAAAGATCTATCATCAGTCATTGCATTCAAGTTGTCCATAACTCCTATTTCATACAAAGGAGTAAAAGATAAGTAGATAAAAAGAAGGCTTGCTTTATATATGTCATTTGCATTTCCACATGCCCCTAAAGCACCAATGTTAGTATGGTCTGCAACACCAACAAAACCATTACTCTTAATGGCTAGCCAAGGTTTCCTAGTTTTAGCCTTCGATTGGATCAAAACAGGGGCACAGAGGTCAGAATCCCATGTCCTTGAAGACCACGCAATTACATCCGGATCGAATGATATGAGTACATGAAATAGAACTCCTAAATTCAAAGGATGTAGGCCATCCTCAATCAACATATTATCCGTCTCATCAAACACTAAAATCTTTAAATTTCTACAAGGCGGGGTCATGATAATCGGCAAAGTTTCAGCTCGAATTACACTAGGCTTCTCAAACGCCAATTTTACTGGAGACAAATTTAAATCTTCAAACCTTTTTGCACTAGTGTAATCTCCACATAAAACCCCATATGTAAACAATATGCAGTGATTGGAAAAAGGCAATAACCAGATTTTTCAAAGATATGACTTCCTTTGTTGATGTTACTATTACCTCCAGGATCAAATATAAAGGACACAAACTCGGGAACTAAATAAATTATGGACATGAACTCACCATGACTACTCAAATATGAATACTTAACCCCCATCTGGATCGGTATCGGAACACAAGTTCCACAGTCCATTGTCATGCTAATCACCAAATTTTCAAGTGGTTTATATAAACAACATATAGCTCTGTAAACGACTTCATCTCTCGTAACTACGCCATGTTTCCAATCACGATTTCTCAGCATGACAAAGCCATTTCGGAATAATAGAAGTGCTAAAAATCATTCCTCAAACTAGTACTATGTGTTCTTATGGAGCAGAAAATTCCACCGGGATCAAGATTGAGCATTAGTATCTTACCAATAACTAAATTGACATACTTCGCCTCTTGTTTTCCGAATTGCCTCGTATCATTTTCAGCTGCTATTGTTGCTTGCACCTCAGTAATTCCTGTGGCGCCGTAAAATCCATTTGAGGTATTATGCTTACACTCCTTACTGCTGCTACTGTTGTTAGCTTCTGATGGGCATTTCACCGAACATTTTCTATGCGCAAATCTAGAGATTAAAAGTTCTCTCATTCTAGGCCATGAAATGATCAAATTCTTACCCTCCGGAAATTGATCGTTCTGCAACATTTTCCACCAATAATATGCAGCTCCCTTCATTTTATACTAGACGATTTTGCACTTCAGGTGTTCCGGTGGACGTATTTCTTCGAAGAAATCTTCTATGGCGTCTATCCAACTCAATAGATCTTCGATGTGCCAAAATCTTCTATTAAGGAATCCGATTCACCATAACCGTCGTAAAACCCATCAAAAGAAGCTTCCTTTCCCACGGAGTAACGAAACCAGCGGTCGACTTCTTCAATGCTGGAAGTAATACCTGCATGCTTCCAACATTCTTGCCCATAGCTGTTATGCTCACCAACTGCAAGACGAGGAAAGACTCGTTCTTTTTGTTGGCAATCAATATCAGTCTCAAGATTTCGATCAAATTGTGATAAAGTATCCCAAAGGATCTTCGAATCCCGAACAACGTCGCGAATTCGGCTCGTTCCATCAGCGCCGGCCATCGATCAACAAAGGGAGAAACCCTAAGTTCCGATCTCTGATACCAGATGGGGGATAAGTATTCATATTTGAGTAGTAATGGTGAGTTCATGTCCATAATTTATTCAGTTCCCGAGTTTGAGTCCTTTATATTTGAAATGAAATGAAAAGTGAGGAAGAGGGGACAAGAAATTTGAAAAAGAGATGTCAAGTATTGCAGAGACCAAATTAGGAAATGCTTTTGTTCTTAGTTTTTCATTGCCCCTGTTCTATGTACTAACCTGATGAGTGTCTAATTATTTTTCATCAAGTGACTCTTTAATGATGTTATCATCTTGTATTCATGTTAGTGTGGAGGTAAGGAAGAAGCAAACAGTGAAAGAAAGACAACCATTATTTTAGATTAAAAGGAAGAATAAGAAAACAACTTGTTTTTTTTAGAAAAGTGGGGTATTGCAACAGTGTCCCTAATCGTATTTTTCTTTGTAATCAACCTTTGTTGCAGGTAAAGGATTGACGAAAAGCCCAAGATAAACACGGAAATTTGCAGAAGAGCAAATGGCATATGATGTTGGATGACTACATGCTTCACGATAACAATTGGCTTAAATTGACTTATAATTGTCGAAAGAAATGGGGATTTGTGTGCATTAGGGATCAATGGACCGTAGCACTCAGTTAAGTGAGTCGTTTAATTCAAAGCTAAAAATGTATTTGAGGAGCAACTATGATCTGCCACGGTTTTTCCATCATTTTGATCGGATTCTCTCAGAGACGTAAGGTACAAACAGTTGGAAGCAGAATCTTCTGTGTCTCAGAAATGTCCACGCGTTAATGGTCCCGTGAGAATTTTGATAGCTTCATCAACAACTTACACGAAGACTATTTTTGAAGAGTTCTTGCAAGTTGTTTGAAAGGAAAGGTTTATTGTGTGTTCTTATGCACTTAAAGTTCTCAGGGACGACATATTAAACATGCTAGAATTACCTGAACAGTACATTTTAAGGCGGTGGACGAGGAAGCCAAGGGCTTTGAACATTACCGATTCTTTCACCCCTGGCATTAAACCGGACTGTAAGATTGATAGAACCAGTCGCCCGACTGCATGACTTGCTTTCCACATACCATCTTATTTTGTTAAAGCTTTAGCACAGGCACTTACACGTATAGATTCATTAAGGATCTCTTTTTTTATCAGGCTATGGCTAGTATTGTATAAGCACACTTTTATGCTTACTTTTGTATATCTACTACATATGATGTCTCTTTTGAAGAAAGAAAAACAACTTCAGTAGAGTAGAGAAGGGCAAGAAACAATAGAGAAAAAACAGGATAACATTTCACGCCCAAAAGAAAGGGGGGAGGGGGGAGTGGAAATCGAGCACAGGACTTAGAAGGGGGTTTTAACGAAGGCCTTGGCTCTCCATATTTGATATGGTACAACAGACTTATCCACAAACACATAAGAGACAGTAATGGCAGACAAGACCCACTAGTGTATCTACAGAGAATACAACAATAGCAGAGTAAAACCCACCCACCCACCCACCCCCTCCTAGACAACAACCATCTAAGGTGGGTGGGTGGGTGGTGAAACCATCACGCACGCTTATACACTAATATCCATAGGAAATTCTAATATGAAGAAGACTCTCTACCGACCAGACCAGACCATTAGATGGGCGTCACGAATGCAAAAAGACGAAACAATATCTTCCAGTCTTTTTATACACACACATGCCACTCATCTAACGGTAAACTCTCTAATAGATACTCTCTATGTTAGAATTTCCTGGTGGTGTCAATACCCAAGCAAACAAATCTTGCAAGTCAAATCAAACCCCCAAAGCAAACCGTAAATTACCCTTCCAATCATCAAATCAAGCCAAGCCAAGCCAAGCCAATTTCACCAATGCTTTTACGTAGGTCGAGCAGCTTTGAAATTATTGCTACTGCCGCTGCTGCCGCCAACTCGATTGGTATCTCCCATTCTAGAGGCCAAAGCAAGCACTTCAGGTGACATTTCCCAACTTCCGCTTTTCCTGCCCCAACTGGACCGTCTGGAGTGTTGTATTCCAGCACGATCCCCCTCATCCACGTTGGTTCTGATCTCAGGCGACGACAATGCTCCACCGAAACCACTCTCTTTGGTTCTGCTGCTGATACCATCATTGTCACTCAGTTGACCACCTTCATGATGTTCTGACAGGGGCCCCACATCTCCCCAAACTGCTGCTTTCCTTCCCATTTCTATATCATCCCCAACAGCCTTACCCATGTTTGGACTTGCGAATCCCCCACCACCACCACCAACAGATCTAGCTGGCAATGCGGGTTCACTCGGAACCTTAGCCCTAAAATTGTTCTTAGACAGAGGGACAGATGAGCAAAATATCTCACTGAAATTCTGCACCACTCCTTTGTTATATGGATTGGCACGACGATCATAGCGATATCTGAAATTCTCATAAGTAGTCTGCAGTAACACAAGAAAATAAAAATTACTGTTACAAGAGCAATCCCAAAGGGAAGCAATAACGATTTCAAAAGACTATACGAAAGAAGATCAAAATGCAACCTGATTCGTGCTGATGAGATAAAGATGGAATGCTGTAAGACCACCGACAAACCAAACTGATATGAAAGTGTAAACCAATAGAACAATGGAGGCAGGGGACTTGATCATTGCTTTCCATACCGAGGTCTGCTCAGAATTCATGATCCGAGTAATGTAGACCCAGCAGAAACCGAATACATATATACAAAGTAGGGTCGTTGAGAAGACAAACATGAAAAAGAATCTGTAGTTCCGCTGCAACCAAAGTAGCCAACATTTCAGGACATACTCCTATTTATTCACAAATAATAAATTCCTACTCAAACATATTTTACATACATAAACATCATGTCATGTAAATTTGTCTTCAGTTGTTAAGTCATCTTCTGAAACTGGAACAAGCTTATATAATTCAGAAGCCTAGCTGGGCACACAAATTCCATGCACTAGCACTACACAAAGACAACCTTCGGAGAATATATGTCAGCGGCATGTCCTCCCTCCAAACAGGAGTAGTGTAACCGGTCATTGTTAAAATTTCTCCCTTTCAAAGTGATATGTGCTGGGTCCTTTTAGGAAACACTAACCGCTATTGCATAACTTCCATACACTGCTTAACAAAGTTAATGGTATGCTTGAGCATTAATTATAAGATCTTGACTAACATCATTAAGAGCAACTCTTTAATACTGAAATCTTCAATCATGTTGCAAGTTAATTAAGTTGGCTTGTGAGCCGTCTTGGCTCAATTATACAAGCTTAACCCCAACACTAATGCCTTGCTACTGAACCATTATAGAGATGCACGTATTTAAAATACAGCTATGCATGTTGAACATTTTATATACAACTTCTACTTACCAGTCCAATGCATTGCCCAACCCAAGGGCAGTGATGGTCAAATCTTTCAACACAATTGTTGCATATCGAACAATGAGAACAGCGAGGAGGTCTGTAGAGCATGCAGGTATCACAATATTTTATTTTCACGGTAACTCCATTGACCTCAACTTCCTTGATGCGAGGTAACCGCAGCTGGGGAGTTTGCACACCGCCTCCAGCGCTCCCATCATAACCTTCTGGTTCTGGAGGATGAGCATTTCGTGGAATTATTCCTGGATCTCTTCCCGAGGTTAACAGCAGCAGAACTAAAATCTGCAGAATGAACACATGCCAACAACTAGGTCATTACTGTACACCGCGGATTTACAGAAAGTGAAAGACTTGCAAGATTTGAAGCTTAAATTGAAAATGACCAATATATCAGCAACACATAAAGGTAAATTTCAGAAACCAAGCTTGAGGTTCCCATTAGACCACCCATCATGCAGGAAATCACATTTTGCTTCATTGGGTATGAAAATTTAGTAACAGTAAATTCCTTTATTTTTATTATTTCCTTACTGCGAATAGTCATTTAATGCTGCCAATGAAAAAACAGATCAAAGGAGAACAAAGCATCAGTCTTTACAATAAAGTTGCCATTAAACACCATATATTCAGAAAATCACACATTCCTTTCTTAGCCAAATTTTGCAGAACTGCTGCCTTTTTTGGCTGACAATAAATATCAGAATACGATGATCAATGCACCTCCGTTTGAAATATTACTTTTTCTACTCTCCATATTACTAAATGAAGTTCTTCACAGTAAATAACACAATAAGGACTAAAACACTAACAAGATCAATTAATATGCATATAGTGCAAAAGTAAAAAGATCATAAATCACGTCAATAATTGAGAGGTCAAAATGCGAATTCAGTATTTTACACTGGCAACATGCATATATAACAAGTTGCATACTTGCATTTACTGTTAAAACATTTTCCTCAACAAGAGGTTTGTTAACAGTTCAGCAGAATCCAAGCATAATACCCATGCATATCAAGTAAAAATGCAACTTTGAGTAACCCGTTGACAGACCCACGTATACATACCACACACATGCAAAAAAAAGAAGAAAAAAAATGTATATTTTCTGTTCAAAGTCTTGTTCAAAAATTTTGTTTTACTTCCTTGCTTAGAAACTTCTGCCAAGCACGCGTTTTCCCCGTTCTTACTTTTTGCCTGTATCATGACCCAAGTACAACAAACTTTACTTTAAAAAATTACAATAAAAAATCTATTTCCTTAAAAGCAAATGATTTTTTTGCATCTGCGTGCTACATTCATTGAACTCTAGAGCTCTATAAAAACAGTTCATTGTCTTTCACCTGTCAACGGGATAACTGACAATGAGATAACTATATTTTGTTCAGTATATCAATGAAAGAGAACTCAGTCTAACTCAGCCATTTACAGTTGAAATTGAAAAGAAAAAAAAAAGTATCCAAGCTTTCAAATTTTTTAGAGTAAAAAAGACATATACCTCCAGGAAGGGTTCTAAAGTATAACATTTTTTAATAAACACAACAACAGTAAAAGTGTACAAATGCCATTGAATTTATCACTGATTGCCAATAGCAGAAGAAAGTCCTAATTCTGTTTGATAATCATAATTTAAAAAATGAAAGAATTGTATTCAATAATCAATACCAAACACAATCCAATACACTGCCAAGGATAAACTGCTTTAAATAACTAAAGAGGCAGCTAAAATTAAGTTAGGATTTATAGAATAAAAATATTTCTAGGCAGGATCATTGCAAAGGGTCAAATTTAATAAAATATTTACTAAAACAAGATCGAAATGGAAGTAGTACTTTCAACTCGAAAGCTGGAAGATGTAGTGCAGAAGATTGGAAAGGGGTTCAGTGTATTGGTGTAGAATAGATAGATATATTAATAAATTGATAGACAGCAAGAGAAATATATAGATAAACTGATAGCCAACTAGAGAAAAACATAGACACATAGAAAGACAGAGAGATAAAGAAAGAGCTCACATGGATCGTAAAAGCAACCACCACCACCATTACTGATATCCCCACAATGCTCGAGAAATCATCCATCAGCTTTCTAGCAACAAAAATGCAGAAGACAGCAACAGGAGCAACGATCAGGAAGATTGTTAGTGCTAGTGATCGTACATCAGGTCCGAATACGAACCTTCCCTGCAGTAAAAATATCTGCCAATAGGGAAAAAACATTGTCACGAACGGAATGCATTCTAAATTATCTTCATCATTGGAATTCAGTGAATATATATATATATGTACACACACACACACATATATACAGACATGTCTATACACATATACATATATATACATACATACATATATATGTGTGTGTATTCATATATGTATGTATATATATGTGTGGCACACACACACACAAAAAACTATATATATAGTGCATGTGTGTGTGCGCGCCTGTAGAGAGAGAGAGATGGAGATGAACTGCTGTAGTGTTCTATATAAGGCAGCACTGGATATATTAAGGAAGTGCAGTGTATATGGGACTGACATGTCTCTGTTGTCATCCATATACTAAATCTTAAGATCTACAGGATGGGCTACAATGAGTTCATCCCAGAGAATCTCCTCAATGCAAGGGAGATTATGCATCTTATCAGCTGAAAAGATGGGACAATAGAGATTGACTGCTACATCGCATAAAGATGCTAGCTAGGGCTTGGATCCAAATTATTAAAAATAATAACTAGTGCCCGTTTCCCCATCCACAAATTGATAGAGCAAGAAACAAGCACACTCAAGTGCTATCACCAGTATAACAGATTGGCTGCCCAGTGCATGTAAGCACCGCTCCTAGGGTTCAATCCCGGGTAGTTCCTCATTGCCCCCAATGAGTCAATAAGACTTAAAAACCGCATCCTCCATTTGACTAAAAGACACTGAAACAAGTGCAGACTGATGCCTTAAAACACATTGGGAATGTAATGTTGAAGTGGCTAGGACTAGCAAAGGAAGTGAAACAGAACATAATGACAACTAAGGGACTAAACGTAGAGAAAACCATAAGAAAAAAAGGACATACATTGCTGCCTTTCCAGGTCTGATAGATTCGTAAGCCATCTGAACGGCTAGTAGATCCAGAAACGGAATCAGGTTGCTTTGGTGGAGGAACCACGTACATATCTCGTTTAAATCAGGTCTGGATTCCAGAGTCCAAGCAAAATTCCAACTTCGTTGGAGTCTAATAACAAAACCTTGAATGTATAAAATTAGAAGCAAGAACAAAAGCCACCTAGTTTAGGAAGAGCGCATCCACAACTAGGGTTTCAAACTCCAAGGAGATAAAATTAGCAGCCTTCCGGCAACCTTCAGGTAAAGCTCGGTAATCGGCGTCCAACGAGATAACGCAAATAGAAGGTTTTCGGAGAGAGGATTTTTTTGGTTTGAGAGGGACGGGAGAAAAGGGGTTTGAGTAGGACATCCCGTTGTCTTTTTGTTTTTTTTTTTTTCTTTTCTTTTTTTCTCTTTTTCTTCCAGAACTTTTGAATATTTTCTTTCGGGTGTTTTTATTAAGAATTTGTGTTAAAAGTTAAATAATTTGTTTCTATAACGCCAAATTCGGTGTGAACAAATATATTATAATAATATATATATATACTGCTAATATAATGGTGATTGAAATTCAATGCTTTCATTTTCTTTAATATAGTATGAGTGTGGAAAAAAAAAATTATAGACACAAAAGTAAATGACACATTCATAACCTTTTTGTTATAACGGTTATAAATACATACCACATTGATTAAATAAATTAAATGTATATTGACAGTTTTGTTTTGAGCGACTTAAACCATCTTTTAATTTACATCATCAGCATTAGCATTGTTTTAAAAGCAAGAAAGTAAAATCATTATTCAGAGACGAATAATAATTCGCATATCGAGAATTTTTGGAATAAAAATGAAAGGAAGAAAAAGTTAAAAATTTAGTAAATACAAGAATATCGTAAAATCCTTAAGTTGTGATATAATTGTGAAATTTTTGTAGCTATTAAAGTATATATTATATATTATTATATTATATATATATAAAGAGGTTGGTGGGACCTAGTAAGCTTGAGAGTGTGTGAGAGTTTACTTTACAGCATGGTCAAAGAGAGATGGCAATACGCCATTGGAAGT
Organism: Gentiana macrophylla; assembly: GCA_026214975.1. Lineage (NCBI taxonomy): Eukaryota > Viridiplantae > Streptophyta > Magnoliopsida > Gentianales > Gentianaceae > Gentiana > Gentiana macrophylla. The sequence goes on from CM047812.1 coordinate 87,468,950, forward strand.
TGGGGGGACCTCTTGTCGTTGAGAATGAGTTGGTGGGCATGTGCATTGTGGCCCACAAATGGAATTGCTAGTTGAAGGTTAAAGTAGCCGGAAAATTTTGGGTACAATCACCCTTAAAAAAAAAAGGTTGTAGTACGTGACATGTCAAGTCCGTAAACGAGTCCTCGGATTCACGAGTAGACCCGATAATGAATAGAATTCTTGGTTCAATCAGTTTGCATCATCGTAAGTCGCACTAAGCCAAGTGTAATCCAGTCGGCCTCACACCATTACGATTCATATCATTGGTCAGGCAACGAGTGTTGATAAACAAAGTCTTCAATCGGCCACTTACAAGTCAAGACGAAGCACCGGGGGTCGAGTCGACTATCCCCTCAACTCGTAGCCCGCTTGATTAGGTATCACAGTCGCATATTACAGGGGAAAGGTCCACAATGACCGAGATACAAGCCAACTCATAGCTCATGAGTTCGACTCGCAGCTTTCTTTATACGCATTTCTTGTACTTTCATTTCCCGCCTTGTAACTACTGACTATATAAGCCCTATAAATAGCGGCACCTTATACCCTTCAAAGTGACAGATAATACAAAAAGCAGACCAAGTTCTACCAATGTGTCGACTGTCTTTGTGATCTTGAAGAATACTAGGCAAGGAAGAAGGCTATCTCTAGTACGGAGTTGTTTTCTGGTCTTGGGACAGCGAGAAGGAATAAAATAGTTCTTCATAGATTCATATATTTCTTGAGCTAAACACAATTAAAACACCATCTTTAGTATCCACTTAAACATTCGTTAAATCTTATTTGTGATATTCTCGACCGTATCAGTTGGGCTCCGTTACCGGGAAACCTATGTGTTCGAGCATTTTTCAGGTCAAATATGAGATTAGTTGCCGCTGTTCTTCAACTCCGGCAGTCAGAAACTACCTGCGTTACATTCCGACCAAGCACTCATCGGAATCTTCATCCAGATCTTCTATTTTTCCAGATCTTCATACGCTCTCACATAAGCGTCAACAAGATCTTCGTCAAGTATTCAGAGGTCTCATATCTTCATCTTCTTCACCGCAGATTCACTGTTTCTTCATCAAAGCTCACAGCTCCAACAATATGCATGCTGAAACCCGATCAAGTGGTCATGCCCGAAAGGACGGTCTTCCTCCTCCTCCGGGGAGGAAGAAAGGAATTGATGATTCAGTTGCAGAGGGATCTAACGGTGGCCGTGATACTGCACGCCATGAACAAGAGGGACATCGATCTTCAAGCCAGCCAGGTGAAAACATTCATCAATACGGCGCGCGAGATTACTTGGATAGCAGGATCAAACCCAAATAGGCCATTGCTCATCTCGCCGTCACAACCGGTGCTGACAAAGGAAAGGATACAGCTGGAGCCTCTAGACCAGCCCACTCTAACCACGAATCTCACCGCGGGGCGATTGAAGCATATGATAAGCTGCGTGACCATGCTGCCTACACCGAAAGGATTCCACCAAACTAACCTAGAATTGATCCGTCGGGGTGAGCCTGCTCTTCCTATCATCGAGTTCGTTCCCTCGGCAGGGTCTCTCACGGTCGTCAAGCACACTACCTCAACGGCTCCAACACTTGTCCTCGTCCCATCACCACAAAGGGAAAAAGTAGTCCACTCCGCCGCCGTGCGACCTTGCAAAAAGAGGCTCATCCAGGAACGACTGGGTCCCAGGTCAGAAAGAGGGGACGAAGATCCTAGACAAGAGAAGAGTGATGAGGCAAATTCATCTCGTCGCAACGTGAAGTCAATGTTAGGCGATCACCGCGATGATCCCAAACCCCGATCCGAGAGGTCCAGGACGGTGGGTAGTTCCAGACACTGCATACCGTACCCACTCAAGGATATGGTCGTAGGCTAGAGAAAAAGACCGAGGCTTTACAGGAGACTAAAGTCAAGAATGAGGTTTTGTAACAACCTAATCTTTTAATTCTTTTAGCTTCCGTATTTAAATTTATAGCAATACGCTTGTGATAATGTCAAAATTATCACGGTAGCATTTACGGTGTTTATATGGTGGATATCTGGATAAAGTTAGTGATTTTGCCGGTGGTTGCGCGGTGGCGCTCAAGAACCAGATGGAGATCTTGAAGAACAAGATGAGGAAAATATTGTGTTTATGATTATGATCTGAGCCTCAAGTGGATGACGTACCCTAGCTTTGTAAGGGATCAAGCCTAATTTACATAGTTATGGAAGTGAAGCCTTCCTCTCTTTGTAATGGAGGTGATGTTGCTATTTATAGGGGTCGAGAGCAGGCCAACAGGCGAAATCAGGACAGTTGGCGAGAGCTGTCAGGCTGGGAGCCTGGAGGGCTGAGAGCCTGGTGGTCCCAGAGCCTTTGCTTGGGTGGCCGGACGGACCCGAATAAGGATCCGCGGGCCGAATTATGATTTAGGCATATCAATGCCCCTCCCCACTCCATGCCTTAAGCATTTTCTTGAAATGTTAGGCATGGAGTAAAGTTTGCTCGCGGATCGATTGCCTTGGAATATTGTGATGCCTTGCTATGTGCTGGATCGCCTGTTAGATTTTCCTTGAGTAGGTATTTGTTGGCTTATATGTGAGAAGATGACTTGCCGTTAGGATCGCGCTATGAAGCGGACGAGCTTATTGTTTGGAAATCTACACGGGAACGCAGCAAAATTTAAATTTTATTTCCTTTTAACCCAAGATCGACTTCGTTTAAGCAACAAACATAAAAGAAGTAGACAAGAGAATACATTGGTTGATCTAATTGGATCGATGCTTTGTCTACGGTTGTAGTTTCTGCACGAAGCCGCCCAAGTATTCAGCCTCTACCGTTGATCCACATGAACAGCCTTCCGGAATCCCATCATTGATTGCTACCAGAAAAACTCGGTTGCTTGACCGACCTTTTCTCTCTCTCAAAACTCTCTCTAAGAAACTCTCATATTTTTCACAATAACTATTAGTCTCTTGGAATTGTGATTTACAAAAGAGCTAGTCAACCCCTCTCTTATATAGAGGGTGGTGCGCCCCTTGTCAATCTCAATCTGATTGAGAGAAGCTTCTTAGTAGATTGATGAGAAAATAAAAAAAATCCTAATAAAATAAGGAAAATATATTTGATTGATTTATCTCATTTAATTTAATATCTCATATTAAATATCTCTAAGATATTGTCAATATCTAATATTGACTATCTTTATCTTATTAACATAAATCAATTTATGCAAATCAATTAATATCTAATATTAATATATGGTAATACCATTAATTAAATTGTACAATTCAAGTGTATCTTGATACACTAGTGTTCTGCGCCCCATATCCCAAAAATTAGCTTTCGAAATATTCTTAATTAATATAATGCTATAATTAATTAATTTGCAAAATAATTGTGTATCAATATACACAAATAATTTCGACAGACATATACAATATATCTATATTTAATTAATCAATATAATTAATATCTTTTATTTGAATTATTCATAATAAATAAATATCACCATATTAATTTATCACTATAACACTTTATAGTCGAGATAAAACTTTCCTTATTTGGTTATCACTATAACCGCATTTTAATCTGGTTAGATGTTCTTATGTGTGTGACCCGATAGGCTTCCGAATATGTTGGCCATAGGCACAAAGTGCAAATTACGAAAATGTCCTTCATACCTAACAATCACGGAATAGCATCTAGCAACACACCGTGACCCTCAATCATCGGAAGAGTCAAATGCAATGACTACTACCTTTAATGTGAAATGGTTATCGCTGTTACAATACCCATATGGTCGTACGTCGAGTGTCAAACATCAACGACTGTATCTATAATCTGGATATCCTACTCTCTCGAAGTAACATATTACTTCCGCTTTGCAAAGACTTTCGAGAATAAGACATTCCTTATAAGAAGGCCCTTTCGGATATTTACTTATAATCATAGGATACGTGATTTCCGAACGAGCAACATGAATCATATGCATGCTTCAGTATCACACCCAATCACTACCGCATGATCCCCCCATGGCTAAGGGAAACCTCAATAGTGTCAAAGTATGACAATCCATACCGTGATGTCATGAAGACTCATGTCTCAGGATAATTAAACAACCGCCACATAACGCGGCACTTAATAAAGTAAGTGGGCCAGTCTAACGTACGCATTCTCTAATACACGTCCACGTATAGTCTAAGTGTCTCTACACTTCGATAGACGAGATCTATCATTATCTTCAAACGACAGAAGACGTCCAATACGTGCTAGTCTAATCGTACTATTAATGTCCTGTTTAATAGTACATACGATTAGAGACATTTAAGTATCAAACTTTTTAAAGTGAGTCGAGATCTCATCAACCATAATCACTATTATGATTTCTCTTTCACAGTTTGACACTAGGGACGTTATCATAGATACAATCACAAATTGGTTCATATAAATAAACAGAATATATAATAACAGAAAAGCCATTCAACGTGTGTATAAACATAAAGAAACAGTAGAAGTGATCCGACCCGGTCGGATCCGGCCCAACCCGATTGGGTTTAGGACACTATTTCAACAATCTCCCAATTGGCCTAAAACCAATCACTCGTACACACAAGACCAAGTTGAAACACAAGAATCTCATGCAATACTTGCGACTAACCCTAAGCATGAACGGATCACTATCCGTGGGGACTCGGACTATCTTTATATCGTGCTTCAAATGATCAAGTCAAAGGAACCGCCTCAACACACATATGAATCTCTGATGAGACCCTGGTCCTTGCTTCAAGCAATGAATCCACCACTACATCAGCCATATAGTAAAGGTGGAAGAACCGTACAAGGTTCAGGAATGATCCTATTTGATCCATGTAATGCTCCCGCCGCGCCTCTAAGGCAATACTGTGTTTTGGCTCAGTTGTAGTATTTTTCAGTGATCTCTAGCTAAGAACATTTCCAGCTCATTGTATCACTTGATTAAAGTGATTACAAACCCAGATTGTAACTCCCACTATCTACACTAGATTCAGGGCATATATCTGTACATCTATGTTTATCCAATTCCAAGTTTCAATAAACTAAGAACTCTTCCTTAACACTTTTAAGGATATTCTCAACATTTACCAGAATCACTTTCATGCCTGCTCTTGACTCTTCATGAAGTACGAACATCTATTTTAACTCACAACACTTATGATGGACCCTATTACAGAAGCAAAGGGAACATTCTATAAGTGTCATCTTTCACCTTATCTTTCAGGAGTGACGCCCTATCATAGATAGATCTCGAGAATACCGGATAGCAATATCTTTTGCTATGATCTATGCTAAACTCTTTTAGCATCTCATCTATACAGGTGAACTGTGACGATTAAGCAGTATTTAAGTCTATCGCTATAGACTCTTATTTCCAAAATAAGAACTGCTATTTTCAAGAGTTTTCGTAAAGACCTTGAACTACCAAACATTAATTAACTGTGACACATGGTGTTGATTCCGAGAAGGATATCCAATACCTTGCTCGAAAATTGTAACACTCCCACTCACCGTTTTGCACATAAGACATATCTTTCCTCTTGATGAAATCAAACACTTTTGATTCATCAATGCAAGGAACTTATATAGAGGAACTTTTTTGAGTCCATAAGTGGATCTCATAAACTTACACATTACGTCATTGTCTATGAACGCCAAGCCAGTGGCCCAACGTGTTCGACACTACCATATAGTCATGATGCGTAGCAATAACAAGTACTATCTGAATAGACTTAAGCATAGCTGATAACACAAAGGTAATTACAAGGTTTACATCATGTAGCCTCCAGCCTATCAACTTAGCCTTATGGTAACTGTATTACCATCCATGTCAGTCTTTCATAAAGACATGCTTCACCTTTTAGGGACATTCCATTCAGGTAAGACATACTTGGTTCATAACCCGTTCGTCGCTCATGGAATCTAATTCAGACACTAAGGCTTCAAGCCATGTCTCTTAATCTTGTCTTTCAAGCATTCCTGCATATGTTGTGAGATCTTCATTCTTCAAGATGAACATACCAATAGCCCTTTCAGGCGTGTGGTCATCTGTAGACTCATAGAATACTTGTGTGTATAGAGCAATGTCATGCACCTCATCACTATGTGGCACCTGCTCATGTTCCAATTGTTGAATATCTCTTTGTGGTTCTCAAACTCTTTTGAGATCTCAATTTACTCCCACTGTTTCTTTTGGAAGAAACACCTCATCTAGAAGACAGCATGTTTGGAGACAAACACCTTTTGCTCCACGGGCAAGTAAATAATATCCAATGTGCTTGCTAAGATATTCCACAAAGTTACACATGTCATACTAAGATTCAAGCCTTTCAGACATTGCCTGCTAGCTAGAAGCACGACAACCCTAAATCATCGGTTAAGATGGATTTGATGTTATTGTCTTCCATATTTGATATGGAATTTATTCAACCTTTTATTCTTTGGAACTCGGTTAAGTATATGTGTTGTATAAGGGCACTATCCCGGAACAGGTAAGGGATACTTCGCATTGCTTATGTCACACATTTATCATATAAAGTGTTGTTTCCATTTTAGGAACACAATCTAATTGCGTATCCCAAAGATGGTATCCTTCAAGGGAGAATTTGATTCTATTTCATACAGCTTCTGAAACACCCTTAAGGGATTAATTACTTCAATCTAATTGAAGATTAACTCCTAAGTAGCTCATCAATCTCATATTCGTACTAGCTCGAACTTTTCGGCTTTCCGAATTGTTGTACTTCACTAAGAACATTCAACTATTTCTAAAAATAGTCATAAAGATTAATAAACAATTATTTGTGACATTAATGGTCATAAGCCAACAAATATCAGTATGTTTAGGCTTTAGACAAATTTCTAGATTTTATAACCTTTTCATAAAAGGGTATTTTAGTCATCTTTAAATAAGATACGTATTACCCTAATGATTCATAATCACATGGTTCAGACATCATCAGAATGACATTTGATCACACGTTTCTCTTCAATAGAGACTATGTCTAGAACAACCACAAAATATCAAGGATAACAGCCATATAAGTATTTAGTTGAGATTTCATCACTTATATCAACTGTATAGTGACACCAATCTATTATGTTGGATTCAGTGACTGTTCAACTTTATTGGAATAACATTTATTCCTTACAATTGAATATGTCTACTAAATCCTAACAAATATCTAACCCGTGTTCTTCATAAGAACCGGAACACAATAACATTTATTTGGTTCCTTTTATAAGTTTACTACACTCATAATATTATATAGTAAATGCTGCAACATTTGCTTCACTTTCCATATCTTTGAATATTCTGTATTTAATCTTTCTAGTTTAATCATACTCCAACGATATCATATATCTAAGAGTTGACTTAAGATTTATCTCAACTTGCACGCTTAGAATAGAGACTCCGACAAGTTCTCTTAATTAAGCACATGCCCTAACTTTCCTTTTAATCCTTTAAGCAATAGTAAATATTTCTTAATGTAGTCTTCATAAGACTTAAGAAAAATCACAAGAGCCATTTCTTTAATTTCCTTTCATAAAGAAAATCCATTGTTTATTAAATAGTTTATTTAGCCTTTTGAATCATATTCAAAACATTAACTATTCAATTAACTTTCAAGCAATGATTAAAGAATTAAGTCGATACTCAAATCTTCCAATTTTGAAAACAACCTTTCCAAAATTCGTTGTGGCCATTCACATTCAACACATTTAAGTTCGAATTTAATTGTCATCATATGACAGAATGACCCATTGGACATTGTTATATCCAATATATGATATATTCGTTGAAACTCATTTCAATTGATTTAACCATATCACGAGCTTCCGTTTTGACTAATAATTAAAGTCTTATAATACTGCATCAAATATGTAGTCTCTTTGTCTCTAACTACTATAACGAAGTTGTTCGTGCCATTGCTTATTTTAAAGGGATTAAAATTACTTAACCATACTTTGAGAACGTTTCTCAAAAGGTAACAGTCATAATTTGGTTTTACTAATCGAGAATATAAACATAGAAATAAAAGCTTGCTAAAACTACAAATAAAATAAAGATAAAAGAGTGTTGTTGTCTATAAATGCAAAATCGAAAACGGTCTTTCAGTTTATGATTTTGCTCCCACTAGTCAACTACTCCCAAATGACTTTCAAGAAATTTTCAAATATTCTTTAGTGGCCAAGATCCCATATAGTTACCCCGATTCCGGACGAGGGCCGATCAACCGAAATAATCCGAAGGGTAGGTAACACATTACCAATCACATCTCTATGTGATTCTTGGTGGTTGACTAGTCAACTTTTTGACACTTCACATCTCTATGTGGTAGCCAACCCCTTGTCTCTAAAATAAGACGGTCCTGACGATGGTCAATCACCACAATATTCTAGTCAAGTCATAACCCAATATTCGTGAGGTCTCATACGAACATATCTCAATAACAACGATATACCCAAGGTAGGTCAACTCCCGACGAGGGCCGATTAGTTGGATCCGAACAAGGGCTCATCACCGTCATTATAATATTGGGAGACGAAATTATGACTTAATTTTTGTTGTGGGAGTAATTTTAAATTAATTCACTTAATTAATTAATTTCAATTATGGTCTCATCTATTATATCTATCTATATAGACATACATATTACACATTCATCTAGATCGTGATTAGTCATGCATTTATCGTATCATATAAAATAAATACAAGCACAAAATAAATAAATGCGTAAAGTAACCGGTATGATCATGGACTTTTTGAAGGATGCAGGTTCTTAGATCTAAACGAATTAGATCTACGCCGCAGCGGATGGATCACGATTTATATATCAAAACACATAATTAAAGGACTTAAACTACTACAAGGGGGTTAAGATCATGTTACCAATATAAGGAAGAGAAGCCTTGATCTTCCGATGTGTTCTCCAAACGGCGGTTGGTGGACACCCTTCTTGATACACGAGCCTCCTTGATATGCAACTAAAAATCCCAAGATTTTTTCAACTCGAACCCTAAGAATAGAGGCCGAAATTTTTCGCCAATTTCTCTCGTGAATAGTGACGTGAATAGTACCTTGCCATTAGACTTGGGAGAACTCTCTTTATATAGGAGAGTAATCAATGTCCTCCAAGGATTAAATAATTAAGTGATAATTATCACATTAATCCTTTTCCAAATAAAAGATAAATAAAATGATTATCCCAAACAAATTAGGATAAATCATATTATTATCTAATATTCCATGAATTATCATTTAACAAATAAAAGATAAATCACATGTCAAATAATTATCCAAGAAAACTAATTTCTCTCTAATTAAATGATGATATTGGCGCCACCTTTGGGTCAAAAGCCCACATAAAATGTCTTTTATGTGTATTATATTATTTAGCCCAACTAAATAATATCCATGCATATCAATTAATTAGCCCAAACCAATTAATTATCACTGAGGCCCAAGTAACAAGATTACTAGTCCGAATTACGTAAGCCACATCGGGGACCATGGACTATAACTTGAAATAGCTCCAATAATTAATTATTCATCGAATGTAAAGTACATTAATTATTAATTCCGGGATTACGCCACCATAAACCCGAAATCGAACTCTACCGATTATAGATGTATACTTATACTCAACCCATGTAGCTAATAAGCGTCCATTGATATAATCACTACATACGGATTAACCCTCCATAGATCGCCCATTCTCGAGTGGGAAGTCTCCGTGAACCCGACTCGTAATATCTTATCCTTATTTACCATTAACCCCTAATGATCAATTAGTACACATATCCGACTAGTAGAGCTAATTAGTCAAATGTGAACTCCCGGATCGATCACTTTCTTAGGGCTAACAAACAAGGGGATCGTCTCTACTTCCCGCAGGAAGGAATGGATTCCATGTCTGTGAAAATCGAACTACTCACTCATCCTGAGATAGTGCCAATGAGAAGTGGCTTGGAACACATATTAAAGTGAACCGTAACTAACACATCAAACACTACCCCGACAAGCAAAGATCCTCGTGATCACCTCAGATTAAGGTTGATCCATATATGATCATCTAATGATTTAATAAGATTCCTCGATTACGGAATTATACCGAGAAATACAGATTAAATCGGTCCAAATTCTATATGAATGCCATCATATATAAATGCCCCACGTAGTACCTCTCTACCGACATCCGGATAAGACTATCACACCCTAAGGTGTTCTCAGGCGCATATTGGTGTTTTAATCAAGAGACCCTAAACTCGATTAAGTTCACCACGGATCTATGAGCTTAAGTATATCACCACTAACTCAATCCTCACGTGTAATCCATACACCGAGTTAAGTGGTTACATACGATATACTTAGGGTTTGCAAGCAGATGTATTACTTTACAAGCACAAAGCAAGTAATAAGGTGAGATAAATTGTCATTCATTATTAAAAACAATTACACAAATTGTCTTTCGGCACTACACCTAACAATCTCCCACTTGCACGAAATGACAAGCAACGATTGTTTTTAGAGCACACCCTTTCTCATCTTATTCACAACACTCTCCCACTTGCTCTAAAAGCGGATGAGATATATTCCTCAATGCCGCACCCTCCAAGCACCGGACTTGGTACATCGATCGCTTGGTTGTCGGCCCGAGACGAAACGTTGCCGGTCCATCTAATCAAAGGTACTTCTCTCTCAATATGCTTTTGACCTCTGGTGGATCGGTAAGATCCTTCTAAGCTATTTCTTCACTTGCTTCACAATGAAGTGATATCGGCTTATCGGACTGGAATTACTTCCGCACCAAAAAGGAAATTCTAAGCACTATGAGTAAACACTGAGCCCGAGATCAACGTAATGATCATCCTTAATCGACTACAAGTCGAAATCATGAGTCAACCATATTCAAGTTTGCACCGAATATACAAGCATATGATTCCTCGTTCTCTAAAGATACTTGAGGACGTACTAAAATCGCTACTTATTGCTCAAATCCAAGATTCGATTACTATTGACTTATAATAACTCGACTTGCCGTTATCCAAGAGAGACTCTATCCCATTTTCTCTTTATCCGAGATTTAGAGAATCATTCCCGAGAGGTAGTAGGACTACTACTCGATGAATGGTGCAACCAGATATGCATAATCATCTTATTCAATAAGATAGGTGGGATAGCCAATGACTCATTCTTGTGAATTTGACCGAATCAAATTCTTAGAATATAGTCCAATTCTCTCATCCAGAGAATCTAGCGTGTCGATTTCCCGACTTCGAGATAGCACACTCATGCAAGCTTTCCAACCGCTTCAATGTTATCATTCATGAACACTAATACTACTACTTTACCAATATTGATATTCACCTACAAAAAGACTTATCAATATTTTGGTCAAGTCCACATATTTTAAAACATGTGACTTTTAAATGACCGAGAGGTTCTCTTAAATCCACAAAGGATATAAGCCATGGCAGCCTCCTACCAAAGGTTCTTTCTGAATGAATTAAGATATCGTTAGTCTCGCAAAAAGGTCTTAGTGAATCACCCTATCTTCCGCTTTGTAACGAATCCGTTATTCATTCTTAGCTAAAACCCTTCGTTTCGAATGAATTCGATTCCGTTGTTCGGCAAGAAAGTCTTGGGAATCACCCCTATTTTCTCGCTTAACGAAATCTAGCAAGATCGAGTGGTGAGAGAGTTCAAGGTCCGGTTAACTCTCTACTTGTCGTGAATCACCCCTATACCACTCAACTTTGCGCCGAAAGTTTAAACTTTCCTATTCATTCGACTCTTTTCGTGTAGATCCAATTGCTCCCACTCGGGCCTGAGACACTCGGTGGTTCTACAAGAAGTTGAATGTAACCGAGTACCAAAACTCCATTCACAGGGTTAAGGTTTTCAAACCAACCTCTATAATCGTAATCCTATACAAATTCACCCGAGCCATATGTTATCAATCACCCCAAAGATTATAAAGTCCACAAAATCACAATGGGTCAACGGTTAAACCATACTCCCACCGTGTCTTGGGTGGATTGACATTCGATCTAGTAGTATTTATCGCTGTAATCACCAACAACCGATGTGGTCTCGATTAAATCGATAGTAACTACCTTTGGGTAACCGTACTCCAAGGTTTAAGGTTGTTTACTTATAGATTCTATCGTAAGGCTTGTGATAGCTCAACCGTCACTTTCTCGATCTCAAGAATCTTATAATCAACCTTCACTGCCTCATTAAGATGTTTCACAAACAAATACAAATCGAACGTATGCGCAAAATTTCCAAATCCTACCTTTAAGCATTAAATGCTAAATGCCTACATTTATGGAAGTGGTGTGAACCGAATTCACTCCTTATCCATAAACTCACTAGCATCTTCTAGGTAGACTTCTCGGTTTACATAATAATGTTAACCGTTATTTTGCAAACTAATTATCTTAATCGAGTTTAGCAAAGGTATTGTAGCATATCAATAACTATATAGGGCAAGTCTATGGTTTCTTCCTCAAAGAGAAACATTCCACTGTGAGGCGTGGCCGAGCATCACCCCAAGACTATGCGATAGCCTATTTCGAGCATGGAATACTCTATTCTCTCGCTAAAATCAGAGACACCTCCTCGTATTCTTCGATAAACCAACCAAAGGTTTTGAGTAGTTATCGATGCAAATGTCACCACTCAAAATCTCCCACTAGCTTGTATCTCTCACTGACCCCGAAGGTCATGGTGAACAAGCTATGTTACCCTTCAAAACTATTACCCTTTCCCGATTGAAAAGAAACTTAGTCATTGTTCCTTTGAGATAGTGTTCCAAGACCGGGAGATAGGAATCACCCTTAGCCACCCAAGCAGGTCTTGTCTCTAGGATATATGCACTAATTAATAGATATTGAAAGGTCGTTTATCTTAATACGGAAACTTTTACCTTTAATAGTTTTAGATGTGTTACACGTACTTATTCAAATTGTTCTAAGTGGTTCTCGACTTTATCAAACAAAAGTCCGAGTCTCGGATTCGTACTACAAATGTCATATTCACTTTCTATGTGGCAACAATATATCGAGTTGAAAGTGAATCCAATTATTTCAACGAATCAGAAATTAAAAATAAATTTTTCGTGATATTCAAGGATAGAATCCAAATTCATTTCCTTATATCACTCCCACTATTCTAGTAAAATTACCGCCCGTTGTTACTTTATTAATGCACACTTTTATTGTTCTTCCAAAGAACTAAGCCACCGAGTCAAGTTACTCGGTTAAGAAAGTCGCTATGATTCATTGGTTAGTGATCCAAATCACTTTCCTTATCCTATACTTTCTTTAATTAATGTTTCGGTTTAGCCTCAAAACTTTAGTTAAGATGATTAACACTTATAGACATTCTTTCCCATTCTTAACTTTCCTTAAAAGGGAATAGTCTTGAACTAGCGATTCGTTTGAGTAGACACTACTCGTGAACTGTGGGATGTCTAATGAAAGTGTTACCAAAGGACTGATTTTCTAATAAATCGAAGAACATAGTATAAAAGCTCCCACTAGTTTATCGGTTCCAAATACCGCCTAACTAGCGACACTTTAATTTATGATTCTCCAATTTTTCTATCGAAAATTTCTCGTGTAGACACTACACAATTCACTGTAAGAATTTTATCGTCCCAATCATCTTTCAAACTAACTACGGTTGTCTCTCGTTCACACGAGTGACAAAGCGTGACATGCCTATTTACGCCACTTAAGTTTTGAAGGCTTCAAGAGAAATATCTCTTCCAAAAATTAATCGTATGTGAGATTAATAAATACAACGCTCCAGCATTTACCACTTTTTAACGAAGTCATTACTAGTCAATTTTACACTAGCAGCCTAGCACCTGAGAGATATATATATTACAGCTTGTAAATAAAATTTGACAAGTAAAATAAATCCAAATCATACACTACTAAAATTTTAGGAACATAAACTAAGTACTTATAGTCTATCCTACTGCTCCAAGGATTTAATCTAATGCCTCAAAGGCCGCTTTTAGGGTAGGTCAAAGAGGTTTCGATTAATATTGAAGATCGATTGAGAATCGAACATCTCATTTGTGATCGCAATCACCTTTCCTTTTTCAAATGCAAGGTACTACCAAAAATACCTTTATGAGTGTGACCTCATCGCCTCAGATTTTTAGGTAGACCCCCGAGTGTGCCGCTTTAGGGTCGGTCGGTGACCCGACGAGTACCCAAAATCCTATCCTTTCGGAGACCAAGCCTTGAATTTTGATAGCGGTGAAGGCCTTCCTTAGGGGGCCGAAATCAAAGCCGCACGAGGCGCCACCATTCTCTCACGCTGCTTGTGTCAACAAGAGAGGCCGTGGGTCGGCCGTCGCTTCTCCCGCTCCCACTCAATATTTTGAAAAAGTGGTGGGTTTATCGATCACGCTTTTGACTTGATGTTTCATTAAGGAACAATAAATCATAGGCCCGAATGTTGTCGGTTATGTGGCTAGCCCACCCGACCTATTCGTTAGAACATATGTGGCCGCCGGACGGGTCAAGGCTAGAGAGAGCTCCGCTGAGCCGTAGTGGCTCTTCGGATGACTCAAGATTGCTGCACTTCGCGCAAACGCCACACGTGGAGGGGGTGAAGTCGATTGAGCCGTAGCTACCGTTGACCACCCAACCGTGGTTAAACCACTTTCAAACCTGCTTGCCCGTGATTATCCAATCCTTAAACATCAAACATTCACGTAGACACTACGAACAAAAAAACGTAATCTCGCCTTAGGTAAGGTGGAATTCACCAAGAATCCAACACCTTAACCACGAGGTTTCGGATTTTACTCTTATGCTTTCGCAGAGTGGGATTCACCGAGAATCCATCACCCAACCTCGACGATTGAAAAACCCGTGTTCCTCGGTTTTACCCTAATTAGTTTCTAATTAATATCAAACAATTAATTAAAACTAATCGTGTGTTTTATACATGCCTAACTAATTCCTCGAATTAATTTCTACATGTATGCATATGGAGTGGAATTCATGATATGATGCATGTCATGGCAATTTTCCGGTTCTACTCATACAATCTACACATGTATACTAGTGCGGAAAATAAACACCGAGATGGACCATTTGGCACTTCAGTAATTAATCTACTCGAAAATAAATTAAAACTCTAATCTGCAGCTGTTAAGAATCTTCGACGATCGGAATATCAAACGAACTCGGATCGGGACCAAACTTTCCAGATCTGATCTTCATTCTTCGGACTTGAAGATGGACGGTCGGATTGGAGCTTTGACTTGTCAATATTCCTCAGTGAGCCGCCCAACTTGCTGCTGAAACAGACTCTTACAGCAGCGCATCATTTACTTCTCGAGGCCGATCGGGGATCAAGATGAATCCCGATCGTCCTGAAAATTTTATCTCACGTCCAAAACTCCATGATTATCGATCTGACCGGTCGGATTTTAATTTGAACGGTCCAATTGTTCCCAGAAAATCGAAGAAGTCACAGTTAGGGTTTCTGTGAATCCTGCGTTTTTCTGTTACAGCAGCCACTTCGCAGCAACGAACGGAAACCCAAACGGACTCTGATCGACACCAAAATTTGTGGGATTGTTCATCAACTTCCAATCTTGATTCTGACCGGAGGGATCTTCGTTTTAACGGCTCAAACAACGGAAAAAACGAAAAGACTAAACAGCTAATGTACAGATCTATTTTCTGGAAATTAAAATTGCAATAATACATGAATTACATAATTTCCTATACTCATATGAACGAATTTTCATCATTTATATGAGTTTACAATGATCTAACGGGAAAACGGTGCCAACCCCAATCCATCTCTTCAACCATAGCAATTTAAAAATTATTAATACATAATAATAAGTAAAATATCACCTACATGCAGCTTCACTCCTTTAAATCGCTTAATTATGATTATGACTATATAAATCGTGAACCTGCCTCTCGATACCACATGAAGGATGCGGTTCTTAGATCTAAACGAATTAGATCTACGCGCAATGTGGATGGATCACGATTTATATATCAAAACACATAATTAAAGGACTTAAACTACTACAAGGGTTAAGATCATGTTACCAATATAAGGAAGAGAGCCTTGATCTTCCGACGTGTTCTCCAAACGGTTGGTGGACACCCTTCTTGATACACGAGCCTCCTTGATATGCAAACTAAAAATCCCAAGATTTTTTCAACTCGAACCCTAAGAATAGAGGCCAAAATTTTTCGCCAATTTCTCTCGGTGAATAGTGACGTGAATAGTACTTCTTGCCATTAGACTTTATAACTCTCTTTATATAGGAGAGTAATCAATGCCCTCCAAGATTAAATAATTAAGTGATAATTATCACATTAATCCTTTTCCAAATAAAAGATAAATAAAATGATTATCCCAAACAAATTAGGATAAATCATATTATTATCTAATATTCCATGAATTATCATTTAACAAATAAAAGATAAATCATATGTCAAATAATTATCCAAGAAACTAATTTCTCTCTAATTAAATGATGATATTGGCGCCACCTTTAGGGTCAAAAGCCCACATAAAATGCCTTTTATGTGTATTATATTATTTAAATTTTAACTAAATAATATCCATGCATATCAATTAATTAAATTTCACCAATTAATTATCATCGAGGCCCAAGTAACAAGATTACTAGTCCGAATTACGTGAAGCCACATCGGGGACATACGGACTCCTTAAATCTAGTAAATCCAATAATTAATTATTCATCGAACGTAAAGTACATTAATTATTAATTCCGGGATTACGCCACCATAAACCCGAAATCGAACTCTACCGATTATAGATGTATACTTATACTCAACCCATGTGAGCGAATAAGCGTCCCATTGATATAATCACTACATACGGATTAACCCTCCATAGACTCGCCCATTCTCGAGTGGGAAGTCTCCGTGAACCCGACTTTAATATCTTATCCTTATTTACCATTAACCCCTAATGATCAATTAGTACACATATCCGACTAGTAGCTAATTAGTCAAATGTGAACTCCCGGATCGATCACTTTCTTAGGGCTAACAAACAAGGGGATCGTTTCTACTTCCCATGCAGGAAGGAATGGATTCCATGTCTGTGAAAATCGTAACTACTCACTCATCCTGAGATAGTGCCAATGAGAAGTGGCTTGGAACACATATTAAAGTGAACCGTAAATTAACACATCAAACACTACCCCGGACAAGCAAAGATCCTCGTGATCACCTCAGATTAAGGTTGATCCATATATGATCATCTAATGATTTAATAAGATTCCTCGATTACGGAATTATACCGAGAAATACAGATTAAATCGGTCCAAATCTATATGAATGCCATCATATATAAATGCCCCACGTAGTACCTCTACCGACAAAATCCGGATAAGACTATCACACCCTAAGGTGTTCTCAAGCGCATTATTGGTGTTTTAATCAAGAGACCCTAAACTCGATTAAGTTCACCACGGACTATCAGCTTTAAGTATATCACCACTAACTCAATCCTCACGTGTAATCCATACACCGAAAGTTAAGTGGTTACATACTGATATACTTAGGGTTTGCGTGGTGTATTACTTTACAAGCACAAAGCAAGTAATAAGGTGAGATAAATTCTGTCATTCATTATTAAAAATAATTACACAAATTGTCTTTCGGGCACTACACCTAACATTTTTCTAGGTGCATGATAGGTCGGCTCCGCTGCCGACCCGAAGACTCATATCCGGGTCGACTGAAACCCGGAGATAGGAGTCAGGGCGGCGGCCTGAGACCCCATATACAGGCAAATTAATGATCGGACAGGAGGATAAGCCCACCACCGCGCAGAGCCTAGTCGGCATGTCCACAACCAGAATGATCGAGTTAGATGCAAGGCACACTCAAATACAAGACTGATGGATCCTCTAGTGATCACCCTGATATCCTTGGAGGAAGACCGATTGAGGACATACGGTGCAAGTCAATGGATCTGTGCCGCCATCACCCTGCAGCGGCCCAACCAATCACCACAGATTTAGTTCTACTATGTCCTTAGTTGTAATTATATTGAACTTAGTCGGTTCCTACCCTATAAATAGGGCTCTATGTGTAATATAAAGGATAAGCTGCTAATATATAAAAGAAGACAAAACTCTGCCAAATTCGCTACTCTCTTACGGTTGTATTGCACCACCACCGTTCTCACCATAGATCACACAGAGCCACTACTCACCACCATACTTACAACGCAATTACAGCCAGATATCCACCATTAAGAAACCGCTGAACACCCGTGATAATTTCGACGTTATCAGTGTGGTTTCGAATACAAACTGACGAAACCGCGGGTCACAATCTAAGGGTAGCTGCAACCGCCAATAGGATATTTAATACGCCATCTCCAATGGGATCTTCATTCATCTTTCTTTAGTCTCCGTCTTTTGCTCCATTCTTGTTACATAAAATTATATCTAATAAAATAAATACACTCGCCGCACACGGGGGGAGCTAACAGGAATGGGACAAATGCAGAAAATAAACTAGGTCGTCACGTTCTTATAACAGCCTAGGACAATTTTTAAAACCAACGAAAAATAAATTACACACATCTATCTTATTGGTCGAGTCAATGATCAATCGGGGTCTATATAATCATATTATATCTAATACATCTAATTCATACAATAAAATCTAATGAAAAAGATAAATATTAAAATTACCAACTTGCGTCTTAATTAATCGATTAACGTTTAATCAATTAAATAATTTTATCTAATCAATTAACTAATTAACATTTAATTAATTAATGATTTTAATCGAAATAAATTTAACAATTAATTTAAAAATGATTTCTATTTTAGTTTTAATCAATTAGAACTATTCCAATTGGATCGACGCTTTGTCTATAGTTGTAGTTTCTGTACGAAGCCGCCCAAATGTTCGGCCTCTACCGTTGATCCACACGAACAGCCCGCCGGAATCCCATCATGGATTTCTACCAGAAAAACTCGGTTGCTAGACCGACCTTTTCTCTCCCTCTCAAAACTCTCTCTAAGAAACTCTCATATTTTTTACAAGAACTATTACCCTCTTGGAATTATGATGTGCAAAATAACTAGTCAACCCCTCTCTTATATAGAGGGTGGTGCGCCCCTTGTTAATCCCAATTTGATTGGGAGAAACTTCCTAGTAGATTGAGGAGAAATAAAATATTTTTCTAATAAAATAAGAAAAATACCTTTGATTGATTTATCTCATTTAATTTAATATTTTCATATTAAATATTTCCAAGATATTGTCAATATCTAATATTGACTATATTTATATTATGACCATAAATCAATTTATGCAAATCAATTAATATCTAATATTAATATATGGTAATACCATTAATTAAATTACACAATCCAAGTGTATCTTGATACACTAGTGTTCTGCTCCCCATATCCCGAAAATGGCTTCCAGAATATTCTTAATTAATATAATGCTATGATTAATTAATTTGTAAAATATATGTGTATCAATATACACAAATAATTTCGACAGACATATACATTATATGTATATTTAATTATGGGGAATTCATTTAAAAGGGTCCCCGAGGTGATATGTTTGCGTAAAAGGGCTTTGACTAAAACAGCTAAATAAAAAATAAATGAAAAAGGGGGGAAATATTAAAAACAGTTGAAAAGACTAAAATGCCCCCTTCTTTGACGGACTCCTTCACATTGGCGTTAACTTCTATTTCTCCTATTTTTCCTCCACCCAATTCACACAATCCATGGAAGAAAAACTCAGCCGAAATCCATTTCCATCTATTTCCGATAAAAAAACGCAGAAATCAATTGAGGAGAATTGCCGTTAACTTCTATTTCTCCTCTTTTTCTCCAAATTCACGAAAATCATGGAAGAAAAGTCGTAAATCCATTTCCCATAAAAACGCAAAATCCATTGAATGTTGGGGTTTGAGGAGAAAATTATGGAGAATTGCAAATGGCAAGTATCTCTGTTAGGGATTGAGAGGAGAAAATTAGGAGAATTGCGTAAAAAAGAAGATTTGCAGAGAAGAGAGAAGAAAATAGCTGGGAAGGTATGAGTTTATTGATTATCAACCGGTAACCTTTACATTTCTGTTCATTCTCCCTTTTATACCTAATTACATTGCTTATTAGTCAATTATTGTGTCTAACAAACTCATTAACAGCTCCAACTAACTATTACAGTTCTAACTAACTCCCATTAGCAACTTAGAGAATCCCTACGGCTATTTACAGTTGTGTTCATAACAATCTCTTTCGAAATTCTTTGGAACTTGCTGCTAATTGCAAGTGATTTGGTTTGCTGATAATTTTAAATGGTTTTATTTTTTATCCTTCATTTCTAGATTTGTTGATTTTTTGTGCTAAATGATTTGAGTTTTTGCGTACAAGAGAAAAAATTTGGTTTCACTATTTCAAAAGGGGATTTGTGTCTTACAACTACAATGGTGCTTACAATACAATCTTATGGAATATATGTAGGGAGGAAATGTTACACTTTTTTTGTTTGTCTTTATGAATAAATGTGGAGGTTCCATTACAAAAAAGGTTTGTTGATCAACATTGATCTCAAGGCGTATATGATCTCAAGGTTCCATTATTTTGGACTGAAATTGCAGATATGTAATATATATAATTCTACTTATGCTGCTGCCTACAACATAAGTAATTAAAACCATAGTATATGTTCATCATGTTCTTGATGAACTAGTTTTCCAGTTTATCTCTTGTTCAATTCCAATTCTTTTTCAATTAGATTTAGTTTTAATTCGTCACAATATGTCTTTCTCCTACTCGAAATTTTGTTATTCTGATGTGTAATTTGTTTATGGACATTAGGGTAATTTATTTGCTTATGTACATTAGGGTTTTGGTTTATTTCCGTAAGTACAAAAAATTTGTTGTCCACCGAAAAATGAGTAACAAAAAAAGAGCTATTATAGGTAATACTATATAACTTTTCAAAATATCCATTTATGAGATTAGTACAAGCTTACATAGTATACATCTCAAAATATCAATTTATGAGATTACTACAAGCTTACATAGTATAAATCTAAATTTTTTAAGAGAAAAGCTAAAAAAATGTTAGGGTTTTATGTTTTGTATGACAAATCTATAAAATTTCAAATGAGTAATTTAAATGTGTTAATGGGATATATGTTATTTTATGTGATTTTTGTTTGATTGTAATGTGTTTATGGGATATATTAGGGTTTTATGTTTTTTATGCCACGGTTAGCACATTCCTCAAATATAAGAAAAGCATTATTAACTTAGCATATTAGCATATCTACATGTTTAATGGCGGAGGGAGTAAACATTAGGGTTTTAGTTTAAGTGATTTTATGTGATTTTTTAGATTGTATTTATTTATGGGAAAATTAGGGTATCATGTTTTTTTTAATAGATTAGAAGTACTTATTTGTAAAATCAAGTACAATATGTATTTGTAATCTATTTTCATTATGTATCAATTACAATACAATATCCATTTCTAGTTTTTTTAATTTAAGTAAATGGTAGGAGGGGGGGGGGGTAGGTTTCCTATTTAATTTCAAAATAAGAGTAGACGGTTGTTCACTTGCACACGGTTCAATTCCCTCCCTATTTATTGCCTGCCGCCCCATCATAACTCTTCACTTTCTTCTTGTTTCTTCATACCTTCTTATCGAAATTTTCAGAGAAGGTAGGCGGTGCAGGTATGTGGTTTGTTTGTTATTTTTAGGGTTTTTTGAAATTGCTTTTTGGATGATTCGATCTAGTGAATTTCTCTGTAAAATTTCCAAAAAAAGGGACGGAAAGTGACCATTCATTTCATTTCTCCTTCTTATGCTAGGTGCAATGGCGGATAGTGATAGCAGCAGTCGAGATTGTCTGTTCTCAGAACCAAAAGTCCACATTATAAGCAAAGTGATGCCAGTAGTGATGAAGATCTCGAGTTAGATGGCGGTGATAATTGCTCACTAAGATTATAACCTCTATGATTTATCCCGTGGCTATGTGGTACGGTGTTATCGGATTGATAGTTGTTTTTTGAATTTGATTGATAGTGATTTATCTCGTTTTTTAGTTCATAATAATTAATTTTATTTTTTCGGTTTTTTCAGAATGTCCCAATCACTTTTGCAAGAGCAAAAGGATTGCTAAAAATAGGCGTGGGTGTGCGTGTGTGTGTTCTTTGGCGTAATTGGTGTTATGCTAGGACCGATGCTACGACTAAGGGAATAAGCGAGTCCGATAAAAGGAATGCGGTTCTTTTATGATGACAACCAAGTGATCTTTGAGGATGAACTCGCTTTTAGCTTCTATCAACATAGCACCGACGATGTGTTCCGTTTCGTGGTTACGATAAGAAAAGGTAATTAGTGGATGTTGTTCCGTTTCTTGGTTACGCTAAGTGGTTGTTTTGTAATCCGAATTTTATGAATGTTATGGTTTTGTAATCCGAATTGTATGAATTTTATGAATGTTATGAATTTGGTTAGTAACCTGGACATGAATTTTATGAATTTTATGAATTGTGTTGTTGTAAAATGGAAGACTTGATATCTCCAACCAAAGGCTTTTTATCTACGGAGTCAAAGCATAAACATGGTGAGACTGTCTTGAATAGGGGAGGTATAGTCAATATTATGAATCCACAATGTCAAACCTTATTGCTTATTTTCCAAAAGTATACTTAGTCCAACATTTATTTAGTGCACCCATTTCACATTCCAATACAAGTATTTTTTAAAAGTGAAGGCTAAAATGTCAATATACTACTACTAGGCTATTTAGTGCACCCATTTCACCTTATTCACTTTTCTTTTCCGCATCAGCTTCTTTGTGCCTAGGTAGTAGTACTAGTAGTAAATGATTGTTTTGGGATTAGAAAAGTGAAGAATGAGTAATTTTAGGAGAATGGTATATTTGGAAAAAAAACATTAAATGATGCATTGGATTTGAAAAATGAAACTTTTTGTGGGACAATTTTTTTCAAATGTGACACTTTTTTGAGACGGAGGTAGTATAACACAACATATATTATTACGTTTAATTTGTGTGAAACTAAAAAGGACATTTTATGGGACGGAGTTGGTAGTACGTATTATTCACCTTATTATAAATACACGGACTGATCATTACTATTCTCATTATTATTAATACACGGACTCATTATTTAACACAAATCTAAATGAAGAGACACGACTGTTCACACGAAGAGACGCAACTTAACTAAAGAGGTATGCCTAGTGTATAAATAAGTAAAGACATCAATTAACTTGCAAACAATTCGAAAGAAAACATAACAATCAACAAACATGGAAAATCGAGTTAGCATGTTAGAAAGGGAGATTGAACAATCGAGGTAACAACAATTCATATTTACATTACACATTACACAAATTAACACATTAAACAACAAAATTACATTTATGTTTACATTACACATTTTTGTTAGAAAATGATTACACCTTCGGAGTCCGAAGAGTCGACTTCATTTCCACAGGAATCATAGTAATCCCGATATTGTGCGGGCCTTTGCATTTCTTTTTCTTCCTCTTCCATTTCAATGGCGATTTTCAATAGTTCCTCAAAATCCTCCATTTCCTTAATCATCTCTTCGTATTCTTTACGCTGAAGATCTTCAAGTTCTTTAACGCTGCTCATCATCTCTTCATATTCCTGGCGTTGAAGATCTTCAACCTCCTCAATACTCAATACACGATTCTCATAAATAGGCACCAATCCTTCATCAGAATCATTAAATTGTTAACCCAGATTTTTATCACAAACAACTAAATTAGATACATTGTTTACACAAGTGGAGAAAACCCGAGAAGAAACTATAATGATATCACTCAATTTCACAGTATATCACTCAAATTCACTGTATATCACTCAATTTAACAGTATATCACTCAAATTCACTGTATAACAATCTAAAATTCACCCTTCATCGTAAACATTAAGGATCAGAATCAGTGCTTAGTGCTTGAAATTCGCTGTGTTTACCAAACCAAACGTGCTTAAAATTCACTGTGTTTACCAAACCAAACGTTAGAAACCCAAATTACACTTTAGAGTTTTTCAATTTAGAGAAAATTCACCCTTCATCATAAACAATTTGACATGGAGACGTGACAAGCAACGAAATCTGGGTTTTAATCCAAACCAATTACTATAATTATCGAAAAATAAAAAAAGATGACACTTAAGAAATTACCGTTCATGATTCAAGTAGAATGGATTTGGAGATGAAGCTTGCCACGAAAATTGGATCTGGATAGATGCTGCTAGCCGCCGCCAAAATTAGGGTAATCCAAGCCGAATCGAGTGGGAAATATGCTGCTTATCCCCTTGTGTACCTTTTATAGTGGGAAAGAATCAAATCGAGTAATAACGAGTCGAGTCGAATCGAGAAATAAATTATAGATTGTTATCAATGACAATATTTAAAATTAAAATTAAAATTAAAATTAACAACAACAACCGTATGATTCAGTGTATGGATCAGTGAGAGTCAAACCTAAGAACAACCGTTACGATTCAGTGTATGGATCAGTGAGAGTCAAACCTAAGAACAACAGTGTATGGATCAGTGAGAGTTGGATCAAGAGAGTCAAACCTAAGAACAACAAAGGTATGGATCAAAGATGGTGAGAGTCAAACCTAAAAACAACCATTATGATTCAAAGGTATGGATCAAACTGAGAGTCAAACCTAAGAACAACAAAGTGTATGGATCGGTGAGAGTCAAACCTAAGAACAACCATTATGATTCAAAGGTGGATGGATCAGTGAGAGTCAAACCTAAGAACAACAGTGTATGGATCAGTGAGAGTCAAACCTAAGAACAACAGTGTATGGATCAAATGAGAGTCAAACCTAAGAACAACCGTATGATTTCAAAGTATGGATCGGTGAGAGTCAAACCTAAGAACAACCGTTACGATTCGGTGTGTATGGATCGGTGAGAGTCAAACCTAAGAACAACGAAGTATGGATCAAATGAGAGTCAAACCTAAGAACAACCGTATGATTCAGTGTATGGATCAGTGAGAGTCAAACCTAAGAACAACCGTTACGATTCAGTGTATGGATCAGTGAGAGTCAAACCTAAGAACAACCGTTACGATTCAGTGTATGGATCAGTGAGAGTCAAACCTAAGAACAACAATTCGTATGGATCAAATGAGAGTCAAACCTAAGAACAACAACAAATTTATCAAAGTGTGGATCAAATGAGAGTCAAACCTAAGAACAACCATTATGATTCAAAGGTATGATCGATCAAACCTAAGAGTCAAACCTAAGAACAACCGTTCAGGGTATGGATCAATGAGAGTCAAACCTAAGAACAACCATTATGATTCAGGTGTATGGATCAAAGGAGAGTCAAACCTAAGAACAACGCAGTTGGTATGGATCAGTGAGAGTCAAACCTAAGAACAACAGTGTATGGATCAGTGAGAGTCAAACCTAAGAACAACCGTATGATTCAGTGTATGGATCAGTGAGAGTCAAACCTAAGAACAACCGTTACGATTCAGTGTATGGATCAGTGAGAGTCAAACCTAAGAACAACAGTGTATGGATCAGTGAGAGTCAAACCTAAGAACAACCGTTACGATTCAAAGTGTATGGATCATCAAATGAGTCAAACCTAAGAACAATAGTGTGTATGGATCGGTGAGAGTCAAACCTAAGAACAACAAAGGTGTGTGGATCAAATGAGAGTCAAACCTAAGAACAACCGTATGATTCAAAGTATGGATCAGTGAGAGTCAAACCTAAGAACAACCGTTACGATTCAAAGGTATGGATCAAACCTAGAGTCAAACCTAAGAACAACAGTGTATGGATCAGTGAGAGTCAAACCTAAGAACAACCGTATGATTCAGTGTATGGATCAGTGAGAGTCAAACCTAAGAACAACCGTTACGATTCAGTGTATGGATCAGTGAGAGTCAAACCTAAGAACAACCGTTACGATTCAGTGTATGGATCAGTGAGAGTCAAACCTAAGAACAACAGTGTGTGGATCAGTGAGAGTCAAACCTAAGAACAACCGTATGATTCAGTGTATGGATCAGTGAGAGTCAAACCTAAGAACAACCGTTACGATTCAGTGTATGGATCAGTGAGAGTCAAACCTAAGAACAACCGTTACGATTCAGTGTATGGATCAGTGAGAGTCAAACCTAAGAACAACAGTGTGTGGATGGATCAAATGAGAGTCAAACCTAAGAACAACAAAGTGTGTGGATCAAATGAGAGTCAAACCTAAGAACAACCATTATGATTCAAAGTATGGATGGATCAAATGAGAGTCAAACCTAAGAACAACGATGTATGGATCGGTGAGAGTCAAACCTAAGAACAACAAAGTGTATGGATCGGTGTGATCAAAACTAAGAACAACAAATGTATTTTATTTTTATTATTATTATTATTATTATTATTATTATTATTATTATTATTATTATTATTATTATTATTATTATTATTTTTCTATGTGTTTTAAAAAATAAAAATAAAAACATTTACTCCACAAAATCCCAAAATTCCCGCCTGAACTCTCTCCCAATATTCCCGCTGGAAATTTCTCCATAACAACCCAAATTTTTTTGATTTCCCGGCAAAATCTTTGCTTCCTTTTCAAAACCGGGTAAATTGGTCAAACATACTTTTCCATTCTCACTCTTTCTCCCTCACAAACCACATCCGGCGGAAATCCTTCAATTCCTCCACCCGTACTTCACGCAAATCTTGCTAGAATCAAATGAAGGTAATTCGTTTCTTAAAACTAGGGTTGGTGTTTAATTCGAATTCGTTTCATTAAACTAGAGTTGCTGTTTAATTCGAATGAAGGAAATTCACGACTTCTTGGATGCCTATTGAAATGTTTCTATGAATATTAAGGATTTGTGTTCTGTTTCCCTGTGAATACAATGACTTGATTTTTGTGATTTCTTGAATATACTTGTTTTTGGGTTAGGATTTATGCAGCGGATTTCTGGGAAAAATTATGCAGCGGATTTCTGGAAAAATTAAGGATTGCAGATGCGAACTCAACGTAACTTATAATTGCAAACTGTTGTGGTTAATTCAGAAGATTCATCGACATTCAAACTGTTAATAATGAGAGATGTACAAGAACTGAGACCGAAATGATTATCTTAAAGAAGAGTCTTAAAGCATTTTCAAGAAAGCCATTGATTTGTTGTGTTATCTTTTGTTTCATATTTATGATCAACTCAATGTTTCTGATTTTGCAATATGTATTGCAATGTTGATTTTGCAATGTTTCTGATTTTGCAATCTGATTTTGCAATGTTTCAGCAACCCTTAAATATTCAGCAGTATTTTAACAAGCAAATACAACCAAATAAACATCACAACACATAAATATCCAATACATAAAGTATCCAACACATTATTCTCCAACATCACAACACATAAAGATCCAATACATAATTATCCAACACATCAATATCCAGGAATTCAATTCAACACTTATTACAACATGATCAACAATAAAATAAAACATTAGGAAACACTATCGAGAATTCTCCTCTTCTCTTGTGCTTCTCCGCATTTCTTCCTCTTCTTTTGGGGTCTACCACCGCTTCTTCATCATTCCCGATGGGGTAAAACCTTCTTAGAAAGCACATTATTAGGGGAAAGCAACTTCATCTTTATTCACAAAGGATAAATAGCTTGAGAATATAACAACCTCCAACATTCCGTTGTGTAATGATCACTACAATGATTATACCCTTTTGTTCCATGCATCTTTATCGCAAAGAATTGCATGTCTCGCATGGAAAAGGTGTGCCTCAAATTCTTCACATGAACATGTATTCTTTAGCACGCTCACAATATGGCTTTTCACACCTTCCCGAACACTATAAACAGGGTTTTGAACTTCGTCACATTCTAAACCCAAAGTCGCCTTTGTATTTCTCAAGCATTATACCTTCCATTTCGTGGGGTTAGAGAGTCGTACAAGCCATGGCAAGACGATGTCTCTTAGCAAACCATTCTTGCATTATCTCACGGATACGCTCAAGCAAACCAATCACACTTAATTCTCGAGCTTTTTTAGCTTACTATTAAAATGACTCAAAGAGTTGTTTGACGTCATGAGGTTGTACCTCTTAGCTTTAAACCATGCCCTGCCCAATAATGAAAATCTTCTTCAACCAAATATTCTCTAATCGTCTTTTTTCTTTTTTTCCTCGCAAATGTGGTGGTTCATCATGCGCTTTGCTACATAAGGCATCAAACAAAGTCAAATTCATTCTTCCGATACGCTGTGCGCGATCCATTCGAACAAGCGTCCGATATCATGTCGTGGAAATTGAGTTTGCAAATTCCTTTTCATGTGAAACATACAATGTCCATGAACAGCGTTCTTAAACACTGTCTTCATTCCGTGCTTTATGCTTTCAGCACGATCAGAAACTATAACGAGCTCTTTCGTGTCCCCGATGATTTTTTTCAACTGCTGAAAAAACCATTTCCATGATGCATTATTTTCTGAATCAACAATTGCCCACGCCATAGGATACACTTGCTTATTTGCATCTTCACATAGCGCCGTTAGTAAAACACCTTTGTATACCGAGCTCAAAAAGGTTCCATCCACAACAACAACTGGACGCAACAAATTTAACTGAAATGCTCTTTTTGTCTGCCCAAGGCAAACAAAACAATATTTGAATTCACCTCTGTTATTGGTGGATATGTCAGCCACAGTTTCTGGATTACTCATCTTCAACATATGAAAATACTTCGGCAATCCGGCATAATTTTCACTTGGATTACCCGTTAACATTTCCATTGCATAGTTTTTTGCCATCCATGCCTTTGGATAGCTTATGGTATATCCATAGATCCAACGAAATTCTACAATTGCATTTTGTGGTAAAAATTCATGTTTCGGATCCGTAAAGCTATGAAAAAACTCCCTTGCTATGAAAGTGTAGGATGCGTTAGTATGATCTTTGTTCCGAACAGTGAGAGAACAAGTATGTAACTTCTTGTAAATTCGCACTTCAAACTTTTCCGACCCTTCTACCATCCCTGTTTCTCCTTTCCTTGTTGCTCCTATCCTTGTTGCTCGCATATGCCATTTACAAGCTGTATCATTACAATTCACGGCATAAATGGCTTTGGATGATTTTTCCGTTATAAATTCGAAGTGATATTTCACGGCCAACTTCTCTAACGCTTGTTTCAATAAGTCCTTTGTTTCAAACACGCCATGAACATGAATATCTTCACCGCCGTGATCCTCTCCAAAGTGGTACATTAGATCAACATCACTCACACCGCTAATTTTATCAGAACTGAATTTTGTTTCGTGCACTCATTTCCACGTCATCATCTACACTTTCATCCTACTCGCTTCCACATCATCATCTACACCGTTATCCTACCCGTTTCCACATCATCATCTACACTTTCAGATGTTTCGATTCTTCATTTGGAGGCCTGTCAACATAACGCTTCTCGAATGGTTCCAAAGTCACATCACCAGCTCCATTTGACAATAACGGATCATCTCTATTAACTTCCACATTACATTCTTCATCAACATAAGCATCAATCATTTCAAAATTTTGAGTCATAGTCGGGCTTTCACAGTTGTCCACATTCTCCCCACCTTTCAACTTTTCCTTCTCCACACCATTCAAACCATCATTCTCCACACCATTCAAACCATCATTTCTATCATCTTTATCAATGAGGCTAATACCTACGTATGTTTTTTCAGAAAAAGATACTAACCACTTCACACTACTATCCGAATCAATCACCATCGGTGGTGCACATGGAAAGTTTGATGTTATCGCACAACACATTGCATTTCTATTTTTTCCGCTTTGTATCAATCCCGAACTCGTTGACCACCTTATCGTATAAACTCTTCAAAGGATATGTTTTTACTTAATCATGATTGCCCTCAATTTTCTTTTTCCTACACCAACATACTTCCATTCCCATTTACCATCCCTATCTTCTTCTATAAACTCAACCGGATAACAAACATATATCCATACATCATCCATTACTCCAAAAGGACCTGTTACCATAATCAATTATCAATTAATTTGTATTAATCTCTAAACAACATAACAAAACTGTATATGTAACATAAAGATGGATATAAAGCATACTGTTTAAGTTATAATGAAGAATTGATTACCTAAGGAGAAAGACGATGATACTATTAGCATCTAATCTTATCAATTTTGGATTGAGTAATTAGCTACATGTGTAATCTTTGCAACTAACCAAAACCCACAATCCCCGAAACTGACATATAAGCAACTAATCTTATCCATTTACAACTAATCAAAACAAATTAACCTCAAATAACAACAATCTCCATAGATCCGACAAGCGGACATATATTTGCCCCTTATTACAGGCTCAATTAACTAAGGTGAAACAATTTAAAGGCTATATAAACACTCACTCTGTAAATGGCGTGAGATCTACAAGTCGCAAGACAAGTTGAATTAGCAAGGTATGGATCAAGTGTGAATGGGTTCACCAGATATGGGTTTGCACGATTGAATGAAGAATTAAACTTAAAGCTTGAAGAAGATATGAAATGGGGGATGGAATTACAGTGGGTTCTCGTATTGTAGTTGGAATGATGTCGAATTGTAGTTGGAATCTCGAATTTGCAGCTGAATTGATAGAATTGGGAATCAAATTTTTGGGAACAAGAGGAGTGAAATGGGGAAGAAGATGTGGTATTCCCATAATTGGACGGGGATTGGTTACCCCGATTATTGTGGGTGGGTCCATGAATTCCCATTTAAAAATAAAGAAAATAAAAGATTTTTTTTTAAATATATATATTCCCATTCGATAACGGCAACAGTTGGATGCCAAGCTAACGGGAATGAAGTGGGCCCCTCTTATTATAACAATCCCTCTTAAATGATTCAATATAAACCAGACCCTTTTAAATGAATACATCCTTTGACTGACCTTCTTAAATGAACGCCCCTTTAATTATTCAATATAATTAAATCTTGTATTTGAATTATTCATTATAAACAAATACCACCATATTAATTTATCACTATAACACTTTATAGTCGAGATAAAACTTTCCTTATTTGGTTATCACTATAACCGCATTTTAATCCGGCTAGACATTCTTATGTGTTTGACCCGATAGACATCCGAATATGTTGGCTGTAGGCACAAAGTGCAAATTACGAAATGCCCTTCATACCTAACGATCACGGAATAGCGTCTAGCAACGCACCGTGACCCCCAATCATCGGAATAGTCAAATGAAATGACTACTACCTTTCATGTGAAACGGTTACCGTGTAAATATAATCATATCACTGTTACAATACCTATACGGTCGTACGTTGAGTGTCAAACATCAACGACCGTATCTTATAATTGGGATATCCTACTCTCTCGAAGTAACATATTACTTCCGCTTTGCAAAGACTTTCGAGAATAAGACATTCCTTATAAGAATGCCCTTTCGGATATTTACTCCTAATAATAGGATACTCGATTTCCGGACGGGCAACATGAATCCTACACATGCTTCAGTGTCACACTCAATCTCTACCGCATGATCGCCCCATGGCTAAGGGAAACCTCAATAGTGTCAAAGTATGACAATACACACCGTGATGTCATGAAGACTCCGGTCTCAGGGTAATTACACAACCGCCACATAGCGCGACACTTAATAAAGTAAGTGGGTCAGTCTAACATACGCATTCTCTAATACATGTCCATGTACAGTCAAGTGTCTCTACACTTCGATAGACGAGATCTATCTATATCTTCAAAAGATAGAAGACATCCAATAGGTGCTAGTCTAATCGTACTTTTAATGTCCTGTTTAATAATACATACGACTAGAGACATTTAAGTATCAAACCTTTTAAAGTGAGTCGAGATCTAATCAACCATAATCACTATTATGATTTCTCTTTCACAGTTTGACACTAGGGACATTATCATATATACAATAACAAATTGGTTCATATAAATAAACAGAATATATAATAACATGAAAAACCATTTAACGTATGTATAAATATAAAGAAATAGTAGAAATGATCCGACCTAGTCGGATCCTGTCCAAACCGATTGCGTTTAGGACACAATTTCAACACTTATGATGTCGCGCTATAAAGCGGACGGGCTTAGAGATGAGGCCGCTCTGTGAAGCGGACGGTCTTTTGGTGCCGCGCTATTAAGCGGACGGACTTATGATGCCGCGCTATGAAACGGACGGGCTTAGAGTTTAGGGCCTTGAGGCTGCGCTATGGAGCGGACGGTCTTTTGGTGCCGCGCTATTAAGCGGACGGACTTATGATGCCGCGCTATGAAGCGGGCAGGCTTAGAGTTGAGGGCCTTGAGGCCGTGCTATGAAGCGGACAGTCTTTTGGTGCCGCGCTATGAAGCGGACGGGCTTAGAGTTGAGGTTGTGCTATGAAGCAGACGGTCTTTTGGTGCCGCGCTAATTTAGGGCTGTAAACGAGCCGAACCCTACCGAACCCTGGTAGGGTTCGAGCTCGGCTCGAATTTTTCGAACCTGGGTTCGCTCGGCTCGAATCGATCGAACCTTAATTTAGCAAGGTTCGCTCGGGTTCGAATCGGAATATTAGGAAACATGTTCGGTCCGGTTAAACGAAACATGCTCGAACTGCTCGAACATGTTCGCTCGAATCAGAAACCAAATTTCCGAAAACCAGATTTCCAAAAAAATACATACATTATTGGGGGATTACAATTTACAATTAGAAAATATCAAAATAAATATTATATATATATATATATAAATTTAATTATATATATATATATATATATATATATATATATATATATATATATATATATATATATATATATATATATAGTTTTTTTAAAATATAAAATAGTTCGAGCGAACGTGTTCGATCTGATTCGGCTCGATAGACGAATATCAAATACCTAACGCTCGGCTCGACGTTCGAAGGTTCGAATCGAACTCGAATCGAGCTTTTTTCGAGCCGAATACAGCGAATCGAATCGAATACTGACGTTCATTTACAGGCCTACGCGCTATTAAGGGAAACAGACTAGCGATGCCGCGCTTTGAAGCGGACGGGATGAGAGTTGCCGCGCTATGAGTGGACGGACTTATGAGGTCGCGTTATGAAGCCTACGGTCTTTTAGAGCCGCGCTATTAAGCGGACGGGATTTTCGTGCCGCACTATTAAGTGGACGGTCTTTTGGAGCCGCGCTATAAAGCGGACGGGGTTAGAGTTGAGGCTACTCTATGAAGTGGACGGTCTCTTGGTGCCGCGCTATGAAGCGGACGGTCTTTTGGTGCCACGCTATGAAGCGGACGGGCTTACAGTTGAGGCCGCGCTATGCCCCGGATGGTCTTTTGGTGCCGCGCTATTAAGCGGACGGTCTTTTGGTGTCACGCTATTAAATGGACGAATTTATGATGCCGCACTATGAAGCGGACAGGCTTGAAGTTGAGGCCGTGCTATGAAACATACGGTCTTTTGGAGCTGCACTATTAAGCGGACGGGTTTTTGGTGCTGTGCTATTAAGCAGACGGTATTTTGAAGCCACGCTATTAAGCGGATGGACTTATGGTTGGTGAAGGGAAAACCCGTGTTGATGGCGAGCTGATCTTTAGTGATTGTAACAGTTGAGAGAGCTCCAAAAATAAGGAGGCTAGTCCCGCCACTTTGGGTAGGGAGAGTTCCAAAACAAGATAGCTCGACTCGCCATATCTTGTTGGGTGAGTTCCATAAAATGTAATAATCCAAGTCGTGGAAACGAGAATAAATGCCAACGAGAGCTCGTACCTGAAGATCTCGTACTGGGAAGCTTGGGAGCTCGTACTTGGAGAGCTCGTAGTGGAAAGCGTAAGAGTTCATAATGGAGAGCTTGAGAGCTCGTACTTAGAGAGCTTGAGAGCTCATATTTGGAGAGATTGAGAGCTTGTATCTAGAGAACTCGTAGTGGATAGCTCAAGAGCTTGTACTTAGAGAGCTCATAAATGGAAGGCTCGTAATCTGGCGGCCTCATTTTGGGTGAGCTCATTCTGGCGGCCTCATATTGAGCGAACTCGTTCTGGTTGCGTCACTCTGGCGGCCTCATTTTGGCAGCCTTATGTTGGGCGAGCTCATTCTGATGGCCTCAATCTGGTGGCCTAATTCTGGTGAATCTATGATGAACACAACGAAGGTCGTGATGAAGACCTGGAGATCAAGATGAACTGGATGAAGATCCTGAGACTTGGATGAAGGTTCCGATGAATTTTTTGATGAATGCCAGTTGATCCGTGGTGTAATTCACTCTACTCATGAAATACTAGCAAGAGTACTAGGTCAATCGTAGCATAGTGAGCCCGAGTCAAGGTCGATCCCACAAAGACGATACAACACAGATAATAATTCATAAATCTAACCAAGAAGAAAACTAGTGGTCCTCAACCAACATAAGAACGGAAAAGTAATTGGTGTATCCCTCCTCACCGATCTCCTACCTTGGTATAATTAATCCTTATGTCTACGTGTCCCCATGATTACCTAATTTAACCAGAACGTGTTTCCAATTCTGTTTTAAGCTACGGGTGTAATCTCCTAGTTTTATCTACTTCATTTGAAAGGACAACAAACGTCAATATGCAGCTAACCTTCTTCGTTGGTTGTATTAACTCACACGCAATAAGTTGTAGAAAGTGCCGGCTTAAGACCGAGAACCCCCCTAATGTTGAAATAGTGTCCTAAACCCAATCGGGTTGGACCGGATCCGACCGGGTCGGATCATTCCTACTATTTCTTTGTGTTTATACATATAATGAATGGCATTAATGTTATTATATATTCTGTTTATCTCTATGAACCAATTTGTGATTGTATATATGATAATGTACCTAGTATCAAATTGTGAGAGAGAAACCATGATAGTGATTATGGTTGATGAGATCTCGACTCACTTTAAAAGGTTTGATACTTAAATGTCTCTAGTCGTATGTACTATTGCACATGACATTAATAGTACGATTAGACTAGCACGTATCAGATGTCTTCTATCTTATTAAAAGTAGGGATAGATCTCGTCTATCAAAGTGTAGAGACACTTGGACTGTACGTGGACGTGTATTAGAGAATGTGTACGTTAGACAGTGGCGGATCTGTGTGTACCAAGGGTGGGTCACGTGACCCCACTGAGATCCGGGAATTTTTTTTTAGTATTAAAACGATGTAGTTTTGTTGTTAAAAAATGTCATTTTATTGATAAAAAAATGTAGATTTAAGCTCTCGTGACCCCACTGAAACATTTTTTTGGATAAAAAATGTAGTTTTACGGTCCGGTGACCCCACTGGAAAAGATTTCTGGATCCGCCACTGACGTTA
Organism: Gentiana macrophylla; assembly: GCA_026214975.1. NCBI lineage: Eukaryota > Viridiplantae > Streptophyta > Magnoliopsida > Gentianales > Gentianaceae > Gentiana > Gentiana macrophylla. The sequence continues at coordinate 87,504,451 of CM047812.1, forward strand.
GACTAACCCACTTACTTTATTAAGTGTCGCATTATGTGGTGGTTGTGTAATTATCCTGAGACCGGAGTCTTCATGACATCACGATGTGTATTGTCATACTGACACTATTAAGGTTTGCCCTAGCCATGGGGCGATCATGCGGTAGTGATTGGGTGTGATACTGAAGCATGCGTAGGATTCATGTTGCTCGTCCGGAAATCGCGTATCCTATGATTATGAGTATATATCCGAAAGGGCCTTCTTATAAGGAATGTCTTACTCTCGTGAATCTTTGCAAAGTGGAAGTAAATGAGTTACTTCGAGAGAGCATGATATCCAGATTATAAGATACGGTCGTTGATACTTGACACTCGACGTACGACCGTATGGATATTGTAACAGCGATAGGATTCTATTTACACGGTAATCGTTTCACATGAAAGATAGTAGTCATTGCATTTGACTATTCCGATTATTGGGGGTCACGGTGTGTTGCTAGACGCTATTCCGTGATCGTTAGGTATGAAGGGCATTTCGTAATTTGCACTTTGTGCCTTCGGCCAACATATTCAGAAGACTATCGGGTCACACACATTAGAACATCTAGCCGGATTAAAATGCGGTTATAGTGATAACCAAATAAAGAAAGTTTTATTTCGACTATAAAGTGTTATAGTGATAAATTAATATGGTGGTATTTATTTATTATGAATAAATTAAATACAAGATATTAATTATGTTGATTAATTAAATATACATATAACGTATATGAATGTCGAAATTACTTAGGTATATTGATACACATGCATTTTGCAAATTAATTAATTATAACATTATATTAATCAAAGAATATTCCGGTTGCCAATTTATGGGTAAAAGGGCGCCACTTTCTAGTGTATTAGATACACTTGGACTATGTAATTTAACTAATGAGATTACCAGATATTAATATTAGATATTAATTGATTTATGAAAAATAGATTTATGATAATAAGATAAAGATAGTCAATATTAGATATTAATAATATCTTTGGAGATATTTAATATAAGATATTAAATTAAATGAGATAATTAAATCAAATATACTTTCCATATTTTATTAGGAAAATATTTTTTTTTTCTCCTCAATCTACTGGGAAGCTTCTCCAAATCAGATTGGGATTTATCTGGGGCGCACTTACCTCTACAAAAGCGAGGGTTTGACTAGCTCTTTTGTGCATCACAATTCCAAGAGACTAATAGTTCTTGTGAAAAATAAGAGAGTTTCTTAGAGAGATTTTGAGAGAGAGAAAAAGTCGGTCTAGCAACCAAGTTTTTTCGGTAGCAATCCATGATGGGATTCCGGCGAGCTGTTCGTGTGGATCACCGGTAGAGACCGAACACTTGGGTAGCTTCGTGCAGAAATTACAACCGTAGACAAAGCGTCGATCCAATTGGATCAACCAATGTATTCTCTTGTCTATTTCTTTTATGCTTGTTGCTTAAACGAAGTCAATCCTAGTTAAAAGGAAATAAAATTTGAATTCCGCTGCGTTCCTGCGTAAATTTCATAACACCTAAGTAGCTATCTTGGATTGACTAGCACATTCTTAAGGATTGATCCAGACTATGTCCTAAGTAACACTTCACTTTATCGTCCTTCATGTTAATTTACGATGTACGACTACCATATTGACTAGATCTAAATAATCACTAGTTAAACCTGTCGATCAACGTAGCTGACTCCGAATCTTCAGATTTAGGGTGACCTAAAGGTGTCCCGCGGCTGCGATATAGACCGTCGTCGTCGCGGTGACGGTGGTTCCTAATTCTGAAATTACATCGTGATGTTCTGGCCAGCAGACTTTCTTCACTTAGTCCCAATGTCCTCTTTTCATCCGAACTCACTCATCTTCAGCTCCATAACCTAGTATTCCTGAAAATCACGTAAAATGAGGTCGAACAGTACCAGATATCGGGATGAAATACAAAAATGCAGAATTAATGACCAGGGAACCGACACTAGGCAATTGACACGCATTTCATGCAATAATCTGACTGTCACTTATCAATTGAGCATAATTCGAGGCAAATAAAGACATGATTTATAGTACTGGTTTCAATGTGATCACCGGTCGGAAAACATTAAATGGGCGGTTTTGGGTCGCTGGAAAACCGAAAAATAGGTGGAGATCTTACTATTGGATGAAGACCTTAGAGATCTTGATAAGTATCTTGTAGATCTAGAGAGAAATCTTGTAGATCTGGAGGAAAATCTTGTGGAGGACTTGGAGATCTAGATGTAGATCTTGTTGAAAACTTGGAGATCCAGATGAAAATCTTGTTGAAGACTTGAAGATCTGGATGAAGATCTTGTTGAAGACGTGGCCGGAAAACAAAAAAAGGCGCTTTTAGGCCGCCGGAAATCTCAGATCTGACCGAAAAATGTTGAAAACGTCGTTTTCCTGGCAACGGAGCCAACTGATAATGTCAAAATTATCACGGTAGCGTTTACGGTGTTTATGTGGTGGATATTTGGCTAAAGTGAGTGATATTGCCGGTGGTTGCGCGGTGGTGCTCAAGAACCAGATGATGATCTTGAAGAACAAGATGAGGAAAATGTTGTGTTTATGATTATGAGTTGATCCTTAAGTGGCTGCCTGCGTCCCCTTAGCTTTGTAAGGGATCAAGCCCAATTTACGTAGTTCTGGAAGTGAAGCCTTCATCTCTTTGTAATGAATGTGATGTTGCTATTTAGAGGGTTCAGGATTAGGCCAGCTGTCGAAAGCAGGACAACTGGTGAGAGCTGACAAACTGGGAGCCTGGAGGGCCTAGCGCCTGGCGGCCCTAGAGCTTGGCGGCCCTAGAGTCTTTGGCGGGCTGAGAGCCTTTGACGGCTCAAGAGCCTTTGGCGGGCTGAGAGCCTTTGGCGGATCCAGCGCGTTTGGTGGCTCCAGAGCCTCTGTCGGGCTCCAGAGCCTTTGCTTGGGCGGCCGGACGGACCCGAATAAGGATCCGATGACCGAATTACGACTTAGGCATATCAGCTTGTAATGATCCGTGATTTGAAATTTTATATTCCGATTCATGACCGAAAATCTGAATTCAGAATTTTTTTCAAGTTTTTAACTCCTCCTTGTACCTGGGTGTTTTGTGAAATTTTGTCTAAATTATTTGGGATTTTTTATCCAATCCAAAATGATATTGGTCCACTGATAATTACTACGATCTTAATACGGAGGTTTCGGACTCGAGTCACGGCGGAGATAAAAGTGTGCGTGTATATATATTGGGCATTGTTAATGGTACCACACACGATTTACTCGGACACTACACCTCGTGCAATTTTCGACTTTGTAGAGGTCGAAATCTGTTTTCAACCACTCCAGAGTCAAAATTATGCACAAAAATCGACTCTGGAGGGATTGAAAACATATTTCAACATTTACAAAGCTGAAATTTGTATGAGGTGAGGTGCACGAGTAATTTGATTGTGGTGCAATTAACGGTGTCCATAATCCGTAAAAAAATAAATAAAAATAAAGCTTTAATATAATAAATGAGTTAAAAAGACAAGTTCGCGTCCTAAACGCCCTTCAAATTTGAAAAGAAAAAGAAAAAAAGGCCCATACAAATAGAGTCGGCGGAATCATCAGTCTTTCAGCATTATCTATCAATCAACTCTTTTAGACGTGCACTGCCGCTTGACAAGTTTCTGCTAATCGCTGAGCGCCGCCGGACTGCGGCAAAGAAGCGTTCTTGCTGAAAAATTCAAGCGGAGTTGAGAATCAACCATTTGGCAAGGGGGAAGAAAGGGGCGAAATTCAATTGTAGCAGCAACTTTCTCAGATAAAACCAAACCCGAATTCGCATGAGGAAATTCACTCCTAGGGGTTAACAACAAGCATCCCGCCTTTGATTTGCTACGTCGACGGTTTGTTTGGTATCTGTTTCTGTACGTCTATCCCAAACCCTTTTATACTCAATGAGCTAATCGTCAATTCTGCACTTCTTTTAATGCCAGAATTTATTTCCTTGTCGGTTTATTTTCTCAATTTAGGGTTTTATGCTCGGATTTTTACTTCTTTTTGTGTTCTTTTGTCGATTCACCTGCAGTTTTTATTCTGGACTTGCCTCTTTTCTTTTTTAAAGCTCCAATTTTTGTTTTTTTTTTGTTTGGGTTTTTTGAATTTTGAAGATTTCGTAATTCTTATTTGCCTTCGTCCTAAGCTCTCTTCTATATCCTTTCCACAGTTAATGCACTTGTTTATAACAGAATTTTTGTTAGGAGAAGACACATGGCCATGCACTGTCAGTCTGTCTGTGTATCTGCAGAAGTGCATGCCTTTATTTAATTACTTTTCTCTTCGAGTCATTTCTATGTCTGTCATTTGTTGGTGAACAAACTTACCGCTTTGTTCCTTCTTTCTATCATTTATTGCCATAACCTTTTCTTATATTTGTTCTGGAGAAATAGGGCAATGGTAGTCGGTGGCGAATCAGAATAAATAGTCTATGGCTAGCAGGATATTATTTTTTAATATATCAAGATTTAATGCTGGATATACCTAGTAAAAGATTCACTGGGGGCGGCCGCCGCCGGTGTCGGATGGGTGGCTCTGCCCCTGATGGTGGTATACCTGGTTTAGTTAATGGTGAATGTTGCTCAATGTATGATCAATAAAGATTTTACCTTTACTGGAATGGTATCTATAGTATTTGGCAGCATTATAGTGCTGTGCCATGATCGTAAGTGCACGGGAGGGGATCCGATCTCCATGATTGTGTATGAAACTCTGGAATTAAGTGTGGCTTATAAATTTACTGAAAAAAAACAATGCTATAAATGTCGTAGTAACAGCTGCAACTGTTCCAGGATAGATCCCACCCGAAAAACTTCTTGCGTGCATACATCTCATTTATTCAACGGTGGTGTAATTTATATTATGACTGCTTTGGGCACCAAAGCATTGTTTGTCTCAGCTAGATGGTCATAGGTCCCAACTTTCATGATTTTAATGATCTGGAGTTTATGTACATGGCCTCATAATTAGATAATCTTTATTTCACATTTATGTATTTCTATATTGCACTTTTTACCATGCACTTAACTGTTTTAAAAGTTCATTGGGCACATGCTGAGTAATTAGCAACTAGAAGTCCCATGCATACTTTGAAGAATATGTAGCTCCTTGAGTCTCGCTTGTTCTTCAAGTTTAGAAGAATGTTTCAAAGACATAAAGTGTACTGTCCAAATGTGCCATATGGGGAATGCTGGATTTAAGCTGCGATAGGCAGAAAGTCTGAAATTGTGGATTGATTGTTTAGGATTAAAGCAATGACTGGCCATGACGTGATCTCGATTTTATAAACTGCTAGTGATATTGGTACGAGCTCTGAAATATCCTAGCTCTTCCTTATAGAGTCCCAGCATATAAATTAGCAACAAGGTATTATGTTCTTTCAAAACCGATGCTGTTACTGAACAGCTCAATGATTGAATGTTTTTATTCAATTAGCAAGTAGTTTTATGGGAATGTAGTTACCAGAGTGGTACCTTCCTTGCATAACTCTACTTAGTCTGCGACATTCTATGGCCTATGCTATCTGTCACTGTAGCACAAACTCTCCTATAAACATCTTGACAATCTCTTGGAATATGTCTAGTCTCTAATGATCTATATATAGACACTATTGCAAGCTAAATTGAGTTTAAGTTGCATTCCTGGTGGAATGACGGTTGAAATTTCTGAGTAAGGAACATCCTGTGGATAGTCAATGTTAGAAAAGATAAGAAAAAAGGATGTGGAAAGAACTGTTTTATTATTTTTGAATAATATTACACAGCAGGGTTACAACCCTTTTATAATAATAAAAGACACAAACAAGACAACCCTAGCAAATTACTTCTTCCTACTTGGCTCCCAAGTAAACTCCACAAACCCTAGCGCACATCCCCGTGCCCTAATCACTAAATAAGACAAAAATAACCTTATTAATTCAACACCCCTCAAGTTGAGCATAGATATCAATCATGTTCAACTTGGACACATAATCATCAAATTGTCGCTTCATTAGCGCTTTAGTAAGACCATCACCGCTTGCAAAGGTGATGGTAGAAAAGAATACAAATCAGCCCTTCTAGCTTCTCTTTGATGAAATGCCTGCTTACTTCCACATGTTTAGTCTGTCATGTTGCACAGATCACTTGCAATAGCAATTGTTTGCTTTGTTGTCACAGAATCGACCTTCATAGCATCGCAACAGTGAGATATAGATCATCCAAAGACCCGCTTGACCATAACTCTTCACATATCCCCTGTGCCACAGCTCTAAACTCGGCTTCAGCTGAGCTTCTAGCCACCACATCTTGCTTTTTGCTCCTCCAAGTAACCAAATTTCCCTGCACAAATGAAAGCAAGACCAGTAGTAGACTTCCTATCTTTAGAGCCAGCCCAATCAGCATCAGCATATACTTCCACAAACCTTTTTTCCACCTTTTTGAACAACAACCCTACTCCAACCGTTCCCTTTAAATACCTCAGAATCCTCACCACCGCTTGATTACGAGATCGCTGGGCATGCATAAACCGACTCACCACTCCAACGGCAAAGGAAATGTCGGCCTTGTGTGAGCCAAATAAATCGATCCGCCAACCAACCTTTGATATTGCTCTCTCATTAATCGGTTCTCACCATCGCCTTGATCCAACTTCACATTTTGATCCATAGGTGTACTAGCGTGTTTACACCCCAACATTCCTGCTTTACACAAGAGATCCAACACATACTTCCTTTCAGGACACCACCATCCCCTCTTGGGCCTAGCTACCTCCATTCCCGTGAAATACTTCAAAACCCCAAGATCTTTAATTTCAAATTCCTAGCCGATTTTTGCTTCACCAGATTAATCCCAATCACATCATCTCCAGTGAGGATGATATCATCCACATATACTACTAGGACTACCATCTTTCCTTCTCTGGACCTCTTCACAAATGAGGTATGATCTGAGTGCCCCTGCTTAAAACCTATCTTTAGGACAAACTGCCTAAACCTATCAAACCATGCTCTTGGACTTTGCTTTAACCCATACAGAGATTTCTTCAATCGACAGACCTTGCCTCCAAACTGACTAGCAAGTCCTGGGGGAGGATCCATGTATACCTCCTCCTTGAGTGTCCCATGAAGAAATGCGTTCTTCACATCAAGTTGAAACAATTGCCAGTCTAGGTTCACAGCTATGGAGAATACAACCTCACAAAAGATTGAGCTTAGCCACTGGTGAGAAAGTCTCAGAGTAATCAATTCCATAAGTTTGGCTATAGCCCTTGGCTACCAACCTAGCTTTATATCTCTCAACCTCACCATTAGACTTGAACTTAATGGTGAACACCCATCTACACCCCACAGCTTTCTTTCCCCATGGCAAATTCACTACTTCCCAAGTGCCATTCTTCTCCAAAGCCCTGATTTCCTCTTAAACCAGCAGCCCTCCACTCAGTACATATAGAGCTTCCTGAATATCCTTTGGAATTTGATGTTCAGACACACTAGTAAGGAAGGCTTTGTGGGATGGTGACACATTTTGATAGGTTAAGTAGTTTTGTATAGGTATCTAGGATTTTAGTGCAGGCCCGTGGTGGTTTTCTAATTGCAATGGGAACATCCAGTAAAAGATCTGGACTATTTGTCATGGTCTGTTTTTTAGACTGTCTTTTAGGCTTAGGAGTGGATGGTTCATCAAGATCTGGGACCAAGGGTACTGTATCAGGCTGTGCATCAAGGTCTGGGATTAGAGGCTCAAAGTTTGGTGACTCAGATTCCTCCATATCATTTGGTTGCACAGGATGTGCTGGTTCAGTTCTTGGCAAATCTACCCTGAGGCTCCACATGCTCTCTGGATTTAGGATAAGTCCTAAAATATGTTTTTCCCGTAGTCTTTGAGTAGTCTTGGGAGTTTTAGGGTTTGATCACTCACACGAGGTGATTTACCACCTGTTTCTCCCAGATCTTCCAACACCTGTTCATTATTGATGATTTCCATAGGATTTGGCATACTAGACTCATCACCCCCAACCACAATGTACTGAAAATCAGCCACATCTTCTGGAGTCATAATCCCCCCCTGAAGATGGTGCTTGTCATAGTACATTGTGTTTTCAAAAAAGGTGATATCCATTGTTTCTATGACTCTTCGTTTACCAAAATCAAAAACCCTATACCCCCTTTTATTGGCAGAATACCCCAAAAACATACACTTAGTGGCTCTAGGATCCAACTTCCCTTGGTGATAGGTGTGTGCAAATGCTACACACCCAAATACTTTGAGAGGAAGATCCTGGACCAATCTAGTGTTTGGAAAGTTACTTTTTAATTCATTTAAGGGAGTTTTAAAGTCTAAAATTTTAGAGGGAAGCCTGTTGATTAAATAAACTGCAGTGAGAAGAGCCTCACCCCACAAGAATTTAGGGCACTTAGAGGACAACATGATGGATCTGACCACTTCCAGGACATGTTGATTTTTCCTCTCTGCCACACCATTCTGTTGGGGTGTATTAGGGCATGAGCTTTGATGGATCATGCCTTTTTCAGAAAAAAAAACTGGCCAAAAGATTGTTATAGTACTCAGTTCCATTATCAGTTCTTAAAATTTCAATTTGTGTATGAAACTGAGTGCTAATCATGGTATAAAATTTTTTAAAGGCTTTCTCAACCTCAGACTTCTCCTTTAATAGATAGATCCAGGTAACTCTTGTGTGATCGTCTATAAAGGACACAAACCATCTCTTCCCAGTCATAGTTAGGTGTCTGGAAGGACCCCAAACATCACTATGAATAAGAGTAAATGGTTTAGTGGGTCTGTAGGGTTTTGGAATGTAAGTGCTCCTCTTATGTTTAGACAAGGCACAAATTTCACATTGAAAATCAAAACTCTTTTTATTAATAAAAAGTTTAGGAAACAATTTATTCAAATACCCAAAGCTAGGGTGACCTAATCTAGTATGCCACATCATTATTTCATCATTAGATGACAGACTAGAAGTACTAAAACAATGATTCTTAGGAAATAACATATTTTTGAACTACCCTCCTCCTCGAGGATGTAGAGCCCTTCTTTGATTCTAGCACCGCCAATCACCTTCCCCAAAGTCACATCCTCGAAACTCACAAACAGTAGGAGAAAAGATTAATTTACAGCTGGGTCACGAGGCCAACTTGTGAATCAAATTAAATTGCATGAAAGTTTGGGAACATGGAGACATCATGAAGAGTAATAGAGGCGATGGTGGCATCGAACCCTTTCCACCACTCACGAAAAAGATCCATCTCGCCACTCTTACTTTCGATTTCCTCCACATGGAAAATAGGAACCGAACATTTTGGAGCATGGGGTCATGTGATCTATTGCACTGAATCAAGGATCCAGTGTGCTCCAGCATGGGATTCAAGGGCTGTAAAACAGATGCCATACCGACTCGGCAAGAAGTACACATTGTGGTTTAGAGGGTCGCTTTGAGGGCCGAATGTGTGTCGACTTGCTAGAAGGGTACTCGGTAGCTCTATCTCGCTCCTTAGTCAAAGAAAACCGCCCAGACTCGTCGGACTTGGATCGGATGATACTTGGTTGCTCCTCATCTCACCAACATTCCCAGATTGACCCTTTGGCTTCCAGTTATCGGTTTGCCATGAATTGCCCAAAGAATTTTCTCGGTTATGCCCTCTGTTTTTGCAAAGGTCACACCACAATTTCTGCTTTCTTGCCTCTGTTATCACCTTTAGCAATCAACAAGGCCGATGATTCAAGGTCTTGTCCCCAGATTTACGATTTTAAAGAGAATCGATCCATTGTGCATAACCTTCCTCCTTGCTTCTTCCTTCTAACTTCTCGCAAACACCTCTCTCAATGATGGGAGGGCTTCCTTCCAAGGATCCTACCCGTGCACTCATCCAAGTCATAGTTTAAACTCTGCTTTAGAAAGGAATACACCCTTTCATTTTCTTCTCTTTTAAAATTTAGTGTCGTCCCCAAAAAAATCCCATGTGTCCTCATGACACATATCAATTCTTGCCAAAGTGTGACTATCTCATTGTAGTAAGAGGTCACATCCTTGGCTCCTTGCTTCAAATTCCACATTCTTGTTTTAAGATGGTAGATTTGTGAGGAGTTTTCTAAGTCCGAATACAACTCTTTGACTGCTTCCCATATGTCTTGGGCGGTGTGTAGACATATATGGGGTCTGGCTATGGTCCGTTCCATCGAGTTAATCAGCCATGCCTTGACCATGGAGTTTTCGGACTGCCATATACTGTGCCTGGGGTCAGTGGCAGCCGGTTCTTTGGTTGCACCAGTCAGAAATCCTAATTTGCTGCGTCCATCAATGGCTAGTTTGATGGTCTGTGACCATTCAAGGTAATTTTTGCCATTTAATTTGCCAGGTACCAGCAACAGGGAGGAATTGTTGAAGGTTCCTTCCTCACTGTTTGCTCCAGAATTCGAGGACTGACCAACAGCAGGAGAATTGATCAATTCTCCTGTAAAAGCTGCACGGTAATTCATGTTTGTAGGGTTTAATCGAACCTACTCTCTGATACCATGTTAGAAAAGATAAGAAAAAAGGATGTGGAAAGAACTGTTTTATTATTTTTGAATAATATTACACAGCAGGGTTACAACCCTTTTATAATTATAAAAAGACACAGCCGCACAACCCTAGCAGCCGCCTTCCCTACTTGGCTCCCAAGTAAACTCCACAAACCCTAGGCGCACATCCCCTGTGCCCTAATCACTAAATAAGACAAAAATAACCTTATTAATTCAACAGTCAAGAATTTATTCTTTGATGAAGAGACTACTTCGCTTGACATCATTGTGAGAGAAAATCTTTTGTTTGACCGTGGCCTCAGTTTTTTGTGGCGTGTTTATTTCTTTCTCTTAAGGGTAGCCTTGGTGTAGCAGTGAAAGTTTTCACCATGTGACCATGTGCAGTGGGCCTAAAACGGCTCAGCCTTTCCCCTAGCCTACGCTGGACTGCTATTTGTTTGTTTCCTTCTATGTTTTTATTTATTACATTGACATTTCTGCTCTGGTGCAAAATGACTACTTTTTATTTCACTTCATTTATTTATTGAATAATAATTGGCCTCCCTTTTTGAATTCAGAAGTGTATTTTTCTTTTTCTTTTGCAGAGGTTGGCATTTCTATAGTGACCGGCTTTTGGATTAGTGTGATTTTCACCCTGTTACAACTTAGAAGCATGGGCAGCACATTCAATCCACAAATTTTGGTGGAAAAGCTTGCAAAGCTAAACAGCTCACAGCAAAGCATTGGGAGTATCCTTTTTTTTGTTCGAAGCTAATGGTTGTTTTGGTTATGCTAACGAGTTCTTAACCAAATTATTCTCATAGGCTCACTTTTGTTTCAAGTCTGATAATGAACTGAATTTACAAATATAAAACTGTTTTTCATACTATATTGAGCTCAAAGATAACTGATTTATGGGTGGGTACCTGGTTACTCTGTAAGACATCAAATCTACATTTGTTTATGTTATCTTGGCATGGGGTGCTTCTTTTTCCTGTTACACTTAGAACATATGGCAATAAAAACAATGTCATGTATATGCACTGCTTCATTATGTTAGAATGTTGCAAATTCGTTTTGTGCTTGTCCTTTTTAAGTTTTGTGTATTCTCCAGAATTACTTGCACCGACTTTATTTGATTCACAAACGTTAGGGTTATGTTAAACATTTCGATGACGTGTATAAGCATTTGTGACATAATCAAATAGATCCTGGCTAGTGGTGTTGCACTATGTCGCAAAATTGTGCAAGTTATCCTTAACGTTATTAAGCTTTGTCACATTGGTGCATTTTTCACATGAACAAGGCCAAGCAAGTTGTTGAGACATGGGACAGGCAATTTCATTGCTCTCCACGTGATCAGAGACTGGCTTATCTGTATCTCGCGAATGATATACTTCAGAACAGCCGGCGAAAAGGTGCAGAGTATGTTGGTGAGTTTTGGAGGGTTCTTCCTGAAGCTCTTCGTGACGTCATTGAAAGCGGTGACGAGGCTGGAAAGAATGCCGCACTGCGTCTAGTATGCATCTTGTCCTTATTTTCTTCTCCTTTATTTTGAATATTTATTCTAAGGTGGGGAGTTCTCTTTCTCTCTCTTAATTTGATGAGAGGGCCTGTTTTTGTGCTTTGCCATTCGTCTTTTGTGGTCAATGATCCGTTGCATATATTGATCTATCCAGATTTTGTTCTTGTTCTTGTTCTTATCTCGTCTTTTACACCTCCCCCTAGGAGCTATTTGTAATTTTTCTTCAGTTGGATGTCCACGATGTGCTGGTGCCTTCTTGACTATAATTGCATTGTTTTCTGATTCTAAAGGGCAAAAAGGACAAAAATAAAATAAGTACCAAGGTTCACACTTCACATGTTAAATCTCTAGAGTTGTAGTAAGACAGTTTTTCTCTTTGGGTATACAGCATTCCCTGATTTTCTCATTCATGTAAAAGGAGCTAATTAGCAAATGGTAGCATATAGATATCTGGAATCTATGCTATCTATGAGGCCAAAGCTTTACAGTGATAAGAAGGGTGCTTCTGATTTCCGAGATTGCTCTCTCTTGCAAGTTGCAATGGAAAATGAGATGAAATCTGTAGAAAGGAAGGCAATATTTTGTATCTGCACATAGTTCGAGCAGCATAGATATCCTGAAGCTTTGTTATCCATTAGCCCAAAGCTTTACAATTTGTTGGAGTAAAAAGGGTGCTTTTGATTTCCAAGATTGTCCTCTCTTGCAAATTTTAATGGAAAATGAGATGAAATGTATAGAAAGGAAGGCAATATTTAATATATCCACATAGTTCGGTCTAACTATCTTGGCCTAACTATCTTGGCGTGATGGATGATTTAAGATTACTCACGAACTTGAGTACCTCTCGTTATGCATTCACGTTCTTTGCCTTATGTTAATATTGGAGTATAAAGTATAATGTAGTTTATGTATCATATTGTTATATATTTTTTACATGTTACATAGGCCGGTTATTTACTTGTAAATGACAATTTAGATAGCCCACTCTATAAAGGGTACTCTAAGTAGTCATTATTACTAATAGTTAACTTTTTCTCTTTCCTAGTTAGGCATGCTTTACTTTAAGCTCAACAGTCTTTTGTAATTTCCTATTTATTCAATTTGGTTTGGCTGAGTTAAATAATAAGAGTTAATATTTTCTCTTAATCTTCTTCTTCTTCATTCTCTCTAAATTACTTTATGGTAGCAGAGCCCTGAACTTATTTCAGGCAATCGATCTACTTTTTTCTTCTCTTAAGTTTTGTTATTTCACCATGACAGATACTGAATCTACTCCCTCTTCTATTTCTCTCTCATTTAATGGAGTTGATAATCCATCACTCCAAATCACCTCTAAAAAATTGTCTGGACCAAATTATGTTCCATGGTCTCAGTCAGTATATACTTATGTCTTGGGCAGAGGAAAGAAAGGATACCTCACTGGATACTCTACACCTCCCACTGACAAAAACTCAAAGGAGTTTGATACATGGGAAACTGAAGATGCAGTTGTAAGATCTTGGCTTATGAATTCTATGATAGAAAAAATAAGTTCAAACTTTTTATATGCAAAATCAGCTCACAATATTTGGAAGAAACTGGAGTCCTTATACTCTAATGAAGGTAACTATGTTCAAGTTTAAGAAAATTGAAACTCAAGCTAAGAAATACCGTCCAAGCCGGGATGACCAATCAATGAGTATTTCAATGCTCTAACCAATCAATGGGAAGAGTATGATCAACTTACAATCAAGGAATGGAAATGCACAGGGGATGCGACATTTCATAACAAGGAAGTGGAAAGAGATAGGTTACTAGACTTCCTGGGAGGTCTAGACACTACGTATGAAGCAGCTAGGGAAAGAATTCTTGCCATATCCCCCTTCCCATCTATTGATGATGCATTTAGTATTTTGAGAAAGGAGGAGTGCAGAAGAGGAGTTATGCCTATACCTGGAGGTATACTGCCAACTCCAGGAGAAGTAACATCAGCTTTTAAAGCTTCTGAATCAGATGCTGCTAATGCAGCTTACAACAAATACAAGAGGAGTGAGAATTGGGCCAATCTCTTGTGTGATCACTTCACCGTAGAAGAAGGGTCATCTTAAGGAAAATGTCAAGCACTACATGGGAAACCACCCCATCTTCTCAAAAATCAGCAAGTCAAGACTGGTGGTAGAGGTAATGAAATGAACAAGGCTTATAGTGTTTTAAGGGGACAAGGGTTCTCGAAGAGAGCGGATGAACACCCTCCGGATGATGTTCAAGAAACTTCAACCACGACCTCTTCGAATCGCTTTGTTGGAGCAACTACACACGAAGGCCACAAATGGATTGTTGACTCAAAGTGCTACTAGCCATACGACAGTGAACTTTCTGCTTTTGAAACTTTCACAAGTATTGATTCTCATCACTGTGTTACTATAGCAGATGGTTCTTCAAAAAGGTGTTAGGAAAAGGTAGAGTTAGACTTCAACCCAACATTACCCTAGAAAATGTCCTCTATGTTCCTAATCTCAATTGTAACCTTCTCTCAAAAACGCTTTGTAGAGATAGAAAATGCTCACTAACTTTCTCGGATACCCATTGTGAGTTTCGAGATCCTGAGTCTATGATGAAGATTGGCAGTGCTAAGAGTACTAAGGGGGGTCTCTGTACCTGTTTCATAGCAAGCTCTTAGAGGAACCAAGTGGATTAGTGGCTAGTTTAGATTCTAAATGTAACAAAATTATTCACTTACATTTTAGACTAGGCCATCTTAATTTTGTGTACTTGAAAAAGTTGTATCCCTCTTTATTTTCTGGAGTTTGTATGGAAAATTTGAAATGTGAATTTTGCATTCTTGGTAAACAAACTAGAAATGTTTACAAATATGTTCCCTATACACCTACTGCACCCTTTGCTCTTGTCCACACTGATGTTTGGGGTCCATCTAGGGTCTCAAACCTATCCAAAAAACCTTGGTTTGTCACATTCATCGATGACCATTCCAGAACTTCATGGGTCTATCTAATGAGCCAAAATCGATGTTGCGACCATATTCACAAACTTCTACAACTTTGTTGAAACACGCTTTAAAACCAAAATTCGATCCTAAGATCGGACAATGGGATCGAATACTTTAATTCTCACCTTTCTCCTTTCCTCATCGAAAGTGGAATTGTCCATCAATCCTCCTGCACAAACACACCTCAACAAAATGGGGTAGCCGAGAGGAAAAATAGACATCTCGTAGAGGTTGCCGTAACCTTGATATTTACCTATAATGTTCCTATTTTCTATTGGTGTCAAGCGTTACTAATCGCCACATACTTGATCAATAGAATGTCTTCAGGATGTTGAAATTCAGGACCCTAGTGATGTCCTAAAAGGTGTCTACCCTTGCACAAAACTTCTATCAGATATCTCTCTAAAGATATTTGGATGTACTGCATTTGTCCACAATCATAATCCCAATAGAGGAAAGCTTGATCCTAGGTCTGTTAAGACCATCTTCCTTGGATATTCTCCTACAAAAAAGGGGTACAAATGCTTTGACCCCAAAACACATAAAACCTACATCACCTTTGATGTTACCTTTATTGAAGATCACCTTTCTATTCCAAGTCGAAAATTAAACCAATTAAACATGACTTACTCACCGAAAATATCACACCCCCGCTTATTATTGTTGATGCACCCATCATACCTACACTGTATTCCCACCAACAAACACTCCCATCAACTCGAAAAAGAAGTTATTATTTACACCAGAAAATTGGAGACTGTGGCTACTCTTTGAATCTTGAATGACTCACATATCCAAATTTATTCAACAACCTGATTACTCATCTACTTTACCTACCTCTTCTGAATCACATACTGACCTTCCACCTCCTATTATTGAGCCTGAACTGCCTATTGCCCTTAGAAAAGGTAGGAGAGAATGCACTCAACACCCTATTCAGAAATTTGTGGCCTATAGTAAGGTCTCACCTCATTACCAAGCATTCTTGTCTAATATTGACACTTACAGTATCCCTAATTCCATTGAACACGCCTTAAGTGATCCTAATTGGAAAAGTGCTGTTTTTGAAGAATTGTCTGCTTTAGATAAAAATCATACTTGGGATTGTGTTCTTAAACCACAGGGAGTGAGACCAGTTGGGTGTAGATGGCTCTTTACCATCAAACACAACCCAGATGGTACCATTAACAGGTACAAGGCAAGGCTGGTTGCTAGGGGTTTTACTCAAACTCAAGGGATTGACTTTAATGAAACATTTGCACCAGTGGCAAAGCTAAACACTGTCAGAATCTTGATTTCTATTGCTGCTGTTCTGAATTGGCCTCTCTATCAAATGGACATTAAAAATGCCTTCTTAAATGGGGATTTGAAAGAGGAAGTATATATGCACTATCCCCCTGGTTTCATGCTTAAACTCAATCATGTACTGAAGTTAAACAAAGCTATCTATGGATTAAAGCAATCTCCAAGGGCCTGGTTTGACAGGTTTACCAAGGCTATGAAGGAAGCAACTTATCATCAAGGGCACAGTGATCATACAATGTTCTACAAACATGATCATTCTGGCAGGGTAACTATTCTCATTGTGTATGTTGATGATATCATCTTCACAGGAAACTCAGAGGAAGAAATCAGCTCTTTGAAGTACTTCCTGAATCAGCAATTTGAAGTAAAGGATCTAGGACCACTAAAATACTTCCTTGGTATTGAAGTTGCTAGGTCATCCAAGGGTATCATACTCTCTCAAAGGAAATACACTATGGACTTATTATCTGATTATGGCTTGTTGGGGTGCAAACCTGTTAGTACACCCCTTGATAATACTGTAAACTTTGGGAAGGATGATGATGGTCCAGACATTGAAGCAGAAAGATATCAAAAACTTATAGGGAGATTAATCTACTTATCTCATACCAGGCCAGACATATCATTTGCTATTAGCAAACTCAGCCAATTCATGCATTCACCAAAGGAAATACACTACAATGTCAGCTTGTCACTCTTAAGATTTTTGAAAGGAATCCAGAAAGGGTATACTATTCGAATCAAAGGAAATACGTAATTGAGGCATATGTGGATGCCGATTGGCGGTCGCAATATTGATAGAAAATCAACCTCTGGATGGTGCATTTACGTTTTGAAAATCTGGTTTCTTGGAGAAGCAAGAAACAATCATTGTGGCTAGAAGTTCTCTGAGGAGGCTTAGTACAGGCAATTGCAGTATGATGTATGTGTGAGATATTATGGGTACTGAGAAGATTATGAGGAACTAAGACTTGTTATTTCTACTCCTACTTGCCTATACAAAGGACGGTCAATCTGCTATCGAGATCACTAAGAATCCTGCACAACATGACAGACAAAAACATATTGAGATTGATAGGCATTTTATCAAAGAGAAGATGATGAAGGGTGAGATTCTTCTATCTTATATCAACTCCAAAAATCAAGTGGCTGATGTGTTCACCAAAAGTCTGCATAGTACTTCACTACTAAAGTGTATTGACAAGCTTGGTCTGCTAGATATCTACATCCCAGCTTGAGGAGGAGTATTGGAGTATAAAGTATAATGTAGTTTATGTATCATATTGTTATATATTTTTTACATGTTACATAGGCCGGTTATTTACTTGTAAATGACAATTTAGTTAGCCCACTCTATAAAGGGTACTCTAGGTAGTCATTATTACTAATAGTTAACTTTTTCACTTTCCTAGTTAGGCATGCTTTACTTTAAGCTCAACAGTCTTTTGTAATTTCCCTATTTATTCTGGCTAGTTTGGCTGAGTTAAATAATAAGAGTTAATATTTTCTCTTAATCTTCTTCTTCTTCATTCTCTCTAAATTACTTTAGTTAATGTGTATGTGTTATTTTGATTCATATTCAGATCAATATCTGGGATGAGAGGAAAGTCTTTGGCTCTCGGGGCCAGATTCTCAAAGACGAGTTTGTTGGAAGACAAATGGATAATGGCAGTAGAGATGGAAAGCTTGTCGGATGCAAACTGGTATTGCATTAATTAGATCATTGCCTAATATAGATGTGTCCTCACTTTTCTACTTTACAATGTATCATTTTTTTCTACTCGTACTTTGCAAGCAGAGACATGCTTCTGGAAATACGGTGGATAGAATTGTTTCAAGTTTTCAAGTTCTCTATGGTGGTCAGCTGGATGAGGATGTCGCACTAAATAAATGCAGGGATGCTATGAGATATATAGAGAAAGTAGACAAGGAAATCATGGCGGAGCTGGGTTCAGGTATGTCCTTGATCACCTATCGATTCACTATATTGTTTGTTGTACTGTTTACTGCTTGGCATGATACTTGAACATGTAGAAAATCATTATAGTTCTCACTTTGCAATTAGAAGATGAATAATCTATTTTATCAGTAGGTTTTCTCCGTCTTTCATGTCAGGAGGACTGTGGTACTGTCTTAACAGTTCGTATGGAACCGGTACTTATATGTTAAGATATTGGAGCCGCTTAAGTGTACTCTCTCCGTCCCTAAATGCAAGTCATTCCAGCATTGTGGTTTTGTCCCTTAATACAAGTCATTTACTATACCAAGAGAGCATTTATTGACATTTTTCCTCATCTCACCCCTAATTTATATCCATCCAACCATTTTTAATTACTTTTCAACCACTGCATTTATTATAGTCAAGGGTGTATTTTGGCATTATAGTAATTACTTAATAACACTTGCCACTTTCTTAAACTATGTGAGAATTCTAGAATGACTTATATTTCATATTGCCTGCAATAGTTTGAAGATAATCCTGAACTTTTGAGTTTCTTAGATTTTAAATAGCAACCAATAAGGAACTGGGATGATATATGCTTTTTGTCGTTGCAGTTTCTTAATAGATCAAAAACTACATACAGATTTTTCGTAGCAGCTTCGGTATATCCAATTATGCAAAGAAAAAGACAACATAAGAATGTGACATTATATAATTATATGGCCTCTCCATATGCTTTCAGTTCTTGTAGAAATCAAGAGTCCTAGATTAGATTTCAGTTAGTCCTTGAATTCCTTCTTGTAGTTGACTGCTTTTGATTCGAGTGTCTTGTTGAGAGAATACTTGATTAACCACTCCTATTGTACATGACTAGTCCTGTATGTAGTTTTATTATCCTGGTTGATCAACTACATTTTCTTCGTATATTACTGTTCTTTGTTATTAACCGTGCTTTTCTTCTTACCATGTCTTGAATAGGCCATCTAGATGGAACTGATTTTCTGGACGAGCTTAAGGGGCAGCATGCTTTATTGAGTGATTGTATTCAACAGCTAACAACCATTAAATCATCTAGGACAAACCTGGTCAATATCCTTAGGGAGGCACTTCGCGAGCAGGTTTAGTACTTGAAGTTTACATGTGTACTCTTTGGTTGATTTTTATTTTATTTTATTGTTCACTTGTTTTTGATTGTGGTTCTCTTACTGCTGCTTTCAGGAGCTTAAGCTGGATCAGGTTCATAATCAGCTTCAGGTAATTATTTTGTGGATAATGAATGCCGAGTATTCTGATACGGTATTTGCTAAGAGCTTTAGACAAGATCCCTGTACTTTTAAATTTGCTTCAAGTGTAGAGGCTATTTATGTTGAAGGTCCATGTCTCTTTTTCTTTTTTAACTAAGGAACATGTGGGCTGAAATGTTGATTAGGTGCTGGGGACTGGGGTATAACAACACAACACAGTTATTGCATGTTTGTTCTTTCTCCCTCACAAGGATAATGAGCATGGGAAAGTGAGGCCCTTCTGTTCGTCATTTATATACGTTTGCATTATTGAAGTGGTTCAAATGCAATACTGTTAGAATTAAGCATGCATTATGTTTCTTTTTCCAAATAGAAACGGTTAGAACAAAGAGACTTTTTTAACCACATACAGTACACTTAAAAAATTCCTGGCATATAAAGATACTTGAACCTGAAACGTTCCAAGAGGGCATTAACATGTTTTAAGACTAGGGCAAAGCCTCATCGGCAATTAAGCATGCAGTATGTGAAGATGGCAATCTTTTTTTTTTTTTTTTTTTGAAGGGATGAAGATGGCAATCTGATGCATTACAAAGACATTTATTAGTAGAGAAGTGAACTTTTGCTTTCTGTCAGGCTCCGATAATGTTTAAAAAAGGTCTCATTGGAGGAATATTTTAAGTTTTTCCTAGGATTAATATCAATGTTGGTAAATTATTGTTCTATTGGTTTCTTTCCTTCTGAAAAGGTATAACAAGGAGAGTTTAATTTAATAGTGTTGTTTGTTGTTGCCCTTTCAGGCTGCTCACGTACTTTCCGAACAGGCAGACAACATGTGCAGAGAGTTGCTGATTTCTAACAGCAATGGGCAAATTCCACCTGAGCATATCCGCAAGGAAAATCGCGTGCCACGAGGGCCTCATGATTTTGCGCCTGAAAACAAAGAACATGTAGCTCCAGTGATGTATACAAGACAGGTTCCTTTTGGTGGAAACTCTGATCACATGGTTGATGATCCAAAAGCAACTGCAGCAGTTGTAGCCGCGAAGCTTACTGCTTCCTCTTCTTCAGCACAGATGCTAAGTTACGTTTTGACCTCCCTAGCATCCGAGGGTGTGATAGGCAGTGCCTTAAAAAAAGAATCATCTTCCGGTGAGTTTCCCTCTGAAAAGCGTCTAAAGATTGAGAATGACCATCCGTCTTATGTGCCTTCTGAAACCCATTTCTCATCGCATCCTGAAACCACCATTAGCAACCCGACATCATCTTTGGATATGAATTCTTCATATGAAAGACCACCACCTCCGTCGTCTCCTCCACCTATTCCGCCGCTTCCACCCATGCAGCCTTATCCTGTTCCCCAGTACATTCCGGTTGCTGTTCCTAGCATAGGTGATGGTGGGTCATATGGATATGGTGGTGAAGGTCAACAGCTGCCATTGGCCATGCCGGGTTATCCAACAGTTGCTTCGTACTCGGGTCTTGGAAATGCAACCTCCTACCAGGGTTATACAGGTGAAGGTGTTTTTTATGGTCAACAACAGCAGCAGACTTCATCCTTGCCAATGGCTCCAGTCAGTCGTCAATAGCCAGACGACGAGACGGGACGGAAAGGAATTTTGGAGCTTTTTGTACCTTTTTGATGGAGTCTAGATTTAGGTCTGTAACTTCTTTGCACTTTAGGTGCCTGTTTTTCTTCTTTTAATTTATACTTTTTAAAGTGGGAGAAAGTAATTACTAGGTGGTGCACATGGGGTAATATTTTTTGGTAGGTAATTGCTTGTGGGTTGTAACTTGTAACTTTCATCTCTGATTGTTTTTTTTTTTTTTGGTGTGGATTTTTTAGTTTAGGAAGGAGTTTAAAATTATTTCTTATTTTAATGACATATACTATAAATCGAAGTGGATTGCTTTCCCTTTCAGTATTTTGTTTATGGTTTTGTGTGATCTTTCTATAGTCGAATTTACTTTCTGGTTTGAAATTGCTGTTTTAGGTCCATTTTCAAAAACCAAAATTTATATAACTTAGAACTGTTTTGGAAAGGATCATTTAAGATTTATCATAGTAAATGTTAGCTTTTTATAGAATATACTTCTTCAAGTTGATTTTCAGTTAGCACCTTAAAATAAGAGCGGTCATTTCTTGAGAAAATAAAACAACAATTTAAAATAAGCTAATCAAAAGGCATAAGACGACTATCATTTGCCATTTTTTTCTTTTGAAGTGGACTTATAATTTGAGGTGGATACTATTAGAGTAATTCCTGAAAGACAATTTATTATGATTGTTTTATAATTAATATAAATGATAAATTATTTTATTATTTCCTTTGTGGATTTAAATAATACACTACTGAAAATTCTAAGTTGTATAATATGTATGTATAAAACTTAGTGTGTGTCACACAAAGAATAAAGTTTATTGTGATACGGTCAAACTGTTTAGTCCGTGGTGAACTTAATCAAAGTATGAGGTATAACAATTAAACCACTATTACCGTACTTAAAACACTTTATGATGTAACTGTCTTATCCGGACCATTTATATTTGCTATCTATGTGCGGCTTTTCTATACGACTCGATCATATAGGACCAATATCGATTTAATTTGCATTTCTCATGTAATTCCATGATGGAGTCATCTTAAAATCACAAGATGATCATATATGAATTAATCTTAATCTTGAGGTGATTACATACTCTTGCTTGTTTCAAGATAGAGTTTGTGCCCGTTAAGCACTGCTAAGTGGTGCGGTCCAAATCACTTTCACGTTGTGGCGCGGTCCAAAACTGCATTAGACTTTCTTAACATTCTTGGCCTTCGAACTGGTTGCAGGCAGATTCTTAGACTATTCTGCTTTGCTGAACTGACATGATCTAGTCCTAATCTGATCGTTTCTATCAGTCTTAGTCTTTTCAGCCATCAAGATACTATAATCTTGATTTCTCGCTGATGATGCTAAATAAAGCACCAGTGATGTGTCAAGGCTGCTTGGAATCTAGGGGTGAAATAGAAAGAAGATGCAATATGAATAAGATGGTGCCTTTTATGGAAAGATGAGAGTTTTTATGTTATACGGCTGAGTTCAAGAATGTGTCTTGAATTGCCTACGTATCCTGTTTTTTAATCCAGGAATCCAGCCCCACGTAGTTCCTGGATGTATGTATTTATAGGCACATGTCCCTCTTCTGCCCTAAATTAAGGGCGGTTTAGTCTATTGACAAATATGACCTTGGCTTCCTGTCCAAGTTACTCTTCAGATATCGGACTGAAGCGTCTGCTGATATCGACTCGATGGTCATCGTCATGGTCATGCCGATGTGGAAACCTTTAACATAATTACTTTATCATACATATGATCTCGCTCATGTCGAGACGGTTCACCCGGCTCGACATCCTCGTCATATCTGGACTCTCTCCGCATTCCAGCTGGACCATTCAGATAATTCCACGTGGAAGGGTGGCATATCGTATCGTCACTCGCCTAATTTGCCACATAGGTTTTCTGTCTTTCAAACTAAATAGTCATAGCAAAGGCATCTTGGATTTCTGGAAAAGGCACCATCAACATAGCCTGAGACACCGTTCGCTCGAACTCATCCCTTATTTCAATAACTTCATCACATGTTATGTCTTCATGAGATCTAGCAGAGTTTGTATGGCATCACAATGGCATTGTGGCTCATATTTACATACTGGAATTGGCCTGATGGCTTATATTCACTTTCATGTTATGTCTTCATGAGATCTGTGAAATATTGGTTCACTGAATCTTCTCCTTGATTTAGTGAATTCATCTCCTCAAGAATGTCTGATAATCTGAAGGCATCAACAGTTTCAAATCTTTGAGCAAGGTTCTTCCAATAAGCTTCAACACTCTTGAAATAAATCAAACTTTGTGCAATTGTATTCTCAATTGAATTCAAGAGGCAGGTCCTGACCATTGTGTCACATTGCATCCAAACTTGAAAATCAGCTGAACTCACATCCGGTGTTTTGATTGAACCATCAACAAAACCAATCTTGTTCTTTGTAATCAGAATCATCTCCATAGACATGTTCTGTGGATGAAAATTATTGCCATTCATTAATGGCTGACCCAAGAATGATGAAGGATTCTCGTTGGGATGAACGTAAAAGAGATTAGATGGACTCAGTTCCTGCTTCTTAGCTGCCATGGTTATCAAGAACAATCTCTGATCACACAACTTTACAGAAAATACAATAAAACGATCAAGAATTGACCAAGAATTGGATTCTAACTCCAAAACTAAAAGAAAATCAGTTTTGGGTTAAAGATCAGAGTTAGCACAATCTGAGCAAAAACGCTATGATACCATGCTGAAATTGATGAAATTGAAACAACAAGAGAAAATAAAATGCGGAATCTTATCGATCAAAGTATAACTTAACTATATTAGTTATAACCGAAAAGTAAGTTACAACCAAAACAGTCTGATGAATACATAGTCAACTGAGCTGAGTGTATCAACTGGTCTCTCAAGGTAGCTGAATTGAGTGTAGGCACATCCTCTTACATCTATCTCTCCTTGATCCATATACCGTAACAGTTCATGTTGCAGTTTAGCCACCGGACTTGAGCTTTACTGTCGAATTATAAGGTGCCGCTGTTGAACGACGCCAAAAACAGGTTATGGAGAAGAGTTATTACGCACGCAACGGTTATTGTGAAGTTATACCAAGTGGATGGATGTGATACATCCACCGCATACCTACACATATTTATTGTGTGAAAGTGGATGAGTTGGATGTATCACATCCCTTCACTTGGTATAACCCTTCAAATCATCGATGCATCATAATTTTTCTACGTGCTATGAATGCTGATATGGAGTATGTGATTTTGGGAATTTTTTTAAGGAAGATGGGAAGACGTCGATTTCACATGATTGAGTATATATATGTGAGAAGAGAGAACATAAATATGAAGTGTTGGAGATTTGAGTCTGACTAAGACATAGGCACTTTAGGAAATTCGACTTTTTTTTTTTGGTAAGTTGGATTTTGGTCGATTCCCCGTTTTAAATACAGTGTCACTAGGGAACTAGGGATGTACACGGTTTGGTTCAGATCGGTTAATAGCCGTAATCGAAACCGAACCGAAAATTTCGGTTAATTGAAAATCCAAAGCGAAACCAAACCGTTTGTAAAAGAAAATCGAACCGAGATTATCGGTTCGGTTAACCAAAAAACCGAAAAAAAATCAAAAGTAAATAATTAGAGATAACCGAACCGAACCGAAATATACGGTTGATTAACCGAAAAACCAAACCAAAATAATCAAATTTCATCCAATTATACAATTACAAGCTTACAACAGTTTGATTCACTATATGATATAAACGGTTTGATTTTTCTATTTGGTTTCAGTTCGGTTCAGATATAAACGGTTTGGATTCCGTTCGGTTTTCGGTTCGGTTTGGATAATCTACAGCACTAACCGTAACCAAACCGAAAATTCCATTTTTTCCATTTTGAAAACTGAAAACCGTATTGTAGGACTTATTAACCGAACCAAATCAAACCAAACCAAATTACCCCGATTCGGTTCGATTTTCGAATTATCCGTATCCGTGGTCCTGGACCAAGTTTTTGAACCAACATGTCATCACTTTGAAAAAATCTGATTGGAGACTTGTTTTTATACATAAGGGTCCGCCAGAAATCTTTAAAATCCTATTGATTGGGCACACAGTAGGATTTGGTTCTGGACCATAATAAAATTTGTGTCATTTGTTGTATGCATAGTCAGAACTCGCAAGGAGATGTAAATTGCAATTCATTTAAACACACAAAGAAGTGATCTTGAACTTGAAGTCTCTTCTTCATGTGGCTGTATCTAGACTCAAAGGTTTGGTGGAATCTGGATTTAAGCCTCGAACAGTAGAAAGAAGATCAAAAAGAGGTGTTCTTAGTACTACACCATACAACAAATGGACAACAGGAATGTCGTCGTCTGTGATAATGGCACCGGGGTGGGTATCCTTTTGTTTTTACAGTGTATTTGATGTTTTTAGTTTACGCCACTTCTTGCTATTCTGATCTTTCTTCTTACTGAATTATATGAAATCAAAAAGTACGTCAAGTGCGGTTTTGCTGCTGAAAATTTCCCAACTTCTGTATTCCCTTGCGTGGTCGGACGCCCAATGCTTCGATATGAAGAGTCTCTCATGGAACAAGACCTCAAGGTCTCTCCTTTTCTTTTTCTTTTTCTTTTTTGGGCTTTTTTCCTGTGATTTTGCTCATTAATCAACCTAATTTCTGCCCTTCATCTATAATGCTCAAATCTGCTTGCATTTGTGTGCTATTACCTGCGGATACTGAACTTGTACATGTCTTGGTGTGGTTTTTTTCTTTTATTAGTTGATGCTAGCCATTTTTCCTTCCTTTTGAGGCAAAATATTGTCCCTTTTTGGGTATGACTTAATCTTCTTCTATATCATCATTGCGATTCTCTCTACTCGTGTTTTCGGGTATCCTGTTTTTAACAATCTCACATTTGTATGTCGAATTCATTCATTATTCGTCAAACTGATGGGTGCAATCCGTACTATTTTTCTCTGGAAGGATATTGTTGTTGGAGATGCCTGCTTAAAGATGCGGCACCAGCTGGATGTCTCTTATCCCGTCCATAACGGCATAGTTCAAAACTGGGACGATATGTGCAAAGTATGGGATCATGCTTTTTTTAATGAACTCAAGGTACTAAGATTTAATTTGAGTGATTGTTTTACTTGATCCCATCCTTTAGCTTCTCTTTAATGTCTTTTCAGGGCTTTGAAATTGTTTTGCTTAATGAACTTTCATGTTCATTATTTTCCTGAAGGTTGATCCCACAGAATGTAAAATATTGCTGACAGACCCTCCTTTGAATCCATCCAAAAATCGCGAGAAGATGGTCTGTTTCCATCTTCCAAATAGTTGTTTCCACCAATTTCATATATATCTCTTTCTAATGGTTGTACATTAAGTTTCTTGCTCCTCCTTCTGAAGTGTAGGTTGAGACCATGTTTGAGACGTATAATTTCAGTGGCATTTTCATCCAAATTCAAGCAGTTCTGACCTTGTATGCTCAAGGTGCTTATAGAAATTGATAGAGGTTGAATATTCAAAGTAATATGAGTCATAAGGTCTATCTTGTCATATATTTAGAATTTTGGGACCAGTAGTATTCCATATAACTTCTGTAATCTAGTCTATTATATCTTCTGCAGGAATATTTATCTGTTCTGAGACTCATTTGATTAGATAATACATTGCAGGGTTGCTTACAGGACTAGTTATTGACTCCGGTGATGGTGTTACTCATGTGGTAAATTTCTTGGATCTCTCTTTTTTTTAGTTTTCCTCGTTAATTTTTTCTATCTATAAATAGGCATGTTTGCTGGCCCTTGCTGCATTATCCTTTAGACGGAAAATAATTGTTCCCTACGTACTATATGAGTTCAGAAAGTTTTGCTGTCATAACAGCCTAGGTTACATGTGTGGGCAAAGTTAAACCTTTACTTTGCTTGGTTACTAGGCTCTTAGTCTTGTATCAATAGAGGGCGGTCACTGTTTTTGGGATTCAATGGTCAGTATGACCAGATTGACCTGTTCAAATTCATTTTAAATATATCGTGAGCACTCAAAGTATGTGCTGAGAGCGTATATAATTTTCTCATTTATTTCTGGTAATCTAGATTGAATACGAAGTGTCATGTGTTCTATGTTCCCCAAAAAACTGAGAGAATATCCTTCTGTCGTGGACATGGATTCAGTTTGAGGAACACATGGTCATTTGAGCTTGACATCTTGTGAATTAGCAATTTTTCGGGGATACTCGTGATTGTTTTTGTATGTTCATTCTAAGGATAAGTTAGTACAGCCTAGTTAAGGAAGCAAACTTGACATTTTATTAATACATTTTAATGTAAGGACCCTGGTTCATTCACTTTGTGCTACAGGTTCCCGTCGTTGATGGCTACTCCTTCCCTCATCTCACTAAAAGAATGAATGTAGCGGGGCATCATATCACTTCATATCTTTTTGATTTGCTCCTCAGAAGAGGGTTAGTGAAAATATATTCCTACCACTGTTAATTTTAATGTTTATTAGTTTCTGTTTTGCCTTAACTCTGCTTTTGGCTCTGAAGGTACACGATGAATCGGAGTGCTGATTTCGAAACAGTCAGGGATATCAAAGAGAAACTCTGCTACATAAGGTAAAATCTTGCTACTAAGTGATCTTCACTTGATTGTGTTAAAAAAATTTCATCTTGTTTTACACAGCTATGATTATAAAAGGGAATACCAACTGGGGCTTGAGACTACCATCCTTGTTAAAAACTATACAGTAAGTTGTTCTGCCTGATGTACGTCGTTTTTGGTCCACACTTATCGTTTAAGAAATTAGATGTTTGGGACATTTCTATTATTCGTTCTCTTTCACCTCATGTATAAATTTCTTGGAATAAGATGCTTCTGTGTCATGCTTAACATTTCATGATACTGATACTCTCTAGTTCTGGAATTCTCTTTGTCATTAATTGTTTTTATCTCTTATTCGAGCTACCCCTATCTGGTGTTTTCTAATTTATGTCACGGTAAATATGGCAGCTACCTGATGGAAGGGTTATTAAAGTTGGGACGGAGCGGTTCCAAGCACCTGAGGCTCTCTTTACGCCTGTAAGATTCTTCATGCTGCTACTCCAGTCTTACTATAAATTACATCTTTTAAAAATTAAAAAAAATTACTGGTCCCCTTGTGGTCACGTTGGGCCCATGTATTCCAGATCAATTTCTAAGGACCTCAAATTGAGGGTTAGAATCTCTCAACACTGTTTTTCCTGTTCACAGGGTTATAAGCTCCTTAGCACTAGACCCAACAAGTGTTGGTACTATTAATTGCTATCTTAGTGCATGGTTTCTATATTTTTCCGAGGGTTCCTCTGTCTTCTGTACAATATCGATTTTGCTATAAGTGTTGCCAGTTTTTCATTATTATTGTTGATATGATGGAGTCACACGTGCTTGGAGTGAATTACCTCTGTAGATCGTCTTTTTAAAGCAGATCTTCATTACAAAAATGCTGTTGATGTTTACATTCATGGGATTCCTGGGATAAAGATTTTATGTATCTGCTTTCTATGTGACATTTCTCTTGAGCTGTTTCAATTATTGAAGAATTGGAGAACATTAAACTTCAAATATTGAGAAAATGATTATTTGACCCAGGAGTTGCGAGGTGTGATTTCTGATAATTCAGTCTTTGGAGCATAACAATACAGTACGTTTTGCAGGAACTCATTGATGTTGAAGGCGATGGGATGGCTGACATGGTGTTCCACTGCATTCAGGAAATGGACATTGACAACCGCATGACGGTGAATGATACTAGTTGACCAACAACTTACAATTTTGCTGTATAGAACATGGATAGCTGTATTATTAGCTTTATAATTGAACATTTTATTTTTTTGCAGCTATACCAGCATATTGTTTTGAGTGGAGGGAGCACTATGTATCCTGGATTACCAAGCCGGTAATGCTTTCTTTACCTTCATTACTTGGATGAAGTGATTCTTGGATTGGCACCATATTAATAAATTTACTAAATGGCACCACAATATTACGTTTAGCACCACCCATGTTAAAAAACTGTGGTAGAAATGTCATTCGCGGCTGGCGTTCTTTATACAATAAAATGTCAGTAAAAGTGATGTTAACCACCATCATCCCTGTGGGAGACATTTCTGTAGTTTAGGAAAAATGTCAATATGGTTGATGTTTTCCCTCACGAAAAAATAATCATATAAAAATGTGACGTCATGTAGTAATTTATGTGGTGCTTTGAGTAATTGTGGTGCATGAAGTAAAATGGCGGTGGCAATAGAAAAGCTCCCTTTACTTCTTTGAGTCAAATCCTCACTTCTCTGTAGGGCAGCTTATTTTTTGATCATTTGAACTCCAGGCTTGATAGTTCATTTTGTGCTTTTAAGTGGTTTTTTCTTTCCCGGTTTAGGTTGGAGAAGGAAATTTCAGATCGTTATCTTGAATTTGTTCTAAAGGGAAACAAAGATGGATTAAAGGTGTGTTTTTTAAAGTTTTACAAGCTGGGATCTTTTTATTTCTGGTTCTTTTTCAGATCCACTTGGAAAGTTGATATTTTTGGAGTGATGGGTATTTGTGCTTCGAGTTACCTGATTATTCATAACCATTGACTTCTTGTGTTGAAGAATCTGCATATGATGGAGTGAATGTAAAAAGCCTGTAAGGTGAAGGGTTAATAAAGCCTGTAAGATGAGTAGGTTGCTGTGTATGTATGTAAATTTCTCTGGGATGTCATTTGTGAAGCCACAGATTGTCCTAAACATGTGGTGCACGGTTGGTGTTGCCTTCTTAGTTTGAAAAGTTAATGGTGTTTATTTTATCTGTCTTGCTGTAGAAACTGCGATTGCGGATAGAAGATCCTCCAAGAAGAAAGCATATGGTTTATTTGGGAGGAGCAGTTCTTGCAGGGATTATGAAGGTACACACATTACATTACCTACTGCCCTCCTTTCTAATTCTCTCATTTAAGACCCTTTTATCTTTTGTGCTTCCCTGTAAACATATTTTCTTTTTCGGAGAACGATAGGGCGCAACATTAGGCTGCTACATTATGCAGATACACATAATGAACGAGTGAGACTCATATTAATCAATAGGTTCCATATTGTAATAAAATAATTTTCGTTTTCTTATTGTGAGGGGGACAATCAGGTGAGAAGAGGGGGGCATGTGCTACATTTATTCTCTGGCTACTTTATTATTCAATCAGAGCGGGAAGGAATAAACTTTCTTTGGGTAGTTTTTGAGTAGTATGCAGCTATCTATTTATATTATATTTGCTTCTAAAAGTGTGGCAAAAGATTGATCCAACGAAAAATTGCACCGATTGAGCATAGAATACAAAGTAAAGCTGCACAATCAATGCCATTTTTAATGTGAATGTATTCTTGATCCGAGGCCGTGCTTTTGCTGAATATCCTTGCTGTTTAGTAGTTTTTGTAATCAGTAGATTAGGGGTAGGCGGGTAGCTATTGTACAACAAAGAAAAAACCAAAAAGGGAAAACAGGGGCAGAAGTTATGCAGGTTTTATGCTTAGAAACTTGATGAAAATGTGTTGAAAAAGAAACTTGATTAAATGTTTTGCATAAAGTTTTTGATGGAAGAGCTGAAATAATGCAGGATGCACCCGAGTTTTGGATAAACAGACAAGACTATTTGGAAGAGGGAGTTGGATGCTTAAACAAATGCGGGCAAGCGTAACTATTTACGAGTTAGTTTGCATGTTTCAGATTGCTAACAGTTTTTGGTTGATGGAATGGATAAAACACAATTTTACTGTATCATACTATAAGTAGAAGGTATCCACATAGTTGTTTCCAAATGTTATGATCCCAATCTGGGATCCACATAATTCGTGTGTTGTATCCATAATTCAATTCTCGACTTAATATCATTTCTTCTTTGTTGAATTCGTCGTGCAATGTGTCTTAAGCAATCGAAGTGTTTTTTCTTGAGAAAGTAGTAAATGACATTATTAATGATAACAATACAGTAAACTGAAAAAATGTCTGAAAATGAATAATTTTATATAGACGAGTTGCAGACTCAAGACGCACCCATATACATACGGCGGATCTATGAGGAACATTGGATCATCATCATTATTTTTAATGTCCACCACCACCACCATTGCTGCACAAGGAAGCATTCCTCTTGGAAGGTCTGTAATTGAGTGCAGAGAGACTGTAGATGCAGGTATTTTCTCCTTTCGATTTGATAGCAATCTCATCAGAAGTAGTTGCAGAGCCTGGTATGTTACAAGTAGAAGATGAACTGCGCATCAAGGTTGCTCTACATCGATTTCCCTCCTCGGAAGTGCAGTCAATACCATCAACAGACGGTATGTGAAGCTGGTAAATTCCGTATCTGTTGGTGCTCCTCGACACTGAAAACGATATCTCCTCTGCTGTTCTTGATGAAGATGCCTTGAATGTGCACTCTATTTTCACTTGTGCACCTGAATTATTATTATTATTATTATTATTATTCACAACAAAAAAAAAAAAAGAAGCAGAAAAAAGGTTAATAATAAAGAACCTGGTATGAAAAAGCTGTGGTTGGAGAAGGAGTTATTGGAGCAGATATCACAGTAAACCATGCCCATGACAGTAACTTGAGGATTACTCATTGGGACTGCTTCCACTTGCCTAGTGATCATCATCATCATCATCATTACCAGGGAATGTGATGATAATAATAATAAAAAGAAGAAAACAGAATAAAGGGTCTTCATTGCATTAACAGCACCACTAGCAGCACAATTGGGTTCCTGCTGCTGCTGCTACTACTACTACTCGGGATACCTGTATGTTCGGGATTGATTAAAAATAAAAAGAGAGATTGGAAAGGTTAATGTGTGGGAGAGAAAAAGGAGGGCGGTTGTTGATGATAGAATGGCATTGACATTTGACAGTAGCACCAAATCAAAATGCAGTAGCAAACAAAGTCATGTGAATCTCTTTTGGCTGCTTGTCCCCCTTCTCTCCCTGTACTCTGTACATATATATATATATATATATATATATATATATATATCTATGTATACAAATATTGATGATATAATATTTGATACAAAACAAATCTGACATACCAACATTGAATTTACATCCCTCCACGAAGCTTTAAGGGCAACTATTCTTTCTTTATTTGATGTAGTTATATTTCCAAAATATTATTTATTATGACTTTCTAAATATACCTTTATTTATTAAGTAGTGAAAATATGAATACAACATTGCATTAATTATTAATATTCCTAATTTTAGGTTTATTTTGATACCCTTCCATTTTTTTTTTAATAATTCAAAAAAAATTGATACATTCCTTGATACCAAAGCCTGATTTTGATACCTTTTATATACATCGTTATAAAAGAAGATACTAGTACACTTTCACACAAAGTATAATCAAAATTTTGATTCTAATCCCTACAACTAACTCACCCTTAAGCATCATATATATTCGACTTTACAAATGTCGGAAGGTGTGTGGTACTGAGCATGGTACCACAACAAGTATTGTGTCGTGCCAATAAAATACACATTTTTCTAATTTAGGAAATGATATAGGCCTGCAATTATTCCAAAATAAATAAAACGGAACCCCATACAATGTCTCAGAGACCCCGATTGTCCTTAATATATAAAGTCAGTAATGCATGCTAAAAGGTAAGAAGAAATAACAACAATAATGAACGCTGCAAAAGCACTGTTGGTGGTGAACAAGGCTCGAGACCCATTTTAGACCTATATGTTATTTTACAAGCACAAGAAAAAAAAAAAAAAAAAAAAAAAAAAAAAAAAAAAAAAAACCCTGTATACATATATATGACCACTCTGCAGCTGTACATCTTACAAGGAAACGGAAGTCGTCCAACATAGAAAAGAAAACCCCATACTTCTTCTTAAGCTCAATGCAACTGCAATAATGCCTGTAGTAAATGCCAACAAATGAGATACAACAACAAAAGTTATACTATTGCTTTTTCCATCTTCGGAAATCGGAACTACTACTTCCTTCAGAAAGATGAATTCTTCCACTTACATTTAACATTACAATATGGTGCATGCACACATCCCTTTCTTTGGACCTTC
Organism: Gentiana macrophylla; assembly: GCA_026214975.1. NCBI lineage: Eukaryota > Viridiplantae > Streptophyta > Magnoliopsida > Gentianales > Gentianaceae > Gentiana > Gentiana macrophylla. The sequence continues at coordinate 87,537,704 of CM047812.1, forward strand.
ATCAATCTTCTTTTCTGCTACACATTCAAAAACAATAATATATTAAGGACATAATTTCACATGTTCTTGTCTTGTCATACCAAAATGCAATGGGATTATGATAACAGTCCCAACTACCCCTTTCCCTTCTTCCCCTTCTCTGCCACACACACACACACACAGAGAGAGAGAGAGGGGAGGGGGAGAGGGAAAGACAATGATGCTCTTATTAGATACCCTCAATCAATTATATGATTACATTAGAAGATCCATTTCCCAACTAATGCATGAGCTTGTTTGAATCATGTTCGTCATGACCCAATCCCATAAATAGCATACTAAAACTAAAATTATGCATATTGAGAGAGAAAGCGATTATACTCCTTCAAAAAGATAATATCACATTATAAATCGGCTACACCATATATCTGCCTGATAATCCACCTAACCTGTCTAGTAAGCATTCTAGTTCTTCCTTGCCTAAAGGGAACTGAGAAACCAAATATATATGTGGGGAAACAGAAGGAGAACTGAAGACAGGCACAAGTAGTAGGACAATGAGCTAAACTGATTTCTCCTCTCCAGTTTCTGATTGCAGACAAGTTAGAATAATTAGTACTCCTTTTGACTCATTAACTTGAGTGCTGATATACAAATATCACCACATATAATTAAGAAAGCAAAATGGTCAAAGATCCTGGTCTTTATGATTCAGGACAAGGAACATAAAATTTAACTGGTTAAATAACCTAGATTACTGCAACTTCCGTAGAATGTAGACGAGAGAGTGATCTGATGCATTTGTATAAGGCTTGGTCGCTAATACTTGCATGTGTCCTTTCTTGAATGATTATGAAAGGTATGAAGTCTAATTTACAATAATTAGTCAGAAAAAAAAATATATAAAGGATAAGTCTCTAAACCCAAAATATAAAGGATAAGTCCTATCGTGCATATGTCTCATTAAAATATCCATCTCACTTCATCACTTACCTTGCAACAGAGGATATCCACAAGAAACAAACAAACAATAATTTACATATGTACACGCAGTATTCTAGTCACCAGATCTCCACACTACCTAGGCTCCCCAAAATAAGTGAACTTATAAGTTGTATAACTGAAACCAAAGCAAAAACAATCAAGTTCCGGCTTGAAAACAGAGCATCAACATACACCGAAACAAAATGAAAGATATTATTAGCGTAAAATCCCCAGACACTCAAATTTACCTTTAATCAAGCACCTCCATCCCAAAGAATATGCTCGTTACGTTTAGATGTAGCAACAGATAAAATCAGAATGTGTATACTTGACTTGATTTGTTTTCCCTAGAGGAATGTTTACTGATGGTATCTTTTTGACAGAAAGGGAGAGAGAATCGTATAACAGCTCGCATTTTCAGCATTAGATTAGTAGTTTTTTTTTTTTTAAAGTTTTGGTGCCCATATTTGAGTCCTCATGGAGAAAGAAGAATTTATCATGATAATCAATATAGTACTGACAAACGTTTTTTTTGTCTTTATGTTCTTGTATTCCAATGTTCCAGACCTTAAGAGAAAGCTTAGTGAACAAAGGCCATTATAAGAGAACTAGAACCTTAATCGGCAATGAAAATGGAACACAAGACAGTAGACACTGAATTGCAGGCTGGTTTTTTTCTTTTTCTTTGGCGAAAAATATTCCTTTGAGAATACAATATCGATACTGATATCAGCATAACAACAGATGATGTAAAACTTGGTATGACTATAACAAGAACTTGCACAAAGACTTTACACAAGAAGCATGAGCACCATGAAGGGTAGAGTACTAGAAAGAGTAATTTACATGTCTTAGATAATGATTGTTGAACAACAGCATGCATTGTGATTACGCCTTTAGGTAGCTCTCCGAAAGGCGTCCTACACTGGCCAACAGTCTTTCCGTTCTCCAAAATTTTTCCACCGCATATCAATTTGATATCATTTGCTACTTTGGGTGCTATTTTCTTATCTGCAACATGAAAATATACATATATGAGAACAAAATACGGTAATGGTGAACATATATCTAAGGCATGTAGACAGCAACAGAGTCATAAGCTAGCAGTAGAATATACAGTAAATGAATCATAAATCACAATCCAGTTGACAACAAAAGACCAAATCATCAATACTTAGAACTAGAGTAGTAAGCAGAAAAATTCAGTGATGCACATGTCATCTCCACTTTGTTTAGACTCATCATCACTCACTATCGGAATGCACATATAGTTGAGCTTTCAAAGCAGCAAGGTTAACAACCTTCATAGGAAAAAGGAAAAGGAAAATCATACACAAAGGCAAAATAATAGTTATATGCTAGGAATTATACTTATGCACACCCCAACCCACAAAACCCCCTCCTGAGGTCTCTTTTCCAAATTGATCTGATCATACAACAGCAAAACAATATTCCGCTACTAAAGTGCTGGGATAATGTTCTAAACACGAACAACAAGCATGAAAATCATACACAAAGGCAAAATAATAGTTATACGCTAGGAATTATACACTACTTATGCAGACCCTAACCCACAAAAACCCCTACTGAGGTCTCTTTTCCAAACTGCTCTGAACATACAACAGCGAAACAATATCCCGCTACTAAAGCGCTGGGATAATGTTCTAAACACGAACAACAAGCAGCAACAGGATATGACAAAATATCACTCATATTTGCTAACAGGGAGCAACATCGATCAAGGAAATTGCAAAGCTACTGAGCAAAATCAAGATCAGAAAAGTGGACGGCACAAGAAGACAACGATATGAACAAGAAGTCCAACAGAATTAAACATCTAAAAATAATGAGAAGAAACCCTAAATTAGGGGATGGAATTGAAGAACAGAAAAAAAAAAAAAAAAAAACCTTTTGGCCACTCGGAGACGATTCTCTCCTTAATCATGGCAACGGTGGAAGCCGGAGAGTATAGGAAGGGGCCGATGTCCGATCCATCGTAAATTCGAAACTTGATCTCCACCAAGTCCTCTTCCGGCATTTGCAACCGCTCTTGCCTTTCACCTCGTCTCTTAGCAAAAATCAATCACAAAACCTTCCACCAAACAACAACACCTCCACCCACTACTCCACTATCAAGTCCCTAAAGTACACCGGTAAAATATCACCTTTTTTTTTTTTTTTTTTGTGTGATATCACTTTTTTTAAACACAACTATTAATTGCCATAACTTGCTTGCAGTTAGGCAGGTCCGGTGGTTATTTAATTTAGTGCAAATTAGTTATAAGGCCGTCGTTAGAGAATTAATGATCATTTAGGACACTCTGAAATCTTATTTAGTTATAAGGACATTCTAATTTTAAGAAGGAAACTTATTTAGTTATAAGGACAATTCTAATTTCAGTGGATAAAAAAAAAAAAAAAAAAAAAAAAAAAAAAAAAAATGAAGCTTAGAAAAAAAAAAAAAAAACGCTGCTGGAAAAAAAAAAAAAAAAAAAAAAAAAAAAAAAGATGAAAGCCACTGAGTTGATGTTTGTTTGTTTTTTTTTAAGATGCAGATGACATTGATGTCAAGCGAGTGATATTGATGATTTTAAGCGATGGCGTTTGATGCAAAGCGATGGCGATATCATATGCGATGGCGCAGCGATGATATACGTCTGAGGCATTGATGACTTATGCGGTGACATTGATGTTTGATGCATGGACATTGATGTCTCACGTAGTAGGGACATTGATGTCCGACGCGGGACATTGATGAATGATGCAGGACATTAAATTTCAAACAAGATCGTCAAATGATTCAAGATCGTGTTAAAGAATTGAGGATTCCACAATGAATCCAATTATCGTGAGGACACAAACAACGTGTGGCCATTACTGAGAGTCGTAGTGAAGAGTCTTTGTAGTTTCACCAAACTAGTAATTTATACATATTAAAAGCTCCACATTTGGAGAAATGCAAAATAAGAGCGAGTGGTGATCGATGCAATTGTTAGGTTTTATGCGGTGACATTGACGAATTTATGCGATGACATTGATGACTTTTGCATGACATCATGTCAAGCAGATGGCATTGATGACTTTTTGCGGTGGCGATTGATGTCTGAAGCGATGACATTGATGATCGTATTTACAATTAGATAATTGATCGCAATGATATTGATGTCACCGCGATATACAACTTGATACACACATCCGATAACTTTGTAAAGTAACTTTATTTCTTTGTTATCTTTAAATACTTGATTGATGTTGGTTTATTTGATTAGTGTTGGTTTAAATTTTCGATAACTTTGTAAAATAAGCGTATTTCTTTTGTTTTTTTTTTTGGTTTAAATGCATATTTTACAACCAAAGGTATGCATAAATTGTTACAATAACACATCACCGCATAAATCGTTACAATAACACGCGTCGGTCATAATTCGATACAATAAGACATCACCGCATAAATCGCTACAATAAGAAGTCATCGATAAATCGCTACAACGATGACGTCATTGCGTAAATAAATTCAATGAGATGTCACCGATCAAGGTTGTCAATGGATCGTGGCGGTCAATTCATCATGGTAGCCAATGAATCGCGGCGGTGAATGCATCGGGGTGGTTAATGGATCCCGGTGGCCAATGCATCCGGGTAGGTGGTCAATGCATGACGGTGATCAATATGTCACGCCGATTTTATGAAGAAAAAAATTGATTTTATGAAATTTATTCGGAAAAATATCAAATTTGATTTTAGAATAAAGAAGACGAAAAAATATGAATTTTAGTGAAAAAATTATGATGATCCGAGTTTTAGATCAAAATATATGACATTTAGAATATGGTGAATTAAAAATAAAAAAAAAAAAAAAAAAAAAAAACCTTATTCAGCGCTTCTTCTTTTTTTTCCCCTTTTTTTTAACTCATTCAGCGCTTCTTCTTTTTTTTCCTTCTTCCTCTTTATCCACTTGAAATTAGAATGCCCTTATAACTAAATAAGATTTCGGAGTGTCCTATTACCCCTAATAAGTTGAAAATTAGTCCTTTTAAATAATTGGCCCTTTAATTTATAGTATAGTACTTCTTTCTCATATCATTACCATTTACTTCGGGTTGTTCTTTGTGTGGTGTCTCCACACGTTGTGCAGATATGTGTGGAGAAACACACACCACACAGTTTCATTCTGTCTTTAAACTGTGTGGGTCTGATCGTTTCACCCGTCACTTCACCTCAAAATCCCTCCACATGTGATGACAATAAAGAAAAATGGTGAAGAATAATAATAGTGGTTCTATTGGCACACCATTTTTTATTATTGGCACATTTCTTTTGTCTCTAACGGGGTTCGAACACCGGTCTACATGTCGGGTTATAGACTAGCTCACAACTAGACCGATGCACCTTGTGCATTTGCACCCATTTTTTGATTATTTTTTCTAATAAAAAAAAGTCAGTGTCACTGATGTTGATATTGAAACACCAACGTCAGTGACGTTGCTAGTGAAACACCAACGCTAGTGGAAAGTCAGTCAATAACGTTTCTAAGTTGTGACACTTTTATAACGTAAACGTCAGTTCCACTGACTTTCGTTGTTGAACACCAACGTCAGAGTGTGACTGACGTTGGTTTTCAATAGCAACATCAGTGGCACTGACATTCCGTTCATAAAAAATCATGTGGTACCGGAGTTTGTGGTGTCACTAGTAAAAGTGGTGTGCCAATAGAACCCTCATAATAAATTAAAGGGTGATAGGGATGTTTTGACAAAGTAACATAATAAATATTACAAAAATACTAATATCAATGTCAAAAATATTATAGGAAATTAATTATAAATCCACACTTTTTATATATATTAAGTTTTACACATGTGTTGTTTTTTAGTTGGAACAAGGACAAAATTAATTTGTATAGTCTATTTTGCCATTTCTTCATTTTTTTAAAGCGCCCGGTATCCGGAACCAACTGGTCCGACTAATCCGGGTTCGGTTCGGGTCGTGCTTGCAATCCGGATAGAAGACATTTTCACAACATGAGAGAAAATCTCACCAAAATCAATGCCCTTTCTCTGACCAAAACCTTTGACTACTAATCTTGCCTTATACCGATGTGTAGAATTACCGTCTTCATTCTTAATTCTGAAGACCTACTTATTCTTCAAAGCTTTCTTCCCCTTAGGCAATTTCACCAACTCATATGTGTGATTGTCATGCAAAGACTCTATCTCGTCTTTCATAAAGCCATTTATCTTTATGTTCATCATTCATGGCCTCCTCAAAACATTCAGGCTCCCCACTATCTAAGAGCAAAACATACTCAGTCATTGGATATCTAGTAGAAGGATGTCTCTCTTTTGTAGATCTCCTGGGAATAACTGGTGGAGCCTCATCTGGTACTGATTCCTCAATCATATCATCGTCAATGTTCTGATCAATATAAACTGCATCATCCTGCTGATTACCCTGGTCATCAACTGCACCATGCTCCTCTATGGGTGTAGGAGAAATTATCTCCAAGTCAGCTGAAGCATCACTAGCCTGAGGTGTTGAACTTTGATTTTTATCAACATCCTGCAAAGTCTCATTCTCTGCAAACACAACATCTCGGCTTCTAATCACTTTCTTGTCAACAGGATCATAAAATTTGTACTCAAACTCACCTTGACCATAACCCAGAAAAATACATTGTTTAGTCTTAGCATCAAGCTTAGACCTCTCATCTTTAAGAACGTGAACATAAGATTTACAACCAAAAACTCTTAAATAATGGTAAGATACATATTTACCTGACCATACCTTCCGAGGAACATCATTCTGCAAAGGAACACATGGAGACAAATTTAGTACATGAACCACTGTACTCAAAGCTTCACCCCATGGGATTTAGGCAATCCGGCTTGTGAAAACAAACATCTGACTCTCTCCACTAATGTTCTGTTCATCCTCTCTCGCCAATCCATTCAACTGCGGAGTCTTTGGCGGAGTTTTCTCATGTCTGATACCCTGCTGCTTACAGTAATAATGAAATGGACCTTTGTATTCACCTTCATTGTCAGTCCGAATACACATAAACTTCTTTCCAGTTTCCCTTTCAACTGAAACTTGAAACTTCTTGAACACGTCTAACACTTGATCTTTTGTCTTCAAAGTGTACACCCAAATTTTTCTGGAGTGATCGTCAATAAAAGTCATAAAAAAGCGGGAACCACCAAGCGTCCTTGTCTTCATAGGACCCCAAACATCAGAATGAACAAGCTCAAGTACTTTTGACTATCTTGAAGGTGGATTTGATTTAAAAGAAACTCTAGTTTGCTTCCCTGCAAGACAATGAACACACTTTTCCAAATGCAAACTGTTAGAACAAGACAATAATTTTTTCTTAGATAAGACAATCATTCATTTCAAGATCATATGACATAACCTCTTATGCCACAACCTGTTAGAAAAAGTGATTGACCTCTCAGCATGGCAAGTCAGCTGAGCAATGTCAGTAGGGTATGCCAGCAGGGGAAATGCCATCAAGGTAATGTCAGCAGAGCAGGGCAAGGCCAGCAGGGCAATGTCAGCAGGGTAAATGTCAGCAGGTTACGTCTGGTGGAGTCAGCTGAGCTGAGTTCACATCTGGGTATTTTAGTCAATCAGCTAGTATTTAGTTATGGCGGCTAGGTCTAGGGTTTTATGACTATAAATACTCATATGTTGTAACCTAGAATATTTGCAGCGGATCAGAGTCTGTAAAATCTCCAGTGATAATATAATCTCCTCGTTTCTGCCCGTGGACTAGTCGACATATTGCCAGAAACCACATTAAATCCTTGTGTTATTGTTTCTTGTGTGATTTATTCTTTCTCGTTTACTCTTGATTATTGCAATTCGTTTCGGATCCTTGACGGTCATGTTATAACATCACCAAATCTATTGTTTCAAGTTGAATTTGGTGTTTTGAGATATTTTGCCATTTTCAGTATGTGAAGCTGCATCTAAACTCTTTTGTTTATATTTTGTTAGTGTTTCTTTGTATTTGGTGATATTTGGTGATTGTTAGTTTGGATTTGTGCGTATGTTACTGTGCATTTATGTCATTTTTTGTGAAATATGTCAATTGTTACTGTGAAATTTTGATGTTACTTTGGAATGTTATTATATTCTGTGAAGTGTTACTGTGAATTCCTGTCATTGTTTGTGAAATATGTCAATTAATTGTTATTGTGATTTGAGTATCATTGCAATGTATTACTGTTAAATTTGTAGTTTTGTTGTTACTTTCAAATGTTACTGTATTTTGTGAAGTGTTATTGTGAATTATTGTGATGTGTTACTGTATTTTTTGTAGTTGTGTTACTGTTCATTGTTACTGATTGGAAGTAAAAGTTTTGAAGTGTTAGTGTGAGCTAATCTGAAGTGTTTTTGTGAGGATGCTGATATTACTGTGACATATTAACTTGCACTTATTTTTTTGTAAAGTGTGTAAGAATGCTGATTCTGCTGTGCACATATGTGGATGAGACTTATGTGTAGTCAGTTTTTGAAGTTGACTTTTTGATGTTTATTTTGGATAGGATTTGTAGTAAATGGAGTTGTATGAAAGCCTCATCTCTTAAGATGTTCTACAAATTACCTGGTTGTTTTGGGTGTTTTTTTTTATCTTGTGATGAAGATTTACGTACATTTTTTTGTTGTAGCTCAGCCATTTACTGGTCATGATGTTCATGTGGATGTGATAGAAGAAAGCATTAGTGTTTCTTCAACTTCCAATACATCTTTAGATGTTGCTTTATTTCGGTATCTTCATTGCGTGTAAAAGCTTTGATGAACTTAGGTTGAGATAAGATTTAATTTAATGTTGGGACAATATTTTATGGTGGTGCCCCGAAATTCAAATTATCCTTGCAAAAGATGTCTCTTCAAGCTGGTTATCATTATGTTTTAACAAAGAATGATAGCAACAACGGTAACAACTTGTTGTCCTTTCAAGGAAAAATATAAGTGTGCATGGAAAGTAAATACTATCAAATTGCGTGTCAATGGCTATTTTTATGTGAAAGAATCATGCATTGTTCATATTTGTGGTACTGTTGGTCATTCTTTTGATGGATCACGGATGAACTCTAATCTTGTTGCGGAGGTTATTGATAAAATTGTTTGTTATAGACCTAATGTCAGTTTTGTCGTAGTTAATCATGATTTGTTCTCACAATTTTCATTGAAGGTGACTTATTGTAAAGCAAGAATTGGTGTGTGGAAAGCCAAATCTGCTGTTTTTGGTGATGTGCATGAATCATTTAGGAGATTGCCTTTATATGTTCAATGTGTTTTATATTCAAATCCTGGTTCTTGTGTTGTTTTGGATGTGGATGTTGAATCGTCTCGGTTTAGACGACTGTTTGTTGTTTTTTATGGTTGATACATGGTTTCAACTCTTGTCGGCCTTTGTTTTTTTGGATGGTGCACATTTGAAAGGTCAATTTAAGATTCATTTATTGGCTGCTACTGGGAAAGATGGTAACCAAGATAATACTTATTTAGTTTTTGTTTGAATATGCTTTTATTTTTATGTTTGGTTATGAGTTGTTGTTAGAGTATTTTGTAACACTAACAGTAACAGTGACAAAAAGAGTAGGGTCAAAGAGGTAATGTGAGTGGTGGGGTACTCTACCCTACCACCCACCTTACTCATACCCTACTACATTCTACCTTACCACCTTACCCTACTTTACCCACCCTTCCCTACTTAAAACCCACCCTACCAGACTGTAACTCTCTACGCACCCTATCATACCCTACATTACATCATCACCTCAACCTACCTTACCGTCTTACCTTACCCTACCTCATCCACCCTTCCATACCAAATCTTACCCCACCACACCTCACCACTCTTACCCACCATACTTTACCCTACCCCATTGCACATTATCCCACCCTTCCTCATTCACATTATCATACTTTACCTTCTCATACCCACTGATGTATTATTTTTATATGATTGAATTTACGTGATTTTATTATGTTTTGTTGACAAATTCTATGTAAAATATCTAAAATTATGATATAATTAGTATAAAATATTAATCTTTGTAGTTTAGTATAGTTAGTAGTAAAAGTTAGTATTTATAATAAAAGTTGTAGTTTTGTACGGTTTTAGTAACCGGAATATTGTGTCTATTTTACTTGGGGTATTTTGTGTTTATTTCATTGCGTAATCCTAATATGAATCAAAATCCAGAGTATCGACACTTTTTTGAAGTCAATACAAGTCGGTGAAAGGAAGTTATAAAGCGTCAACCGATATAAATGATCAAGGGAATAATTGTTTCTAAATCTCGAAAAGGGACGATAATACAAATGGCTCATCGAGTATGTTTTCAAGAAGTGGTCTTGATGAAAGTTGTAGAGAATTTAACGAGCTTTTCAACGGAAGTTCGATTATGTCATTCGATATCGAGAATTCAAGTTACGATTTTTAGAAGATTAATCGTGTAATTATATATAATTATATATATAATTACACAAAGACAAGTAATGATTATGTGTAACATGGGGAACATGTTGAGGACAAGTCAAAATGATTAGCATCATTACACCGGACCGATCCGGCAAATTTTCGAGACCGGTCCGGGAAGGGAAAATTCTATAAAAGGAGCATCGAGAGTTCATTTGGAGGTGTACCAAATTATATATATAAACCATATTCTATATATATAACTCTTTCCCTCTTTCTTTTATAGTTGTAAATAGGCCTTATGCCAAAATAATGTAGTAGTAATACGGTAATAATGTTCGGAAATTCTCGAAGGTTCGGTGTTCTTTGAAATCGTTGTAAAATCCGGAAAAAGACGATTTACGAGTCAAGAGCTAGAATCGGGTAATTTCTATAATAATTATGTTTATGTTTGTCATTTTCTTCTTTTTAGTTTTTATAATGTTATTAGGCTAGATCTAATAACTAGCCAAAGTTATGTAATTATATTATTTTGATCTTTTCGGTAATGGAATGATGTTAAAATAAAAATGACTTAAATTGAGTAAAATGAATCTTTTTCTTTATTTCGCTACGTAATGATAACATATTCGAATGAAGTAATCAATCATAATGAATACTACATATAACTCAGCGATGAACGACCGGCAGAAGTCGGGATATGAGTAAAAATAGAAAAACCGGAGGTAAAAATGGCCGTCGATTAACGGAATCCTATTTCCTACCGAGGGCGATTTGTCCTAATAAAACAAATCTTATTAAAATTTGTACTCGAGATCTTAATAATGTTAAAATTACAGCTTTAATTGAAACTACATCGTTTGTATTAAATCGATCCGCTTGACAACCGGAGCCTCTTGAATAACATCGGCCATTTGACAAATGGAATCACCTCTTTTATCCGGGGTAGATTTGTACTTCGACTGCTGTTTGACTAACTAAGTTTAGCATGGGGCGCTTGTGGACCTTGGATGATGACTTTTGACATATGACAATTTCATACGCTCGTGTGAGGAGGAATTGTTGACATTAGAGTACACCGTTTCATTCACTCAATTGGACCTAAAAAAGAAGATCGAACACATTCCATTAATCAAAAGATCATATAATTAGATTACATATACTTTGGTTAGTCTGGTTATATATATTATATTTTGGTATCTATATATTTATATATCTATATATATTATATTAGAATAACTTTTAAATTACGCATTTATTTTATGTTGGTTAGAGTAGTAGTAATGTGTTATAAAATTGCGGTTTAGATCGAGTTAATAAGCGACTCTTTGGTATTTAACCACACTTAAAAGAATTACCACTTTTTTTCCTGAGGATTCGACACGACTCACCACTTTATCACTACAATTTGACCCGGTACACCGCGGTTAGGATCCGTCTAACCTAGAAAAGGTCCGTCCCCTTCTTGACGCCGTTTAGTCCGTTTGGTGACGTCGACTTTTCTCGCGCCGCTTGCCGGGAAACAAAGTCGCTATTTTTTTTTGTGTCTATGGTTACTACTTGTATTAGTTAAAAATTCTCGAGGATAAACCAACACTCTTCTTATCACATTTCTTTTTTTTATTTTTCGTTGGTATCTACTTTCTTTTAGTACCAATTTTCTTCTTCTTTAAAACTCGAGCATTTTTCTATTTTAATTAGTTGATGACCAGAAGCGGTAAAGCCTCACTTACTCCTTATAAGCCTGATATAAACGCTTACGAAAGGCAGTTGCGGATAGAGAGTAAACGTGGTCAACCCAGCTTAGGACTCCTTGGAAAATCTCCAACGGAATCATCTTCTAATAAAAATAAAGAAATGGTCAAAGGTAGTGATGAAACAAACGAACAGAGGCTAGATCATGCTTTAGGGGCATGGACAAAACCCATTAATATTAATAATAATCGAATAATAATAATAGGAACAATCAAGATCGGAACCGTAATAATCGTAACAATCCGCCAAACCCGAGACCTATCTCGTGATCAAACTGTAGGAGAAACCGGACTAATAATCCCATACTTTTACCGAATGAAGGAGCGAATAATTTGAAATTAAGTCTCATCTTTTGGTTTAATTGACGCAAGAGCCCAATTTCTAGGAGAAGATGATGAAGATCCACATCATCATCTCTATCTCTGCTTGAAGAACTGTGCAATACAGCCAAAAGTCAAGGTGCTCATAAGGAATTAACAAGGATGACTATGTTTCCTTTTTCTTTAAAAGGAAGAGCCCGAGATTGGTTTATGTCTCTTCCACACCACTCGTTAACTAGTTGGGAGGATATTCAAACCGAATTTACAAACAATATTTCACTCCGTGACGGAATTTGGAATTAAAAGTCGAGGTTGCTAATTTTAGACAAGGATCTCAAGAAACACTTGGGAATGCGTGGGAAAGGTTTAAAAATTGTTAAGAGCTTGTCCCGATCATGGTTATTCCTTAGATATGCAAATTCAACTTTTCTCGTCAGAAATTAAGAAAAGATTCACGTGCGAGATGTAGATCATGCATGTGGTGGTTCGTTAATGATGAGTGAAGCTCAAGCAGTTTTACGATGCTATAGAAAAGATTTCCAAAAACAATAGAATGTGGGAAACCGGCTCTAGCACTAGAAAAGTAGCTTTTGCGTGAAGGATGTACTTCAAATACGGAAGTTCTAGCACATTTGGAGAATTTAAGTAGAAAGTTTGATGGATTACAACAAGGTAAGAATCAAAATTCGTAAAATAGTACTCCAACCGAATACTCAAATTATGATAATGTGTCATTAGGAAAGAAGAACCAACAGATATTCAAAAGAGGAAGTGAGTTTTCTTCAAGAAGATAGAATTTGAATAATGCATATTCAAACTCATTTAATGCTATTAGAAGAGACCACCCAACTTTTAGATAGTCCGAAAACCCTAGTAAGCCAGGACAACCGCCAGATCCAGCTCGAAAGATAAGAATATGAATAATAATCAAGTTTATCAAGGAAATACATCTAATCGGAATTTACAATCATTACCAAGATCCTATCCTCAACATACCACTCAAAGTATACCAAGAACTCAAAGTTCAACTCAACTGCGCAGGCGGATTGAAAAATGGGAGAAACTCGATGGAAAATATGATGGGTGTAGTATCTACTCAAGCTAAGAATATGGAAACAATGATGACTTCTATAGGTTCGATCAAGTAAGGACATGAGTACAATGAAAACATCTATGAGTGGACATGATACCGAATGAGAACGATAGAAGCTTCATTAAGGAATATGGAAGATCATTTGAGTAGGGAAGGTGAACGTAACAACAATAGACCTCCTGGAGGATTACCAAGTAATCTTGAAAGAAACCCAAGAGAGGTAAATGTTGTAGTTACGAGAAGTAGGAAACTCTATGGTAGTAATGGAGTAGAAAACTTGGGAATAATGAAGTAGAAAATGATTTAGATAACAATGAAGAGACTAAAGATGAACTTGAATTTCTTGATGAGGAAGAAGAAATCATAGAGAAATTCTTGAAAAGGAATAGAAGTTTGGAACACGAGAAGGAAGGTGAAAAATGGGTAAAAATCCTAAATTTTGAAAGACCCCATGGATAAAGATTTAAGGAATCTGCTTAAGGAACATGTTAGAGTAGAAGATAAAGAAAACAAGGATGAGAAGCAGGAAGAATCAAGGAGTATGAAGTAGAGATTGATTCAGGGAACAAATTAAAAGAAAAAGTCAAGAACTCGAAACATGGCGATCAAGTAATACTCCAAAGGATAAAGGAAAAGAGAAATGACTTGAAACCAAAGGTTATAGATTTAGAGTCTTTACCTTTTCCACCTAAAGATCAAATTAAAAGATTAAGACCGATCAAGTATGCTCGCTTTCCTTGATACTTTTCGTCATATTAATGTTAATATCCTCATTATCGAAGCTCGATAAATATGCCTACCTATGGAAAGTTTTTGAAGGATATACTATCAAATAAGAAAAATTAGAGGAATATGAGAATATATGCCTAAATGAAGAATGTTCTCGCAATTCTGCGGATAAGTTACCACCTAAACTAAAAGATCCTGGAAGTTTTACGATTCCGTGTGAAATTGGAGGCTTTTTGTTTAAGAAGGTCTTATGTGATCTCAGGAGCTAGTATAAATCTCATGTCTTATGAGGATTATAGAAAGCTAGGCATAGGAAAGCTTACTAAGATCGAAATGACTCGCAAATGGCGCAGACAGATCGATTAAGTACCCTGAGGAATTATTGAGGACGTATTGGTTAAAGTAGACAAGTTCTATTTTCCAAGAGACTTTGTAGTTATGGAAATGGAAGAAGGATTTTCAGTTACCGCTTATCTTAGGACGTCCATTTCTAGCTACAGGAGAACTTTAATCGATGTTCGAAAAGAGAATTAATTTTGAGAGTCAATGAAGATGAAGTTGCTTTCAATATTTTCAAAGCTATGAACCATCAATACACATCACTGTAATCATGTTCTTTTATAGAAGATACTCATTACTGTCTATGATAATCGATTACCAACTTTTGAAGATAGATTAGAAGAATGTTTAACTTTATCTATCTATAAAGAAGATGAGGAAGACATTGAAATGAAAGAGATAATCCTTTCTCTAGATAAAGGAAGTTTCACTTTTAAACCACCATGGCATAAGTATTTAGAATTAGAACTAGAAGGACCGGCTCTTAAATCATCAATAAGATCCGCCTAAGAATGCTGAATTGAAACCGTTACCTTTAAATCGAAATATGCTTTTCTTGAAAATGATAACCTTTTACCAGCTTATTATTTCATCAACTTTAACGGAAGCAACAGGAAGATCAATTACTAGGAATGTTGAAAAAGCATAAGAAAGCTTTTGGATGGACAATTCTTTGATATTCGAGGTATTAGTCACGAGATATGTGTTCATAAGATAATTACGAAAGAAGATGCTAAACCTTGTATTCAACCGCAACGCCGCCTCAACCCGAATTTACTGATTAATCGTTAAGAAAGAGGTTATTAAGCTATTAGAAATGGGAATAATTTTTCCTATATCGGATAGTGAATGGGTAAGTCCAACTCAAGTTGTACCAAAGAAAGGAGGTTTCACAAAGGAAAGAGAATGATAAGAATGAATGGATTCCAACAAGGGAAATTACAGGATATCGAATGTGCATTGATTTTAGAAAACTAAATGATCATACTAAGAAAGATCATCATCCACTTCCATTCATAGTACAAATGTTGGAGCGTTTAAGTGGTCATAAGTATTCTTGTTTCTTAGATGGTTATTCAGGATATTTACTGATTTTCATTGCAGTTAGAGAGATAGGAAAAGACTACTTTCACTTGTCCTTATGGAACTTTTGCGTATAAAAGAATGCCGTTTGGTTTATGTAATGCTCCGGCTACTTTTCAAAGATGCATGATGTCTATATTTTCTGATATGGTTGAGAAATTCTTAGAAATTTTTATGGACGACTTTAGTGTTTACGGAGACTCTTTTAATGGCTGTTTGTTACACTTAGAACGAGTGTTACAACGCTGTGAGGATACCAATTTAGTGCTTAACTGGGAAAAATGTCATTTAATGGTATCAGAAGGAATTGTACTAGGACATAGAATCTCTACGAGTAGGAATTGAAGTTGATAAAGCTAAAGTCGAGGTAATCGAAAAATTGCCTCCACCGCTTAATCTAAGAACGTTAAGAGGATTTCTTGGACATGCAGGATTTTATAGGAGATTTATTGCAGATTTTTCAAAGATAGCAAAGCCTCTAAGTCATTTGCTTGAAAAAAAGTATCTTTTAATTTTGATAATAAATGTATGGAAGCATTTAAGACCCTGAAAGCGAAGTTGATTACGGCACCAGTGATTGGTGGCACCAGGTCGATTTACCTTTTGAGATTATGTGTGATGCAAGCGATTTAGTGTAGGAGAGTCGCTTTTAGGTCAAAGGTATAATAGAATTCTCAAAGCTATTTACTATGCATCTCATCGTTAAATGCAACTCAACTAAACTATGCAACTGAGAAAAAGAAATGTTGTTGTAATTTTTGCCTTAGATAAGTTTAGATCGTATATTGTTGGCTCTAAGGTAATAGTTTATACGGACCATTCGAAGATTGAAATATTTATTGAGTAAGAAAGATGCGAAAACCACGTCTTCTTAGATGGATTCTTCTACTTCAAGAATTTGATATTGAGATTAAAGATAAAAAGGAAGTGAGAATGTAGTAGCGATCATCATCTAAGTAGAATGGAAACGAGGAAGAGATAGGAAATGAAATTAAGGATTCATTTCCGATGAACAACTTATTTAGAATCGATATGCCTTCAACCATGCAGTTATTAAAGAAAAGAATTCCTTCTAAGGAAAATTCACCTTGGTTTGGAGATATCATTAACTACTTAACTCGTGATTACATTCCGTCTCATTGGACTTGGCAAATGTAAAAAAGTTCTTTTATGACTTAAAATTTTATTACTTGGGGAACCAGATCTTTTCCGTAAATGTTCGGATGGAATAATCGAAAAATGTGTGCCTGATAATGAAATTTTAAGTGTTTTATCGTTTTGTCATGATCGTGAGGCGGGAGGTCATCATGGAGGATGGAAAAGCGCTTTTAAAGTCTTGCAATGTGGTTTTTATTGGCCTACACTTTATAAAGATGCGTATACGTATGTTAAATCTTGTGAGTCTTGTCAAAAATGGGAAATGTATCTAAAAACATGAAATGCCTATGCAACCTATTTTAGAATGTGAGTTATTTGATGTTTGGGGTATAGATTTCATGGGACCTTTCCTATATCTTTTGGAAAAAGATTTATTCTTGTAATGGTAGATTATGTTTGAAATGGGTAGAAGTGAAGCTCTTCCCACTAATGATACCAAAGTTGTTATACGATTCCTTAAAAGAATATATTTACACGTTATGGCATTCTGAGGCGATCATTAGTGATAGAGGTTCGCACTTTTGCAATCGACCATTTACCAAGTTAATTGAAAAATATGGTGTAACGCATAAATTAGAACGCCTTATCATCCATGAAAACCGGTGGTCGAGGTAGAGGTGTCAAATAGAGAGATTAAAAGAATCATAGAAAAAGCAGTGGATTCAAACCGTAAAAGCTGGGCGCTTAGATTAGATGATGCGTTATGGGCATACTGAATGACTTTTAAAACTCCAATTGGTCGTTCTCCTACAAATTAGTCTTTGGTAAATCTTGTCATCTCCAAAGTAGAATTAGAACACCGAGCATTACGGGCTATTAGATTTTTAAATTTCGATCCTAAGGTCAGCCGGTGATCATAGATTACTTGATTAATGTAATTAGAAGAATTTACGCCTTGATTCATATGAAAATGCTCGAATCTACAAGGAACGCATGAAATCGTTCCATGATAAGAGAATCTATAGTCGTGAGTTCCATGTAGGTGATCGAGTGTTATTGTACAATTCACGTTTAAAGTTGTTTCCGTGAAAGCTTAAATCAAGATGGACGAGTCCATTTAAAGTAACACGAGTTTATAAATCTGAGTCGTTGAACTAATCACTGGGAATACAACTTTTATAGCCAATGGTCACAGGGTGAAGCTATTTCGGAAGGTGAAGAAATCTCTCTCGATAAATGAAGTAATGTTGTTTGATCGACCCTCCGAAAGACTAAAAGCGATTATTTTAAAAGTCGAAAGTATCAAATTACCAGTGTTTTATCTTTACTTTTATATGTCTAAACTAGTTTCGTCTTTTACGGATAGATTTAAAAAGAACCTGGATGTCTTTTTTGATAGATTAGGAATTTTGTTTTGCTTTTAAAGTTTGGTTTTAATAGAGATATCGCTTTACTATAGAAGCCTTAGTTTTTGAAACGTAATGCTAATTGTTGAGAGAAAAAAATTGAAAGAAGTTTGTAATGGTACGTCAAGAAGCTCGATAAAGAGAAGGGCTAAGTTTTTAAGAAATGCAGAATCTGTGGAAAAATTGAACACAGTGGGCAATGTGGGAAAAATATAACTCAATCTCAGAGTGAGTGTTTGAATGTAATTAAGAAGGGAACGATTAGGTGGTTAACCGAAAATCCCGATGGACTTCCAAGACTTAATTCAAACGCTACATTTCTAGGATATAGTTTGCTTGAAAGGTATGTTAGAAATCTGGAGTTTGTAGAAATTGAAGAATTAGAAACCCGTGAGGTTCAAGTCTTTTATTGTTTTTAGTTTTATAAAATTTTTGCATAACTTTGAAAATCTTATAAAATTGGATCTTTATAAAATTAAGGAGTTTTATAAAAATTTTATAAAAAGTTTTTTAAGTTTTTAGATATTTTATAAGAATTAATATAAATTTATTGAATTTTTATAAACTTTTAAATAAGTTTTATAAAGATTTTATAAATTTTAAGAAATTGTTATAAAATTTATAAATTTTATTAAGTTTTTATTGAGTTTTATAGGTTTTATATCAAAATCTAAAAAAAAAAAAAAAAAAAAAAAATTTTGCACATGGACCGATCCGCCATTAATCCGGGCCGGTCCGGGACAAGTTAACCTAAAACGGGAAACAGCCCTCTTCTTCTTCATTTCTCCTATTTTGTTCTAAAACAGCAGGCCTTCACACCCCAAAACCCCACTAAATCAATTTTTTTTTTTTTTTTCAAACTTTACCACAAATTCACCCCACACACTACACTACCACTCAATTTCTTTCTATTTTTATCTCCTCTCTTCAACACAAGTGAAGAATTTGAAAAAGATCAAACACAAGCTCCATTTCATCCCGGAGGCTTATACGACTTTTCCGGCCACTTTTCACGGTTTTTGTTCATTATAAGGTATAATTTGTTTACTCTAGTTGTCAATTTCATAATTTTTATAATTTTTAGATTTATTTTCAACTGTTTTGAATTTTTCGTGTGTTGTGACATTTTATTTTGTGTTGTTTTTCTGTTGATTTTATTGTTGTTTTGCCAATTCAATATCGTAGAATGGCCTCATCCAAATCGAAAAATCTCTAAGAAAAGAAAGCCTAATATTCCAATAGAAGTACCAATCGTAGAATTAAGAGATTTAACACCGGAAGAAGAATCATTAGTTTTGTCACATGCTTCACCTCAAGCTAAGAATGCTTATAGGAATATCTATAGTAAATGTGGAGTTGTGTTGGAAAGAGGCTTGGATTTTGATGACTTAGGAGAGGAGGTTAGGCGTATTTTTATGAGACGCCCAATGGTTGGATTTTGCACCGAGAGGGCAGGAGAGAGATCAATACTACCTTAGTGGCGAGAATTTTATGCGCTTTTGTCTACTTTGACACCCACCGAGGTAGTATGATGGAAGTCTATTCCCTTAGGTCTAGACATGTTTCTTTTAGTCCGAACCGATTAATCTTTGTTTTAGGAGTAAAGTTTTTCCGGATGAAGAAGATTATAGAAATTTGTTTATGGATTAGATGATCCTGCTATGTATGAGCGGATTGCCTCTGAGCTCGAGAGGGAGTTTGATGCTCAAAGCAGAGTGGGTGGACAAATGATTTAATTATGGGAAATGTTTTAGAGATCCGAGGGCAATCAAAAGATTTTTGAGCCATACTCTCATCCCACTACCAAACACACCGCTTTGGTAAAGAGGATTTATGCATTACTTGGGCGATGATTCATGATGTTAAGGTGGATGTGGGGAAAATTATGTATAGAAGGGTTTTCGAGTTTATTGTTCTTGCCAAGGCGAGGAGTCACATGTACTTTCCTGGGCTTTATTTTCAGATTTATGTCGTAGATCGGGAGTTCTTTCCTGCCTAAACGACAAGTTGATGATGGCGGATGAGTCCCCTGATAGGCCCTAGTCCGAGGAGGTCTCCAGGAGGTTCGATAGACTCGATAGTTAGGCGTAGTACCCTCCACCACTCCACCGGCCCACCTGGTTTGGCATTTTCATCTTTTTTCGAGCAACGTGCACTTCTCTCCCAAACACCATTACATACGATATGTTTCAATCCTTAGTATCGGATGTAGCCCGAGGACAAAGCTAATATGGCTTTGTTTCTTTGAAAGCGAGTAGGCGGTGGAGTGATGATTTACGTAGAGGATCTTTGAGACACGAGCGGATGCATCTTGATCCTTCTTTCGATAGAATCGCCTATCCGCCTGTCAATCTAACCCGTATACGTTACTGGAATGGATAGCACCTATTCCACCATCTCGAGCTTTCATCATATGCCAAATCCTTTTGGAAGCCGCCTAGTGGTCGTGGTGTCTTTTATACGAGTTCTCGGTCTGTCGTTACATCTAAATTTGGGGAGGATTTTCGATTTTGCAAGATGACGTCAAGTATGAGTTCGATGGATCTCGGCGATTCGATTCGGATCACGACTACGTTTCCCGCGACCGATTCGCCATCGATTCAAAGTATGAATGATCCAGCTTTACATCGCCGATTTATGATGATGTTGACATTGTTTGATTTTAAACAACTTTTATCATTTCTAAACATTTTATGATCTGTTTAATTTATTTTACAGATTTTAATTTTAGTTGATAAGTTTGCTAGTTTAACAAGTTTTCGATTTCATTAATCATATTTTGTCGTAGTCGTAGATTTATTTTTAATAGTATTTAAATATTTCATAAAAATATAATAAAAATCAAAATTCTAAAAATATATTTATTATTCGCGTGTCGTATTCGTGGTGTCGTTTTATCCGTAAACTTTAAATCATCTTTATAGCTTTTAAAATAGCTTGAAGTCTATTAAAGTGCACAAAGCGAACTTGAATTTTACAACCTTCATACGGTAAAAATATTTTAAGGCGGACCGGTCCGCCATTTTCGAGATCGGTCCGGGAATAAAAATCTGAGTCATGTTGAGAGTTCTAATGTGCGTACCACGTACACTCTCAATTTTGTCCATTTAAGCCGAGAGTAAGTTTCGAGAGTAAAACAATCTATACATTCACTCTTTTACTTTTACCTTTCTATCTCGTGATTTCTTTTCATCTGTTTCAACTAAAATGTCCAACCGATCATCACCATCAATCAATTCATACGATCCGGAGACAGCTTGATGTTTTTATCCCGGAGTCTAGTGCTTCAAATGTTAATTTGTTGGTGAATGCGAGGTTTGCAAATTCTCCTATATTGATGGAAAGGGTATCAATTTTGAAAAAATTGATCGATTCGGAAGGATTTAATTCGAGACTCAAGGATGGAAAAAATTTGTTAAGCAACCTCGAGGAAGAATTAATGTTTCTATTGTTAGGGAATTTTATTCAAATTTTCTCTACTTTATTATTACGGTAGATCCGTCACAACTTATATCTGTTCGTGGTACACTTATTCACTGTCACCTCATATTATCAATCATATCTACGAGATACCGATTTTCAATCAAATCCATAATCTTCATTATGAATATCAATAGGGATTAGGGAACTCTTGTCATGTTGTTAACTATGTCACGGAAGCTTTTCCATATCTGTTTCCGTGAGTTCGATCAAAATTACGACTCTACCACTTCACTCTGCTGCTTCATCCGAGAGCATGGAAACACTTCATTAACTCACGAGTCTATCCGACTAGTGACTTTGCATGGGTTAGTGATAGTGAGATACTTCGTTGTTTGCATTGATAACCTGGAGCTTATGTGGACTCGGGGATTTTGATTTTTAGAGACGGCGATAAACTTTGCGAATGGAACGGTATAATAATGGAAGGCCGATGCCTTTTGCTTGGTTAATTTCAAGGTTATGTATTCATTTGAATGAAGTCCTCAAATTGCTTCGATGAGATATATCCGTCTCGTGATTGTCGTAGAGATTGCTACCGGTAGAGAATCCGGGTTGTTCGTCAACTATTTAAGATAGTTGTTAGTGGTTTTATTTAATTTAGTTTAAGTTTGGTTTGCTTTAATAAGTTAAAGTTGCTTAAGGTTAGTAAGTTAATAGTAAGTTTGTTTTATTTTTAGTCTGTAATAGTTTCTTTTTGTTTAATATATATGTTGTTTGATTTTCATATATGTGTGTTATCGATGTTTATAACGATCATCTATAATTTTAATTTAATTTTCGAACTCTTTTTTTCATACTTATTGAACATCGGATTTATGTCAATTAAATAGTGGGGAGTAGAGTTAGGTTTGAAAATTTCATTAAAATTTTCAAAAAAAAAATAAAAATAATTATAAAATATAACCTTTTTCATATAAATTAGTACTTTAATTACTTATTTCTTAGTTTTAATTTTTCTTGAATAATTTAAGTTGGTTAATATATGAATAAAAATGATATAATTCGAGAGGATTAATCTTTGATTTAGTAAAATATATTAGATATATAATGAATATGTTTTATATCTTTTATAAGATTTTTAAGATTTTGAGTATGTATAACTAAATAATTTTTATCAAATATTTCTTTTATGGAATTATTCAAGTAATTTTTATATTTATAAATAAATTTTTAGATAATTTTCTTTTAAGATTAATTATGAATTTGGAATCAAAATTAGGAATGATGATTTTTTTGCACCACAAAAATATAACTATAATGAAATAACTCTCTGAATAAAATTTCCAATTTTGACCCCACCTCACTTTTAAAGAGTGATCAAAGACCTCACTCGAATTTTAGCCATTTTGATTAAACTAGAAATTTCCGATCCTTAGCTTATTTTGGTCTACATTTCTTTGACATTCTTCGAGTTTGTACGTACTTATGAGAGGAGATGATGACAGAAAAAGTTAAGAGTTGAGAAAAATGGTATATGCTGAGATTGGAATGAGTTCAGATATGTTAGTGTTTTATGGAAAATTTTTTTTTTTTTAAGAATTAAAGCACCATTTTTACACAGAATAAATCGAATATCAAGTATCTTCCCTATCTTTGATCGACCAAATATATGTCTGATGATAGTAGTCCAAATTTGAGGATTATCTCGAAATGTCCTATTATTGAGAATGAAGGCGTAAGTCGAATCAAAAGATCTCAAGAATGATTACGTGTTTAAGGAAACCGGACTCGTAATTTTAGATCGAAAGAGTAGTACTCCGATCAATCTTGATGAAGCAATGCTTGTGAATTTGATTATTTACACACACTCACGCTTTAGTTCTTAATGTATGAAAAAAAAAAAAAAAAAAAAAAAAAAAAGAGAGAGAAAAATCAAAAATAGTTGAAATAAAAGGATGTTACTAATCAGGCTGTTTTTGATCAAGAATGTGAAGACGTGAGTGACGCATTTACTTTACATCTTTCTTTTTTGATTTCCTTTTCTATCTTTTCGATTAACCAACGTCCTATCCTAATATATTAAGCCAATGTGTCTTCTATTTGACTTAGTTAATGATTCCGAAATTGTAATAATCTAGATAGAAAGTATTTCTAATATTTTATTTATATTTACGAATTATTGCATGCATGTTTCCATCTAATTCATATTTGATACTTAATTCATTTAAGTTGTATAATCTCCTTTTCTTAAATTTCTATAAAATTTATAAATTATATGTTTGTAATATTGATTTATATATATTACTTTTGAAATTTTAATCGATCAATTATATTATCTCGTTATTTATATATTATCGCTTATTTTTTTCTTAGAGACGATCAAAAGCTAAGTGGGAGTAATTTGATGTATTATTTTTATATGATTGAATTTACGTGATTTTATTATGTTTTGTTGACAAATTCTATGTAAAATATCTAAAATTATGATATAATTAGTATAAAATATTAATCTTTGTAGTTTAGTATAGTTAGTAGTAAAAGTTAGTATTTATAATAAAAGTTGTAGTTTTGTACCGGTTTTAATAATCGGAATATTGTGTCTATTTTACACGTATTTTGTGTTTATTTCATTCTGAAATCCTAATATGAATCAAAATCCAGTATCGACACTTTTTGAAGTCAATACAAGTCAAATGAAAGGAAGTTATAAAGCGTCACCGATATAAATGATCGAGGAATAATTGTTTCTAAATCTCAAAAAGGACGTATAATACAAATGGCTCATCGAGTATGTTTTACGAAGAAGTGGTCTTGATGAAAGTTGTAGAGAATTTAACGAGCTTTTCAACGGAAGTTCGATTATGTCATTCTCGATATCGAGAAATTCAAGTTACGATTTTTAGAAGATTAACTGTGTAATTATATATAATTATATATATAATTACACAGCACAAGTAATGATTATGTGTAACATGGGGGAACATGCTGAGGACAAGCTGAAATGATTAGCATCATTACACCGGACCGATCCGGCAAATTTTCAGGACCGGTCCGGGAAGGGGAAAATTCTATAAAAGGGGAGCATCGAGAGAGTTCATTTGGAGGTGTACCAAATTATATATATAAACCATATTCTATATATATAACTCTTTCCTCTTTCTTTTATAGTTGTAAATAGGCCTTATGCCAAAATAATGTAGTAGTAGTACGGTAATAATGTTCGGGAAATTCTCGAAGGTTCGGTGTTGGCTGGAAATCGTTGTAAAATCCGGAAAAAGACGATTTCTAAGTCAGAAGTTGTAATCGGGTAATTTCTATAATAATTATGTTTATGTTTGTCATTTTCTTCTTTTTAGTTTTTATAATGTTATTAGGCTAGATCTAATAACTAGCCAAAGTTATGTAATTATATTATTTTGATCTTTTCGGTAATGGAATGATGTTAAAATAAAAATGACTTAAATTGAGTAAAATGAATCTTTTTCTATTTCGCTACGTAATGATAACATATTCGAATGAAGTAATCAATCATAATGAATACTACATATAACCTGGCGATGAACCCGACTGCAGAAGTCGGGATATGAGTAAAAATAGAAAAACCGGAGGGTAAAAATGGCCGCCTCGATTAACGGAATCCTATTTCCTACCGAAGCGATTTGTCCTAATAAAACAAATCTTATTAAAATTTGTACTCGAGATCTTAATAATGTTAAAATTACAGTTTAATTGAAACTACATCGTTTGTATTAAATCGATCCGCTTGACAACCGGAGCCTCTTGAATAACATCGGCCATTTGACAAATGGAATCACCTCTTTTATCCGGGGTAGATTTGTACTGGTGACTGCTTTGACTAACTAAGTTTAGCATGGGGCGGTTGTGGACCTTGGGTCGATGACTTTTGACATATGACAATTTCATACGCCATCGTGTGAGGAGGAATTGTTGACATTAGTGAGTACACCGCTTCATTCACTCAATTGGACTAAAAAGGAAGATCGAACACATTCCATTAACTGAAAAGATCATATAATTTGATTACATATACTTTGGTTAGTCTCATATATATTATATTTTGGTATCTATATATTTATATATCTATATATATTATATTAGAATAACTTTTAAATTACGATTTATTTTATGTTGGTTAGAGTAGTAGTAATCGTGTGTTATAAAATTGCGGGCTTAGATCGAGTTAATAAGCAAATTTTTGGTATTTAACCACACTTAAAAGAATTACCACTTTTTTCCCTCGAGGATTCGACACCGACTCACCACTTTATCACTACAATTTGACCTTGCAGACACCGCTTGCCAGATCCGCCTAACCTGAAAAGTGTCTCATGGTCCCCTTCTGACGCCGCTTAAAGTGCCTGTTTGGTGACGTCACCCACCCTACCAACCTACCCCACCTACAATTCTCTACCTACTACTCACCCTACCCATCACCTACTGCCCCTACCTTTCCATCTACCTTACTATACCCACCACCTCAACCTACCCTTCTACTTACCCAACTAACCTTAGCCCACCCTACCCTACCTCATTCTAGCGTCCACCATACCATCCACCCTAACGTACATTTCCAAACTCTACCTCACTTTCACCCACCACCCTATCATATCCCTTACCATATATAACCATAGCATACCCTATCCACCTACCTTACCCCACCCAACCTAGTCCACCCACTTCACCCACCCCTCCTTACCCTACCTTACCATCCACCCCACACTACTTAACTCTTATTAATCAGCCACATATTTTGTCGATTTTCATTATATTTCATTCACTTTTAAAAGTAATATAAATTTGACAATTAATTTCAATGGAATGAGTTTCTAAAAAAAAACAATTCAATGGAATGAAATTTCATTTCTTTGTGACCATATCCAAACATAACAATGAAATAAAAATCATTTCATTACATAATATTTTCATGAAACATATAAATCCATTAATATTGTATTGAAAATATAACGAATAAACCAAAAAGAGAAGAAAATACGAAGGGAGAAAAAAGAAAAAAGAAAAACTGGTAGTAATGTTCAAATTGTGTACCGCAAAAGGCACAATAATAATGACGGAACTGTTTGCTAATAATTGTTACGTCCCGCCAACATTGCACCGACGTGGCTATGGTGATTGCGCCTGCTGCCTGCATCTCTTTCTTTTCCATTTAAATATGTCATCTTTTTCCAAAAGATAATGGTTATCAAATACTATTATTATTATAAACAGAACGCCAGGCAAGTTGTAGTATAGAAAATAAAATAAAACTTGCCAGATAAGCTCTGTAGGTATGATAATAATCCATACGTACATATTTTTTGATAGGAATTTTAACTCAGTACGCAAGAAATACATACAACAAATGTTCGTTGTAGTAGTAGTATTATATAGTACTTAACAATATAATAAATTAATAAATTAGTTTTGGCTGAAAATAATATTATGTTATGTTTTCATATCAGCTTATTTTTGTTTTAAGAGTTATTATAATTAATGATTTTAACGAAAAATATCATTGAGAATGGTACAAACATTTGTGATTTATTTATTAGATGAAATAATGAAAAGATAAGGATATAAATTAGTAGCAAAGATGACTGCTGGAATTGTTGTGTTTTTGTACTTGTTGAAAATTAAATATAAATAAAAGTAGTCGTAATAAAATAATGTGGAATTCAGCCGTCAAAATGTCTGACCGGTTAAGCGACAATCTTGCATTACCGAATATTTAGATTAGATTAGATTATATTAGCGGTCATAGACAAGGGAGTCGCACATTTTCTATCTTTCTTCCGTCTCTTTCCCTGCACCCATAATCTAATCGCCATTTTTGGAAAAAAGTTTCAGCATTTCTCTAGTTTGGGAAGAGCTCGAATAAGTAATAAAGTAATAAATGGCCGTTTCAATGAGGGAAAGGCTTTCGTTATTCATCAACAACAGATGGCTTGTGTTTGTGGCTGCAATGTGGATACAATCATGTGCTGGGATTGGATACATCTTTGGGAGTATCTCCCCAATAATCAAAAGCTCTTTGCACTACAATCAGAGGGAAATTGCTAGATTGGGTGTTGCCAAAGATCTTGGGGACAGCGTCGGCTTCTTAGCTGGGACTCTATGTGAGATCTTGCCTATGTGGGGTGCTCTTATTGTCGGTGCTCTGCAGAATCTGGTCGGTTACGGTTGGGTTTGGCTTATCATTACCGGTCGAGCTCCTGCCTTGCCGTTATGGGCTGTGAGTTTTTTTTTCTTTTTCTTTTTCTTCTTTTTCTTTCTCCCTATTTTCTTGTCAACTTTTACGGTTCATCTTTCTGGGCCATTTCCCTCCTTATGGATCTTATATATATCCATGAAAGGTTTGATTTGATGCTTTAGAGTTTTAAGTGCCTACGTAAATGCAGAATCTTATCTTGCTAGCTTCTACTTTTTGTTTATTTGTGTAGAAATCTGCTCTCATATTCCTCCCTTTTGACCTTTTGTATTCAGGGTGCGTTTTTCTTCTTTCTTCTACGTGAACTTTTTGGCGAATTATGCTTAGTACAAGTTAGCAGCTTCTCTGTATTGATTATGGGTTGCTTTGAAGTTTATATAGTAACTATTTCCATTTCAATTAGGTGTTATAATCTGCTTCTTTAGCTCAGATGGCCTGATCTGTTTGTAAACTTTCATGCTTTCCCTGTATTATAGGTTTCAGCCAAACTGAACTTGTTCCTTTACGTTTCTTATTCTTGTAATTGTTTTAAACCTCAGGAAATCACTTTCTTCCCCCCCCCTCCTCTCTCTCTGAAAGGGGAGTTCTTTTGCTTTATCTTATGTGCTATGACAATTTATTCAACCAAAAAGAAAACCAGACTAAAATAAACTCATGACAATTGCTAGAGAAAAACAATGCTTTAATGTAATGTTTGTTTTCTTTTATGTCTTTTATTGCTGTTATGGAACCAGACGACAGACACAACTAATTGAAGTCTGCAATTACCAACTTGTACTTTTGATACCAACTTTATTTTATTGCTCTATGGAAAAATAAAATTATTCAGATGTGCATTCTTATATTCATGGGAACAAACGGTGAGACGTACTTCAACACGGCAGCACTAGTCTCATGTGTGCAAAATTTCCCCAAAAGCCGTGGCCCTGTGGTAGGAATACTGAAAGGCTTTGCTGGTCTCAGTGGTGCCATCTTAACTCAAATATACACGCTCATCCACTCTCCGGATCATGCTTCTCTTGTGTTTATGATAGCAGTTGGACCGGCTATAGTTATTTTTTCTCTTATGTTCCTTATCAGGCCAGTTGCTGGTCATAGACAAATCAGAACAACAGATGGGTTGTGCTCCACGTTTATTTATAGCACGTGCCTTGTTTTAGCTGCATACTTGATGGGGGTAATGCTTGTTGAAGATCTAGTTGATCTTAGCCATACTATCGTGATAATATTCACGGTTATATTATTTATTCTCCTCATAGTCCCTATAGTGGTCCCTGTGTTCTTGACTTTTTTTCAAGAGCCAAAACTACTTGAGGATCCCCTTTTACCTCCTGAGTCACAAAACAACGCAACGTCTGGAAAATCGGGACACGATGAGAATGAGATTATATTCAGTGAAGTTGAAGACGAAAAGCCTAAAGAGATGGACATGCTTCCTGCTGTAGAAAGGTATAAAAGAATGGCTCATTTACAAGCTAAACTAGCCCAAGCAGCTGCTGTAGGAGCTGTAAGGGTTAAGAGGAGAAGGGGCCCGCGTAGAGGAGAAGATTTCACATTACCACAAGCTTTGATAAAGGCTGACTTTTGGCTTATCTTCTTTTCTCTTCTTTTGGGTTCTGGATCTGGATTGACTCTTATCGATAATCTAGGTCAGATGAGCCAGTCTTATGGCTATGATAATACACATGTTTTTGTGTCCATGCTTAGCATTTGGAACTTCCTTGGTCGTGTTGGCGGCGGTTACTTTTCTGAAAGGATTGTCAGGTACCAGTTTTACAACACCGACTCACAAAACACGTAGTTACATTACATAGATGCTTGCATAACTCTTTCTAATTCGAAAAAGTTGGTATGATGACGTGCAGGGACTATGCTTATCCTAGGCCGATTGGCATGGCTTTTGCCCAGGTTTTGATGGCAATTGGGCATTTTTTCTTGGCTATGGGTTGGCCTGGCCAGATGTATGTGGGAACACTTTTAGTAGGAGTTGGCTATGGGGCACACTGGGCAATTGTGCCGGCTGCTGCTTCAGAGCTGTTCGGCTTGAAAAAGTTCGGTGCTTTATACAATTTTCTCACCCTTGCAAACCCTGCAGGATCATTAGTATTCTCAGGTATGCTTGCAAGTAGTATATACGATAAAGAAGCTGAGAAACAAGCTCAAGGGCACCACCATAATGGTGAACAAGGGATACACACACTTTTATCAAGCATTCTCTTTGTGGACAAACCTTTGAAATGTGAAGGCACCATTTGCTTCTCTTTGACTTTCTTTATCATGTCTGGACTCTGCATTTTCGCAGTTATTCTGAGTATGATTCTTGTGTATCGGACTAAAGTTGTGTATGCAAACTTGTACGGTAAATGAACATACTGCTACGTAGACGTGACATTGCCAGTTCATGAAGTATTATTGTATTGTAAAGGTTGGTCTCCTTCTCCAACTTATGTTTTAGAAAGATTGGAAGTGTATTTGGCCGTGCTTGTCCGAGGAGAGCAAGTTTCAATGGCATTTCATGATAGACAAAAATGGTTGGTTTAATGTGAGGATTGTTGTCTTGTGTATATCCAATGTTGTGCATCCAAATTGTATGGGATGTGGACTCAAGTTTTGACATTGTTATTTAAGACAAGTTGTAATGTCAAGTTGGATCTGAACAAATGTGCAAAAGGAATTTTTGTCTGTTCAAAGCTTCTTCCACTTTTAGATGCAGAAGGTGTTTTTTTTTTTTTTTTTTTTTTTTTTTTTTTTTTTTTGTCTGTGCTTTTAATAAGATGAGGTGTTTGGTTAATTGTTTTTGTTCGAAAAATAAATCATAAAGTCAATAATTTAGGATAATAGACATAGGATAAACATACATACATCTTAACAAAATATAATATTAGTGCCAACAAAATAATAATAATAATAATTAAAATAAACTAATATCACAATCAACAAAATCTAATTTTGCTGAGCACAATCGCAAAACACGCTTCAATTTCTATTCCATAATGACATGTTTGTTCTCAGGAATGAAATGGAATGGAATAAAGTAATAAGAATGAAATTGAATAAAATAATTTTATTCCATTACTGTATTTAAGATGTGAAAGATTGGAATAAAATGTAGGATATGATGGAAGTAGTGGGGTGGGTTGGGGTAGCCCTACCCCACACCCATTGCACCCCTGCCTCTTTACCCACCTTATCCTATTTCACCCAATTCTACCTTACGCATCTTACCTACCTTACCCCACCACCTACTCTACCCTACCCCTACCCCTTACCCTTTACCCTTTACCCTTACCCCCTACCCTACCTACCTTACTTCATCACCTACCCTACCACCCACTCACTCTTACCCCATCACCCACGTGTTTTGTCGATTTTCATTTTATTTCATCGCATTCCATATATTTTTGGAAGGAATGAAAAGAGACATTTTTCATTCCATTGCATTCCCTCATAATCATACACAAACATCGGAATGGAATGAAAAATCATGTCATTCCATTCCATTCCGTCCTAACAAACTGTTGAAATAGTATCCTAAACCCAATCGGGTTGGACCGGATCCGACCGGGTCGGATCATTTCTACTATTTCTTTATGTTTATGCATATATTAAATGACTTTTCTATTGTCATATATATGTTCTTTTAAAGAACCAATTATGAATTGTTATATGATAATGTCCTTAGTATTAAACTGTGATAGAGAAACCATGATAGGCGATTATGGTTGATGAGATCTATAATCACTTTAATAAGTTTGATACTTAAATGTCTCTAGGCTGATGTACTATTAAACAGGGCATTGATAGTATAAACAGACTAAAGACGTATTAGATGTCTTCTGTCTTTAAGGCGGGGATAGATCTCGTCTATCGAAGTGTAGACACACTTGGACCAGATGTGAACGCGTGTATTAGAGAATCGACGTTAGGGATCGACCCCACTTACACGGATAAGTGTCACACTATGTGGCGGTTGTGTAATTATCCTTTGGACCGAGTCTTCATGGCATCACGGTGTGGATTGTCATGTTTTGACACTATTGAGATTTCCACAGCCACCACGCGATCATCATGCGGTAGTGATTGGGTATGATTTTGAAGCACGCGGAGCATACATGATTGGTCGTCCGGGAATCGCGTATCCTATGATTGGGATCGAATATCCGAAATGGCCTTCTTATAAGGAATGTCTTACTCTCGTGAATCTTTGCAAAGTGGGAGTAAACGAGTTACTTTTAGAGAGAGCATGATATCCAGATTATAAGATACGGTCGTTGATGTTTTGACACTCGACTAACGACCGTATATGGATATTATTACAAATGATAGGATTGTAAGTTACACGATAATCAAGCTTTTCACATGAAAGGTAGTAGTCATTGCATTTGACTCTTCCGATGATTGGGGTCACGCGTGTGTTCTTTACGCTATCCGTGATCGTTAGGCATAAAGGACATTTTCGTAATTTGCACTTTGTGTCTACGGCCAACATATTCGTGGCCTATCGGGTCACACACATATATGAACATCGAGCCGGATTAAAATGTGGCTATAGATGATAACCAAATAAGGAAAGTTTATCTCGAGACTATAAAAGTTATAGTGGTAATTAATATGGTGGTATTTTATTTATTATGAATAAATTAAATACAAGATATTAATAATATTATATTAATTAAAGAATATTCCTGATGCCAAATCTTTGGCTAAAGGTGGCGCAATTTTGAATGTGTATAAGATATAACTTGGATTATTGTCTGAATTTAATTAATTAGATACTATATATTAATATTAGATATTAATATTTATATTTGTATATATACTTGTGCGTGACTTGAACATATGATGTGCATGTGCACATTTTGTATTAAAATAAATATATATATAGATTTATATGTGTAATATATATATATATATATATATATACACACATGTATTTGATTTATAGTAATAAGATAAAGATAATAATATAAGATATTGATGATATCTCTAAATATTCAATATAAGATATTGACAATATCCTAGATTTATTTAATATAAGATATTATAATAAATGAGATAAATCAAAAGGCACCGGGGATGTACACAACTCATCCCAAAACTGAAATACATGGTCCAGATTTTTTGAGTTTTTAGTTTTTAGTTTTTTTTTTTTTTTTTTTTTTTTTTTTTTTTTTTTTTTTTCCAAACATGTGGTACACAATAATTTTGTGTATATTTTATGTGTATCGTTTATGTGCCTAAATAATCATGAAGCAAAACAAAACAAAACAATTGAAGCATTCAACGAAAACAAAAAAGGAAAAAAATTGAAGCATTAAACACAAAATATTCATTAAGTCCAATAATTATGGAGGAAATTTGATTAGTATCAAATGGCGATTTATGGATGTAATTAGCATGATTATTGGCTACCATGTGCCTGACATTTACGGAGGAAAACGAATACTCTATTATTGAATAGGGGAAATTTGATTTTTACCCCTTTTTTTTAAAAATAAAATCGAAATCTACAATTCCGAATTTAAAAAACTCCTTTTATCCCTGCCTTAAAATTGGCGAAACCGCTAAAACATGGGTGATCCCACCCATATTACTCCTATAATCCCGCCCATAAATGGGTGATTTCGCCCATCCCCGCCCTTCAGCCTGCTCGTGATGGGCGGTTTCGCCCACAATGATGAACGGTTTCATCCGTAGGTGGGCCGGTTTCGCCTGTAGACTTTCACATTTCATGCCTGACAACTTCTTCTTACTTAATAATACAATTATTAAGGAGCCTTTGATTTAGCGCATTACTTTTTTTTCTTTAACGTTGTATAATTAAGGAGTAATGAGGGAGAATGACACAAACATTTCATCAATTAGGGAAAATGACAGTTTTTTAAAACTTTTACATAAATGACAAGACTATTTTATTTATTTTTTAATTAATTTTCTGGCGCTTCCTCTCCAAAAAAAAAAAAAAAAAAAAAAAAAACAACACACAAACACTATCTCATCCACATTTTTTAAACATTCATATCTTTCAACCTAGAACTCTAAATTTAAAAATTCTTTCACCAATTTTTTTATATTTTCATACTCTTTATTTTGAGACTAGATTCAACATATTACAACATCATTTCAATCCTCTGTTGAATTGCTCAAAATTCACTATTGATATTCACTGGTTTTCGAGATTCACTGAGTGAATTTCGACAGTGAATCTTACGAAAACGATGTAATGATATCGAACCAAGCCTCAAAACGAAGAGCATTAAAAAATGAAAATTTATGTGAAATTTTTATCGCGTTTGGATGTCTAGGTCAAAGATATTGAGTGTTTGAAAATAGAGGAGGAAAGAAAAAAAAAAAAAAAAAAAAAAAAAAAAGGACACAGGTACGCAGGAATAGCAGCCGCGTATTGTCCTTCTCCCAATAAAAAAAGGTTAAACGTTGTAAATGAGTTGTTTTAATCTAAAATGGTTGAAAAGGACAAACATGTAGCAACACATGTACAAAAATATAGTAACACATGTAGTGACTGTCATTCTCAACTATTTAAGTTTAAAACATGTCCTTATGGATTCTGACCCCTAAAAAAATATGGTTGTCATGTTATTCAAAAATATTTCAAAAGTTGTCATTATCCTAATTTTCCATATAATTAAAGCAAATATACTCCAGATACACATTAATTTCCATATAAATTTTTTTTTAACAGAATTAATTGCCATATATAGGACATGTTTGGTATAGAGAGAAAAGAATAATGCT
This sequence comes from Gentiana macrophylla, assembly GCA_026214975.1. Classification (NCBI taxonomy): domain Eukaryota; kingdom Viridiplantae; phylum Streptophyta; class Magnoliopsida; order Gentianales; family Gentianaceae; genus Gentiana; species Gentiana macrophylla. The sequence goes on from CM047812.1 coordinate 87,572,325, forward strand.
GAGAATAGGCTTGAAAAAAAAAAGTTGAGAAAAAAAAAGAATTGGTTAAGAAAATATAACAAAATATAGATTCTTTAAAAATCTATTCTTTTATCATACAACTTTTCTTAGGGGTTAGGTGAGAATAGAAATATGAGAAAAAAATGAAAAATTGATAAATTAAGAAAATAAACCATTTTTTTTTAGGGCAACCAAACATAACATAGTTGAGAAAAGAATACAAATTTTTTTTTGTTTATTAAGTATTTTCTCAGTAAAAAACATGCCTATAGTGAGTTTCATTTTCCTCACATTACAACATTACCAAATGACTTACGATATTCATTTCTAATCTCCAATCCGAGGAGATCAAGCAAAAACTCCCCTTTACACAAATTTCTACCAGAAATTGTATTGCCGGAAACCTATTTTTAGCTTACGGAGATAAAGAGATTTTGGTTTAAACATCCCTTTTCTTTCGCCGGCGACGACAAAAATTAGGGCGTATTGCAGTTCATCACCGGACTGCCCTTTGTTGGTTTGAACATTTTATTAGTCTCGCTGGATAATGTAGGTATGCTGACATTCCCGGTAGTCCTTATATAGACATGCTGAGCACTTGAATTTGGGACGAAGGGATAGTGAATTCAAAATTTGAAGTCGAGTAAAGAGGGGAAGAAGGAAACAGAACGGCAGAATTTTGAGCTAGGGAGAATGGCCATGGAGATTGAAGTTAACCGATCGCAGGTAGGTTTTCCCTATTGGAATCCAGTTCGAAGAAGATTCAAACTGGACTCTCCCTTCTTTTCCGACGGCAACATCGAAAGACAGCTACTTGCGAAACAGGTTCCATTAAACTCTTTTTTTTTTTTGTATTTTAAATCCTTCTATACCGATTTGGATTAGACAACAAATGCGCATAGCCCAATTCTGTCGCCTTTGCAATATTCCCCTCTACACAAATGGGCATCGAAACCATTAATCGGGTTGCAATTGTTGGGCTTATCTCACATTGCTAGTGGTGATGCTTGGGATTAGTTGTTTAGTTTGAGCAAGAGCCTCACTTAGTGAGCTAGCTTTTTGGGGTTAAAGTTTTGGTCTATTACCTTGAGTGGATCACCAGATGGAAGTAACTGTGGGATACTTTAAATATGGCTTCATTTCGTGTATCAGAATGCAGAGAATTTTTAATCAAACGACTGTGTTGAGTTTAATAATTTCTGTCTTAGTTGTGTAGCCAATAAACAAACACCAATATGTCTTCTTTCCAGGTTGCACTGGATTTAACTGAAGAAGAGAAACAGCAGGTTCGTAGTGTAGAAGAAGGGGAAATGAGGTATGTCGCCCTGCGCTGCTATGATTCACCTAATGAAATTCGTCAGTATTAGTACACTTTATTTGCCAAGGCATTTATCAGTAAGCCAAACTGAATAGAAGTGCCTCAACTGAAACGATTGCATTTGCCATCAGCAATGCATGGAATATGGCACAAGTGGACTTCTTCCGATGCTGATTAGTCCTCACATTCTTTATTCTTGAGTCAAAAAAATAAATTAGATCGTATCCCATGATATCGTGTCCATTCATAACTAATTCTTCTGAGGTTAATAGAATAGTATTGAACTAATGAAACAAGATATGGAACTGGGATTTGATCTCGGAACCAACTTTAATGAGCAAAATCAATATGAGAATTGATAAAGGCAAGTCAACTAGCTAATCGCTTGCTTGTCTTGGTCTCTATGACGCTAAGAAAGTGGCATTGATACTTACTGTTGGTTCTTCTGTTTAACCTTCTACATTGAAGAAATCTTTATATCTTTCAGGAACCCTTCTTTTTTAATTAATGACGGTTTTTACTTATGAGAGAGATGAATCATTACTCACAAAGTGGGAAAGATAAATAAGTACTCTCCTAATCTCTTTGTTGTATAAATATCATACAAAAAGTCCCTATGTCAACCCCGCCTGGGTGAAAATCATTTTCAATAATTTGTAGCAATTTCTCAGTTTCTCCTATTCTTTGTAACTTTCCTTTATGATATAGCAAAAAGTCAGATGATGTCATGAGCTCTGTGCATTTTATTTTTTAATCAACTGAGTAAACATCTTACTGTTTCTTTCATGCCATAGCTTATGTAATCTAGGCAAAGCAATTTCCCCTGGGAATTTGTATTTCTATTTGTCATCAATTTTCCCTATTAAAACTTGATAACATGGTGGTTTCTGATCACATATAAGCATCTTAAAAATTGCAAGCTGGGCTGTTTTGGATGGATTGCAGGAGAAAAAACAGATCCTCTTGAGTTTCTTATGGTTAACATCATAGTAAGCATGTGTTTTCATCTCTAATCCCCAACTTTTGAAGTGTACCCTTGTTGCTAAGTTTGTTGTTTCAAGCTATCCAAAATATGATTGTTATTGAAGGATACGTCTTTTAGGCCACACCATTTTAACCTATGGCACAACCTAGTGGTCCTGTTCCTGACATTCGATAGTTCTTCCTTCTTTTTTTTATTTTATTTTTTATTTTTTTGAGGGAAGACACTCAATAGCAATCTTGATTGTGAATATTTCATATTTGGACATCAACCAGGCCCATGTAATACGAAGACTGTTTGAGTTAGTTTCTAGGCAACTCTTCATAAAATTCATATTGAATTTCCTGGTTCCAGGCTTCCAGCCTTATATGGAATAACTTTCCTGGTTCCACAGTAGAACATAGATAGATCTTCAATGCTTTTTTAAATCTGCTACTCTAAATATGCTCTTACCATTCTCAATCACCACTCTAATATGATCGTTCCTTTGCATTGTTGTCTTGTAACAATATCCTCCACATCTAGGAGTCTCCTGCCCTTATATACACTTTCCAGAACGATTTTCCATGAAGGATGATTGAGTCTACTCTTCTAATGGATAGAGTCCCGTTTTGGTATTGAATATTTTAAATGATTCGCATGAAGTTTACATCGTTCACAGCATTTTAGGCGACGAGACCAGAGTCCTTTTGGCATATAGGTTATGATTTGTATAGCTTTAGCTTTTCAGATGTCTTCCATGACAAAACCCTAAAAGTTTTTGAAGCCTTGTGGTTTGTTTGGATAACTAAGCAAAAGAGCCCTAATTTTTTTTGAAGCCTTGGTGTTTGCTTGATGTCAATTAGATAAAATTCAGAGGATCTAGAGTTGGGTGTGTTCGAAGCTCGCTTGTTAGGAACATTTCATCTGATAAACATGCCAACCTTTTGGTCTAGTATTTTTTCGTTCCCAAGAACTGGCTTTTGGATAACTTGACTTTCCTTATATGGTAATCATGTATGGAATCAAAATGAGATGAATTTCGTTGTGTCCTTGGCAGAAAAACATTTTGTCCTATTGTTGGCTGTGGTGCATGTTTGAAAAATTTGGAGGCTTTTGAAGATCATTACATTGCGCGTCACTCAGCATCTTGTTCCATCTGTTCAAGGGTCTATCCTACCTCACGCCTGCTAAGCATTCATGTGTCAGAGGTCCATGATTCTTTCTTTCAAGCAAAAGTTGCACGCGGGTATCCAATGGTGAGCTTTTGTCTTAGAAATCATTGTTTTCACCTTTTCTTTTCATCTTTCTTTTGCAATGTGCAGTAGTATTTATCATCTTGACCTCTGTTTCTTTCCTGTTTATTTTTTCCAAGAATTATGTGACATATTCTTGGGCAATAAAGTCATTTCCTTCTTTTCAACAGTATGAATGCCTTGTTGAAGGCTGTGGTGTAAAGTTGAAGAGCTATAAAAGCCGGCAACAGCATCTGATTGATAAGCATAAATTCCCTTGTGCTTTTGAGTTCTTCAAGAAAGCACAACCATCAAAGAAACATAGGCAGAGGCAGAAGAAACACCAACACCGTAAGCAGCAAGCAATTTCAAAGGAAGATGAAGAAGACATGCAAATAGAGGAGGAAGATACTATCGACAACCTTGTTTCTGCTGTTTCGAGATTAAGCACTTCTTCCACCTCTCCTACTAACATAAGCTTTGGCCGTCGTCCCACTCGGGGCTTGACTTTTGTTCCTCGTGTGGTAGAGCATAGGGAGAAGAAACATGATCCTTGAGGGAACTGACTTTATCAGAGTCCAAAACATCTTGCCTCTGTATTAATTACAAGTAAATCTGAATATGAGGTTTGGAGGTGTACTTAGTATTTTAAGTAATGAAATCCAAGTAACTGCAGTATTTTAAGCTACAGTTATTTTTCAGCTTTTTGAACATTGTAAGATGAAACTGAAAATACTGCAGTAATTTAGATGAAACATTTACTCTATTCGATAAATAAAATGGAGCATTGTCCAAACACCCTACTTATTCTTCCACTCCATTTGATATCAATGGTGTATGATGATGATGTTTAACATAAGCTACAAGATTACAGAACCAAGATAATGATTTCATTGAGTTGCAAAGTTCAAAAAGCCTTTTAGTTAAGGACGTGTTTGGTAGAGAGAAAAGAGATGAGAAAATAAAATATTCTTTTCCTTTCCTCAATTTAGAATTTTAGATACGTTTGGTTACCAAAGAAAAGAAAAACATCTTTCCTCAACTTACTTCCTCTTCTCAAAATGTGATTCTTTTCTCTATTTTTTAATTCTCAGTCTTTCCGGGAGAAAAGTAAATAGAGAATAGAAAAGTCATCTACATACTTGAGAATCAATTCTATTCTCAGCATCTTCTTCTGCATACCGAAACAAATGGTGATAATCATCTTTTATTTTCCTCAACTTTTCTTTTCTCACTAGTTGAATAATCTGAACTACCTCTTCAGGCTGAGGTTCTAGCTTTAGCGATTCGATCACAAGCCGAGAGCGTAGATAGTATTAAGTATTTGTGCCTTAAAATAATTAAGGAGGGGAATGGGAGGGGAGGGGGAATGCCATTTTACAAACATAAAAAAGGTAATAGAAATTTGCTAAACTCACTCCACCGGCCTCATTACATAATTGTAGCAAGATTACGCCTGAACAAGTGTGAAATTGGACGGCTTAATTCGATAAAACTAAGACACCTATCTATACCCGAAACAGGTATTGGAAACAAACAGCAAAAACTTATGTCGTTTCACCTTGCAGGTGGAGGGACCTGAGTCTTTGCAAAACCAACCCATGCAACAATTCCAACAGCAAGGATGATCCATCCAAATATGTCATATTTCAGATCACTGCTCCTTTTCTTCTTCAAACTTTGCTGCTGCACAAGAAATACAAGACACTGCATATGTTTAAAGATTGGTCGTTGCTGCGGGTGGTGCAAAACACATTCTCTACGAGTCATGTACGAACTGCTTTGACTTTTTCATTTTGAAGAAATTCAAGATAATGATGTGTATGCAAATATTTGCTATGGAGGGGGAAAAAAATAATTAAAATTTATGATACATTTGAACGTGAAAAGACGTTACTAGTTCAAATGACAGGAGACTTTCTTCCCCAACTATTCTGTCCATCCTATATCTCTTCTAACAAATATCTATGCAAACACAATACACACCGCAAAAGACAGTCCAAGTGAGTACCGGTGCCCAAAATTAATCCACATGATGACTACGAAGATCCCAATACAGGTAAAGAAGACAAGAAGAATGCCATTTGTAACAATAAAAAATCTGCCCCTACGAGCAAATATAAAAGGATCACCTTTGAGCTAGTTGACGTTGAAGACCCAGTTCCCGTAGCCTGTTGAAGTGAACCACGCATGTAGATCTCCATATGCAGGTCAGGAGCCTACTAAAAAATAAGTGAAAGTCAAAATGCGCAAACAGAGAGAGAACTCAATAAGAAAAGTACAGAGAAAGGCAGAGGCAAAACAAAGACATCATTTCGTAAAGGCTAATACACTGTTTCAGGCAGCAATAAACCTCAAGTCAAAGAGGACACAGATTCACCACTTCAATCCGATTCTTGATGGATGTATAATTATGGGCTGTTCAATATGATGGTATGGGAGTAAATTAAGGATTTTGATGGTTAGTACTTGTTAAGAGACACAAAATAGAAAGATATAAAGATAGAAAGTGATTGCGATACACGTATTTATCATTAGATATTTTCAGATAGGTATGGTATACCATTAAATTGAGGTTGACTTTTGTACTTATCGTATGGGCTTATCCTATGTACTCATTTCCTATACAAAATGAGTGGAATAAAAGAACAGGAGGTCACAAGCTACTGATCCCATGTTTCTCTCTTTACTAAGCACATATCTTACGGTAATACCCAACAAAATTTAGAAACTATTGTTGGTATGAAGTAATGGTGTCATTTACCACAATAGGATATCGCTTATTAAACCCCCCCCCACACACACACACAACACACATTCCTGCTCCCGAACAAGACTAGGGGTATCTTTCACAAGTCCCCATCTCTCTGACTCACTGCATCTTTCATTTGGAGTAAAGAACCATAAAATGCCACTTCACATCGAAAATTTTAGGATATTGCAAAAATTGATCCACCAAGTATATCCATTGTATGTGGTAATCCAATTCAATAGAAGAAAAAGAACGCACCTTACAGCTACTACAACACTCAATCTTACTCTATCCCCCAACTCGGGGGGCAAGATGAAAGAAAGCATGCCCAAGCATACAAGCCTACAAGGTACTAACAGAATAACTGCCTTAAAAAAAAAATATGTATGACCAGTATGATAAAATGCAATGATGACATACATGTCTTCCTCCAACCTTCAACAGATTAATTAATCAGCTCAGGAAATCATACCTTTGCAGCGATTTCCAAGGACTTATGGTAAAGTTCGTTAGTAGGATCCTGCAGTATAAGACCAGTATCAAGAATGTAAAACTCGAACCATGAGCTACACAAGTAAAGTGGATAGATACCAACTAAACAGGCAATCAAGTAAGTGAAGTACAAATATGCATGGTATCTCAGGGATTATCAGATTAGGTGAGACATATATGCCCTGTTTAGTTTTATCTGCATCAATTTGTATCACGATTTGCGAGCACATATCACATGGTAAGAAATTTAAGGCATGTGAGAATATTTATGACAAGGATATAAACATACCTCTTTGGAGGCTCGCAGAAAATATGAAGTAGCTTTGTCAAAGTAAACACGGGCCTCATCCACATCAGGAGTCATGAATGCATGAGAAGTATGTGCATTGCCCAAATACCACAATGCTTCAGAGTTTCTAGGGTTGATAGTCAATGCTTCTTGCAACTTAGATACTGCCTCTGCATAATTAGTATTGAGCATATCAATAGCACAGACCATTCAACCAGTTCCATAAAGACTAGATTTTACAGAATAAATCTTGTTAAGATTGACCAAAATATGTTGAAATTACTTTTTTATTTGTTCGAAATTTACAGATTAAATCAATAAAAGAAAACGATTATCTTTTCTAATAAGAACATTTACAGAGACAGAGTTAACATAAACTATGAAAAGGGCAGAACCTGCAATCATTTTTTTGGCATCAGGGGCATCCTGGGACTGGGATAATTCTAGCAAAGCTCCTCCCCATTTCGTCAAATTCTGCAACCAAAAACACTCACTTTTATCTCACTGGTACAAAGAACGTCCATTAATCACCTCAACACTACCCCAAAAGAAAACTCATGCAACAAACATCAAACATATCAATAAATGCACCAATAAATACACAATGAGAAAACAATAAACAAATGTATAAGGGCAATTACATCGGAATCCTGGGGATTATCGGTATAAGTTGACTCGAACGTCTTCCGAGCATGCTCAAAGAACATGATCCTATCAAAATCGCTCTGCATATCCATTTCTCGGTTATTATCTGAACGTGGGTTCTTCTTTGTTTTCGCTCTTTCGCTCGGACGAGATTCGGCTAGCAAATAGCTACTTGTACTTGGGGTGTAGATCGTCCACGGGCGCGTCCGGTTATGCAATAAAAGTCGGCATTCAAATCAGAATCACCATTTTTAATCTTTAAAATAATACGTATTTTTATTTTATAATATCTTAATTCAAAACACTTCGCAGCAGCATCGTTATCATTATCATTATAACATTTTAAATGCTATTAAATAATATATATTCTACCTTACAACCCTATTCATATGCATAAAATATTTATTATTTCGCTCCAACAGCATCCCTATCATAATCCCTGTAATTTTTAATAATGAAATATGTTTAGGGCATTGAATAGTGCGTCTTTCATGAGTAGATTTCATTGTTCATATCCTCGGGTACCATAGTCGATAGCTAGGTATGGATAGGGGTATAGAATACATATGGTGAGCTACAACAATAGTTAAAGAGCTAACATAGCATTTAGGTTAAGAGATAATTGAAGCATGCCATGACGTTGTTAGGATCTCATGAGTCCTTTATGGCCCTGACTGTAAATGGATCTTTATGAGCTTCTAAAATATCTTTCAAGCCATGACCAATGCCCCAATTGGTCCTATACATGTGACCCGCTATCGAGAAAAGAATTGCAATAGCTAAATGATGATGTGCAATATCGGTGAGCCATGTAGACCCCCGATTCATCGGATCTAATCCTCCGTGATATGATTTATTACCCCGATCACTTATAACGCCCCAAACATCATTGCTTTTTCCAACCGAAATGGAAGATTACTACCAAAATGCATTGTACATCCGAATAGTCTGAAAGACATGATCCCAAGCCGATACTTGACATGTACCTCCTCTTCCAGGTCCATCACAAGGAAAACGAAAACCAAGGTTTTTGCTGTAACGCCCCGCACTCGGCCTGGTAGCGCTAAATAGTCGTAAATGTCCGTTAATCGCTTGAACCGCCGTCTCGCTGCTTGGTGCAAAGGGCTAACCCGAGTTGACAAGACATTTATGTCTCACACTTATATGGGGTGTGAGCATTCACTTACTTTACCGATGTGGGATATCACATTCTCCCCCCTTACAAGGGGATGGCGTCCTCGCCAGACGCGGCGAAGACTTGTCCCGGATCGTCCTACCAGAGGTAATTAGAGGCCATCCTTACACCGTCTTCTTGTGCGGTGCGGTAGCATAGTTACGCCTCGATAGTCGGCTCTGAATACCATTTCATGCCCCCGGGACCGGCCTGGTAGCGCAAAAATGAGTCATAAATGTCCGGTTAATCGCTTGAACCGCCGTCCTCGCTTGGTCTAAAAGGGCTAACCCGAGTTGACAAGACATTTATGTCTCACACTTATATGGGGGTGAGCATTCACTTACTTTACCGATGTGAGATATCGCATTTGCTTTATCCGGTATCAAACGGGAGCTACGAGCAATGGTTGCTGGTTGGGCTGGTTCGATGGCTCTCTATGAATTTGCAGTTTTTTGAAAATTTTCACTTATATTAATTTTTTTAGTACTTCAATATTAGGATTAGTTACTAGTTCTAATTTGATACAAATTTATATTTTTTGGGAATTGGTTGGGATGTCTTCTTATCTCTTAATTGGTTTTTGGTTCTCAATCCCTTGGTATATACCCTTTATCATAATCATATCATATTTTTTGAATATTTTTGTTTATCATGTTTATCATATTGAAGTTTAGTTTTAATAAGTTTTAATCAAACTATATTATTTTTATCTTGGGCGAAACTCAATTTTACTAAAATAGTTTCCTTAGCTCCCGAGGTATTCTAAAATTATTTTTAGAATAGGTTATTTGAAAAAGAAAATAGATTAAGAGATAGAAAATATCTCGCGCATATACCTTAAATTATTCGTAAACAAAAAAACATGTTGATTTGCAATCTTTTTCTGATCGTGAAGATCCCACCAAAGCGCCTTCTACTTCTAATAGGCCATGAACTAGATCCGAATCATTAAGTTCAAATGGAAGAAAAAAATCTCTTGATAAATGAATTCCAATTTGTTGACTATTAATTATCAAATCTTGCTCCACAATCTGGTTTGATCTTGTAGGCCAAAAAATTCCGTACCACTGAATAGTAGTAATTAGCGAAATAAAAAGACTTGTAGAAACCATCAAAGTAATTCCATCCCCAACTGTCCAAGGATTAAAATAGTTGGAATATTCCGAACAATTCATGAACATCATAGCAAAAATGATTAAAATATTTATAGCCTCTGGAAATTCAAAAAGTTTTTTTGTGCAGCAAACAAAAAATAAATAAGTAATAAAGTTGCAATTGTTTAAATGCATTCAAAAATTGACTCATTTATTCTTTAATTGACTCAACTCACTGGATAGAGATAGTGGAAATTTTAATTATATTTTATAGGATAATTTTAGAGAAATATAAAATGAAACTCAGCTTACTCTTTTATCTTTTATTTTCTTGTCGTTACTTTTAGATTTCTAGATTATTTACTAAATTCAGTAAAAAAGACATCAGAAATTACTTATTTTTCTAGACCCCGCGATAAGTTCTATCCATATATGTTCTGATCGCCAACTCATACTCGATTCGATTGTATTTTATTGGAATTGAGAGACTACCTCAAATTAATTTGACTTTACTTTTTTATTTACGAAATAACTCATCAACTAGCACTAGTTTGATGTGAACCTTAGGAATAAGTCATCAAAATGGTTAGATCATTTAATGCATATATAGATAATATACGTCTTCGCTTTTATTGTATTACCTTTCTTTTTTTGGCAGCACAGGTTGTGGCTGTGCTCTTTTAAAAAATTTCTATTCAATTCAAAATTAAACCCAATCTTATTCTTTAACGTAAGCAAGGTCTATAAATCGAATCAAACAAAAAACAACAAAGATTCTACAAACATCAATGATAGATTAGCCGAAAGATGGTTATCGGTTCAAGAACGTAAGGTGCCCCTGCTTTTTCGGGGTAAGAAGGGGTAGAGAAAATGCCTCGAGCCAATGTTCGAGTACCAGGCGCTACGGCACTGAAGTAACCCATGCCATACTCCTAGGAAAAGCTCGAATGACTATAAGCAAAAATGTACCTGTACCCGAAACCGACACGTATGGGTAGGTAGAGAATACCTAGGGGCGCAAGACAACTCTTTATAAGGAACTCGGCAAAATAGCCCCATAACTTCGGGAGAAGGGGTGCCTCCTCGCAAAGGGGGTCACAGTGACCAGGCCCGGGCGATTGTTTACCAAGAACACAGGTCCCATAGGTCCTGACACAAGGTTAGAATTCTAGCTCTTCCAGAGTGGTATCTCACCATGGCTCCCCCCCTCCCGGAAGCCTTCTTCGCCTTCCACACCTAAGCTGCAGCAGAAAGGCCCAAAGCCAATCCCAGGGAACAGTGAAGCTTCATAGGGTCTTTCTGTCCAGGTGCAGGTAGTCCGCATCTTCACAGACATGTCTATTTCACCGAGCCTCTCTCCGAGAAACTAAGCTTCCCCTCCGGGGAAATAAAAAAATTCACGCAAAAAATTATTTTATTGTGTTCATTCGTTTGTTAGCAACAAATACTTTTTTTTTGATAAAAAATTATTTGTAAAATAAATAGGGATAGTGACTCTGCTGTGTGAGCTATTTGGGGTAAACTCTATTTTTTATCTTCATTTTAGAGATAGGACAACATATAAGGTTTCTGCTACGAATGCCCTAAGGCCCTGGCACTCCTCAAGATACGGAAAAGGAAGAAAATGCAATTTCTCTGTCTCAAAACCTAACTCTATTAAACTTTTCCGTTAAACTATACTTTATGCTTATCTCCACGCTTATCTCTCTCTTCCTTTTTTCCTCTGTAAAAGTCTTCCGCTTATAGCTTGCTCTTCCGGCGCCGGCAGCTGTTGGCTGCCGGCGTCAATGCTTTTCTTTATGTTTTCTGTTTGTATATACTTTTTCCCTTAGTTCTTGAAGAGAGTTTGAGAATGTGATAAACACAAGAGTAAACTTCAACTTGTTTATTCATGTTGAAAGAATGAGTATAAATAGATACAAGAGAGGATCCTTACAAGAGAGGATCCTAGCTAGTAAAGTAAAAGTAACTAGAGCCGGCTACAATAAATGCTAGAGTCGGCTATGTCTATGCTATTACATAATAGGACAAAGGATAGTTACTTTATGACTATTAGGACATATTAATTGTTTATTCAATGCAATTAATATGTCTCTTGATAAAAAGTAACACGTTACATTGTAACATGTTATGAGTGTAATAATAATGTAATATTAACCATAATATTTCCACACCACTCGGGTTGTATATGTTTATACAACCAAGTTTGCTACTCAATCTCATCGAACATAAGTGGTGGTATGGCCTTGGTGAGAATATCGATTCGATCTGTGAGGAACATAACTTTGGAGTTGAATAATCTTGGCATCAATCTTCTCCTTTAGGAAGTGTCTGTCAATGTCCACATGTTTTGTTTTATCATGATGGATGGATCCTCTGCCATGCATAAGGTGAATTATTGTCACAAAGCAGAGTGTGATAGGTTCTTTGAAGAGGTTCTTTGTTCGGTGAGTACCCTTTTTAGCCACAGAGCTTCACAAATGCCAAGTACAAGTGCCCTGAGTTCGACCCAAGATCGCTTCTTGACACGATGAGGGTCGCTTTCTTGCTTCTCAAGTAACTAGGTTTCCCATACATATGAGCAATAGCCTGTGGTAGATCTTCTCATCAATGTGACATCCAAACCCAATCAACATCGGTGTAGACCTTGATTGATCTATCGTGAGACTTGGTGAAATGTAAGCCCTGGCCGGAGTGGACTTCAGTACCTCAAGATCCCGTTCACAAGATCCCAATGTTGCTCAAGAGGGCAATGCATGAATCAAGCTAACGGTGATCGACGCCATATGCAATATCGGTCTTGTATGGGACGAGATAAATGAGTTTCCCAACAAGTCTTTGATATTGATCCTTTCGACAAAGAATGTCACCATGCAAAGCAGGGTATTACTCTTGGGAATTCTCACTCAGGGATACAAAGAGTTTGCATCCCAAAGATGCCGATTTCTTCAAAGAGTCCAAGACATACTTCCTCCGTGAAACAGATATACCCCTGGTCATTCCTAGCTATTTCCATACCAAGAAAGTACTTGAGGTAGCCCAAATCTTTAACTTGAAATACTTTTGCCAAACAGGTCTTCAAGTGTTGGATCTCAGCAGGGTCATCACCAGTAAGGATGATATCATCCACATAGACAATAAGAATGGACCTTTTCTGGTTTGTTGTTTTGATAAACATTGTGTGATCTGAGTTGCATTGATGGTATCCAGCAGCTTTAACCACAAGTGGTGAGTTTGCCAAACCAGGCTCTGGGGACCGCTTTGAGGCCATATAGAGATTTCCTCAATTTGCAAACTTTCCTCGAGTGTGAGTGTTGGAAAAACCAGGAGGCACATTCATATAGACTTCCTCAAGAAGGTCACCATTTAGGAAAGCATTCTTGATATCCAATTGGTGTAGAGGCCGATCAAGTTGGATGAAGAATTGAGATCGATACCACGACAGTTGTTTAGTTTTGCCACAGGTGCAAAGGTTTCCTTGTAGTCAAGGCCATATGTTTGAGTGAATCCCCTTGCAACCAGTCTAGCTTTGTATTTGTCAATAGTACCATCAGCATTGTACTTGATAGTGAATGACCATTTGCAATTTGACCGCTCTTCTTTCCATGTGGGAGAGTGGTGAGATCCTGGTATGGTTGTCAGGAGAGCGATCATTTCGGTTTGATAACCGCCTTCCACTTATCATGTTGGAGAGCTTCCTGTATATTCTTAGGAATAGAGTGAGAATCCAAGTCCTGTGTAAACATGGCAAAAGCAGGTGATAACTGATCATAAGATAGATAATTATGAATAGAATGATCAGTAGTGCAAGATCTCTTTCCCTTCCTCGATAGCAATAGGCTCATCATCAACGTCGCCAGTCTTTGAGAGTCGCCGGGGTCTTGAGGTTCACCTGTTTGTGACTCGAGAGGTTCTTTGAGTGTCGATGGGTCTGGGTCGATGATTCTCAGTTCGGGGAGGTCTTTGAGGATCGATGGGATGATCTTTGAGAGTCGCCAGGTCTTTGAGGTTCAAGAGTTTCTTGAGGAAAGGATTTAGGTCAAGTTCAATCAGTGTTTCCATCGGTGATCGCCTCAATGGACTTGCTTGTAGTAGGAGTCCTTTCAAAGAATTTTACATCCATAGAATTGTAAAATCTCTTTTCGGAAGAGAGTAACACTTGTAACCTTTCCTGCCCTTTGCATATCCTAGGAAAATGCACTTGTGAGCTTTGGGATCAAGTTTGCTTCGTGTTGGGCATGGATATAAACAAATACAAGACAACCAAAGATTTTTGGTGGTAATTGGGAAATAAGATGAGGCGGGAGTGTGTGTGTGGGGAGGGTTTGGATAGGAGTTTTGAAGCCTAACACTCTGTTGGAAAGTCTGTTGATTAAGTATGTGGCGCTTAATATAGCTTCACCCCACATATACTTTGGGACATGGGTAGTGAACATGATTGATCGAGCCATCTCCAGTAGGTGCCTGTTCTTTCTCTCAGCAACCCCATTTTGTTGAGGTGTTTCCACACAACTGCTGATATGGACAATCCCCTTATTCATCAAGAAATTACTGAGGTTAGACTCATAGTATTCAAGAGCATTATCGCCTTTAAGATCTTGATCTTAGTGTCAAATTGAGTAGAGATCATGTTGTAGAATTCTGGCGGGTCCAACTTCAGATTTATCCTTCATTAAAAACAGCCATGTGTTCCTCGGTATGATCATCAATGAAAGTGACAAACCACCTTTTCCTGTTATACTTTTTACCCTTGAAGGTCCCCATACATCACTATGAATTAAAGTGAAAGGTGTGGAAGGCAAATAAGGTAGTTTGGCATACACAGATTTGGTAAGTTTGGCAAATTGACAAATATCACATTGAAGATCATTGACATTACATCCTTTAAATAATTCAGAATTACTGGACTTCAAATAACCAAAACTTGGATGTCCTAGTCTATAATGCCATAACATGATATTATCTAAGGTTTGAGTGCAAATCTTTGGCGGATTCGGCCTTCGATCTTCTTCTTGGCGAGGTCGACCACATACAATCCTAAGCGGGGTTTAGCCTCCCAATCACTTCCTCGTGAAGAAGGGTCCCGGAAAGTGCAATCGATTCTTATTAAAAACAACGATTCAATTTAAATCTTTTGCAAGTCTCATGATGAGATATGAGATTGCGATCTAATTTTGGAACAAATAGACATCCTTTAGACATATCTTGTTAGTGAGTTTAACATTTCCAAAACCTTTTGCACGAGAGATAGATCCATCAAAGCTAGCTTAACATTGTGAATATGTTGACATGGCATAAGGTGAGTTATGAGGTTTTTATTACACCATATGGGAGGAGGCCCCAGAATCAACAATCCATGTTTCATTACTAATAGAAGAGTAGAATTTACCCGCACTAGCCTGAGTAGCCGTGTCGTCAGAGAGGTACTACCTTCTTTTTGTTGAGTGAGGAAAGCTTTGAATGCAAAGAACCGAGCATTCAACTTGTTGTCATTCTCCTCTTCATGGACATGCCCGCCTGACTTTCCCTGGTAGGTTTGAGGATTTAGGCATGCCATGTAGCTTCCAAAGAAGTGTCCTTGGTGTGATTTGTGCGTTTGCAAAGTGCTCAGAAACAACTTTCGATTCTATCATCGTGAGGCTTCCCGAGCGGTCTCAAGAACCTCAAGAGGCTTCCCGATGGTCAAGCAGGTAGCACTCTCAAAGCAGGTTGTCGGCAGGGGAGTTCAAAGAAATCACTTTCCTCCTGCTTTCCTCATGTTTGACTTCAAAGAAACATGGATTTGAGATTGGGGAGAGGTTTTGTTGCAAGGATTCTTCCCTAACATCATCAAGAGTAGGATTCACCCAAGAAGAAACTTGAATACTCTCTTTTCTCAATAATGTCCTTATAAAGGGCGGCATCCTTGACATCATTCCAGGGTGAGTTTCCAACATGTCTAGTGTTGCCATGCCCTGCACAGCTGGTTGAAGTATTGAGTTACGCATATATCTCCTTGTCTCGCAATTTTGAATCTGAGCTTCAAGTTCATACACTTCGATGTATTGTCTTTCTTGGAGTAAAGATCCCCGGCATTATCCTGCATCTCCTTTGCGGTATCATACATCATAAAGTTCTCACTAATCTCTTTTGTCATTGATCTTGTGAGAATGGTCATGACTTGATTATTAGTAGTATCCCATGCTTCAAAACCTGGTCATCTTCAGCAGGCGCGTGTTTAGAGCCGACAGTATCCCATCTTACCTTGTCCAGAGATGTACATTTTCATAGACCTTGACCATAGCAAGTAGTTGTTGCCATCAAGTCTATGATTTGTGTAAGATGAAGAGTCGCTGACCCCGGTCTGCTACTGAGGTAGCCGGGACTCAATCGAGGTGAGAAAGCTTGGATAATGAAGACATTCTTGATTCAAAGAGGTACGAGAATTTGCAAATGATTCGAGGATTTTAAGGCTCCGATACCATGAAGAGAGTTTGAGAATGTGATAAACACAAGAGTAAACTTCAACTTGTTTATTCATGTTGAAAGAATGAGTATAAATAGATACAAGAGAGGATCCTTACAAGAGAGGATCCTAGCTAGTAAAGTAAAAGTAACTAGAGCCGGCTACAATAAATGCTGTAGTCGGCTATGTCTATGCTATTACATAATAGGACAAAGGATAGTTACTTTATGATTATTAGGACATATTAATTGTTTATTCAATGCAATTAATATGTCTCTTGATAAAAAGTAACACGTTACATTGTAACATGTTATGAGTGTAATAATAATGTAATATTAACCATAATATTTCCACAGTTCTCTTTTCTTTTTTGGGGCCGGCCGGCGACCTTCCGCTTCAATCCGTCAGGAGGCTTAGCTTCTTACACGCCTTTTCTACAGGTCTCTGGCTTGTTTGCGGTGGCAGGAGCTAGATCTATAGTCGTCTTGTCCGGATCTGAGGTGAGGTTGTTGGTGTGGTCCGGCTAGAGATCTTCGCTTTAGACCGAGGTGGATGCTTCACCGTTGTTGTTTCGAGCTCTCCCGGTGCTTTGCTCGCCATCATCTCTTGGCTTTTCAGCCATGTCCGGTGTTCGGTGCCGGAATCTTGACTTCGATGGTGTTCTCCGGCGTCTTGTTCGGTTGGTCGCTCTCTATTCGGGAGGAGATGTCAGGCTTGCGGGCTCTTTTTCCGTATGACGGCGGCTTGAGGCGGTGTTGTCTAGCGGTGTTATTGTTGTTTTAGTTTTTTCTTTCTATGTGTTTTGTTGTTCTAGTTCGTGTTCTATGTATGTGTTTTAGTTCTGTGTTTGTTGTTGGTCGAATAATAGATTACCTAGAGGATCCATGTGTCTGAACGCCTTAACGGAAAATTTCTTTCCTTTCAGCACCCTCGACCCGATCTATTATTCAACCTAGTTCGTTTTGTTTTGTTGTTTGTAGTGCGGCTAGGCTGCGTTGTAATGCGGCCTTTTGGCCGTGTTGTAAATTTGCTTTTGATAATAAATGCTTTCGTTTCCCGGGTAAAAAAAAAACTATACTTTATGTAAAATTTAATCCTTACACTATAAGCTTAATTTACAACCTTAACTTATGTATTTTGATCAATTTAAAACCTCAAACTTTTCATCTATCAGTTTACAACTCTCGTCTATTATTTTTCGGTTTAAAATTGACAAATAATGTTGTAAATTGATCAATTAAAAGTTTGATGTCGTAAATTAATCAAAATACATAGTTTAAGTTTGTAATTTAAGGAAATTAGGAATGTAAATTTTAAATAAGGGATGCAAATAGATATATCATCCAATAACTTCTCGTTTAAGGGGTAAGTTGCGTGTATCCTTTTAAATTTAACCGCAATTTTATGATTGTCCAAGTACATCATGTCATACTTCTATTGGCATCTCCAATTTTACTACATGCACCCTATTACTCCCGGTACCATAAAAAATTACTTCGACACTACGAATTTTTTTAATGAACGCAATTTCAGTGTCACTAATGTTTGTTTTCAATAGCAACAACAGTGTCACTGACGTTGCTGTTTAAAAACGAAAGTCAGCGGCACCGACGTTTACATTATAAAAGTGTTATAATTTAGAAACATCAATCCACTGACGTTGATATCGAAAAAAAACGTCAGTGACACTAACGTTTCTTGTGTGGTGCCGGAAGTAAAAGCAAAAATACACGTGTAGTGACGGAAGTAGAAAAAAAAAATCATTAAAAAGATGTCAATAGTAAAGCTGGGCGTCAATGGCGGGGACTAACTTTTTTATATCTAATATTCTATTGATCTGGATTACTAAGTCAGATCATATTAAATTTGCTTAAATTTGATATTTTGTTGGATGATCGCGTCTCAATTTAAACACTAATTTCATGGTGGTTTAGATTTAACTATTGGACCACCAAATCATCAATTTTAATATCATTGATTGATGAGTTTTTTCTCAAAGCAGGGGCCCATTTTAAGTATAAAAAACTCATATTGTTTGAGGTACACCAAGTATGATTTACAGCATGACCATTCTAAAATTTGTGCAATTTAAAAAGGAAAAAAGTTAAATCACCTGTAAAAGAATGTGAGTTCTATTGGCACAATAATTTTACTATTGATACATTTTATATTATTTTTCATTTATTTTTCATACCACCAAATCATTTTTGGCACCACGTTACGTGCGTTAGAGCCATTGACGTTTTTTTCCGCTCACAACGTCACGAATGACATATTTATAACTGTAAAATCCGTGTCACTGACGTTTGGATTGAAAATCAACGTCAGTTTCAGTGACACTCGTACATCAAATGGGCGTCAGTGTCACTAACGTTATGCTGTTCAAAATAATAAAAATATTCAATTTGATTCCAAGAGTGATTTTTAAAATGCCAAAAGTATTCGTGATATTGTAAGTATTTTCATAATGCCGATAGAAGCCGCTTATAAGAAAAATTATATTTTACCCCAAAAATGGATGATAATAAAACGGTTATTTACAAAATTATCCCCCCAGAATTATACATTGCGGTTCAATAGATAATGCGAAAATTTCGGCACTAACCCGTAAATTAAAAACCATATCCAAAAAGATGGCCTCCATTGCCACTCTCTTCACCTCCTTCCTCAGCCCTCCAAATTCAGCTCAACTGAGAAACCCTACGCCTACCCTCTCCCTTTCAAGGTCATCAGATCCTCCGGCGAGAGTTCCCTCTCAGGTTGTCTCGCTATTCAATGACAATCGGCGGAATTTCCAACCTCTTTCAAAAACTAGTCTTCCCGAGGATGTGCTTTCGGTTGTTAATCCTTCTCTTGCTAGTGCCAACACCCTTTTCTTTAGTGCTGCCGGATACAATGTTCAGGTCATTGTGGAAGAAAATGAGCCGGAAGAGAAGCTTCTTAATCGCTTCCGAAGAGAGGTTATGAAGGCCGGGGTTATTCAGGAAACCAAACGGAGAAGATTTTTCGAGAATAAGCAGGCTGAGAAGAAGCGCAAGACCCGCGAGGCTGCCAAGCGCAATCGCCGAAGGTACATATAATGCATATTTCTCTTATCGAATTCGCCTTAATTTTTTCAGCCTACTTTTGGCACATTTTGTTTGTATTCGTTTGGCGTATAGCTGTAATCAGTTTATAAGGTTCTTAATCCGAAGCAGTTAGTCTCTAGAATTTCACATTTTCCACTAGTTTCGCTGTACACAATTTAGCACTCTATCAATCTAGAGGAATCGTTTGGACTTGGATTTCGATTTTCCATTTATTTACTTTCCATTCTCTTAAAGATTTAGCTAGTGTAATTCCAATTTCAAAAGCTCAGTCTTTCTTTATTCGAGTAGCTCTATTTGAAGTCCTTTGAGATTGATTGATTGTTGTTAAAAGGGTTTTGGAAGATACCTTTAAAGTGGTTTTTTTTTGGGTGAATGTTCCTACGCCGCTTGAAGAAAGATCAATTTACTTACTAATGTACATGCAATGGAATTTGTGGACTGTAGTAATGATTGTATGGTATCTATATAGAATGCCTCAACTCCTCCTTGGCAATGTATCCGTCTGATTTTGCTGGAATGGTCATACCTCATATTCATTTCCTCCACTCTCTTTGATGAAAGCTAGCCAGTGAATCATTCCCATCTTTGAAACAAAGGGATCTAGTGATCAGCTTTTCTATTTCCAAGCTAGACCAGAAAAATGTTCCGTGGGTATAGGCCATCACCTTTCTTCTTGGTTGTCAATGATAATATAGTTTCCCCACGAGCTGGATAGCTTTGACGTTGGGTTCGGAGGATTGAAGACATTTTTCTGTTCAGATTCTAAAATCTCAGTGCTTAGTATTTTTCAGAATATCTTTGTAGTTGAGAATCATATGTTCTATTTGTGTTTGCTATAGAAAAGGATCTATCCTCCGATTGCAGTTTATTTCTGCAGATTTGCATTTTGCTTTATTGTTATATGTCTAGGTGCACATCTTCAAGTTGTAGACTTTTGCACCTTTTGCCATTTTTTTGAAGATATACTTGAATTAATAGGGATGTGTTGCGTGTCCACTTGCTATTAAAAGCAGTGCTCATGCATCATGTACTTTGTCTGTTCAATTATATTCCATTGATGGTATTGATAGATTGTTATAAAAATGACCTTTCCTGCATATGCTATTACAGACGTTTCCCCTTTAGAGGTGGTCCAGCAGACAAGGAAGACACACCCAAGAAGAAAAAGGAAGATGAAGTTGAAGATAATTGGGAACTTCCTAGTGAATCCCTCCCATAGTGATACGTATCTTTCTTTTACTTCTTTTCAAAATCAATGGAGGCTTGTTTAATTGAGAGAGATTGAATTTCTTGTTTTGCTTTTTGGTTCAACCTTTGTAGCTACAAGTCTTCCTTTGAATTCTCCATGATAAATGTACTTGATCAATTTGATTCAATCATCAAAAGAAGTACATCTGTGATCGATGTTTTGTAAATCTTTGAAACCCAAGACAAAGAGTTAGGTATTCTCATTCTGTTGGAAGATATCTGTCAAATCCCCCATTAACAATTACTTATCTATCTGACACTGTATTTTTATAATGACGAATGATGTAGCTCGTCATCGTTTGATAATTTTGTCTTCCAGCTTAAGGCTTATGTTTGCTTGGAGGTGTTAATCCTCTAATCATGGACAATGATAGGTACATCTAAAAACTTTTATCTTTGAATCTGTTATTCATCAGTGGGACAATGGTAGATACCGTCAATCGGTGTGTTTCATTGTGATCAATAATCTTATATCAAATACAACAGCATCTTTTGATACCTAGCATTGCCAGAACGGCGGCTGATGCTTATGATGAAGATACAAGGATCAAAGTCAGACTGGATCCTCATTACTACTACTACTAGTAATGGATGCTTGTGAAAAATGCAGTAAGTTGCTTATACACAATCTCATTAGCAGTTACACCCATAATGAAATCGGCATGAGCGAAATCCTTGATGTATTGGACATGGAGTTTATCTTCATCATGTAGCTTCAAACTGTCTAGTAACGTCTCCACGTCCTTCACATCCGAGAGAGCATCTCGGCCTCCATAGCTTAGGAATAAGGGAAGGTCGTGTGGGATTCTTGACAGATCATAAATAGGAGGTTTGGTTTCTCCATAATGAGCCAGGTTGAAGTCTGCATTCCCATAGTCGTATTTAGCAAGTTTCCCATCTCTTACAGCTGTGCATCATTTCCATTTCAATTGTCATTCAATGTTGCTTATTATAACAGAACCTAAACGGGGCCTTTTTAAATGCATTACAATACTAGTACTAGTATAAGATGTATTTCATGCACGTACTCTGAGCAAGATGCACCAGATTTTTGGTTGCAGTAGATTGAGGCTCATTCTTGAGGAAAACCTCAACAGTGGAGGAATTCAGACAGCAGTTTTCACCTGCCAGTCATTCAAATCAAAAGTAGTCCAAGGTTTAATTAAAATCCTGATTATGTCATTAATTTAGTGCTTTTACCTGTTAATGCACTAAGCAGGTTATAACAGTCCACCCCAGGTTGTAAACAAAACGCCCTAAGCAGTTGTGTGACAGCATCGCTATAAAAACAACCAAACCCACACATGAAATGAAATATCCAATGATATCTCATTAAAAAGAGAAAGGGGAAATAAAAGCCGCTTACTCTTTTGGGTTGAATTCTGCTAGACCAAAGACCGTAGTGATCTGTTTGACATTGACGAAATAAAATATGAGAAATCAAATATGCATCAAACTTGACATCTAGAAAGCAATTCAAGTAAAAAAAAAAAAAAAGGAGTTTCGTGGTGCGTATGGTAGGTTAGGTGGTAGAGTAGTGTGAGTGAGAACTTACTTCGCCGACAAATGCTTGGGCAGCAACAACACCAAGAGCAGTAGACATATGGCTCAAATAAGCAATCGGAGATAGCAATGCTGCTGATTTTACCTTGTCTACTATCTGCTGTCTCCCTTCCCCTTCCCTTCCCCTTCACCTTCACCTTCAGAGAAAGATGCCAATGCTATCAATGTCCCCTGTGCAGATTATTCAATATTATTAATAGGGATACCCTACTTGAAGGAAGTAGCTAAGAAGAGTGGTGTTAGCTAGCTAGGTCCTAAATTAATTACTGTACCATGGAATGTCCCACATAATGGATTCTCTGACCGGTTTGCTTGTACACAAAATTAAACGTAGCTGGTAAGTCATGAATCACCAGGTCGTCCCATGTCCAATTCCAATATTCCTGTGTCCAAACTCCCATTTGTTTAACAGTAATTATTTTTTCTCACAATTAAAACAATCAAAGTAAGGAAAACAAACTTGTCTTGTCTTGTCTTACGGGTTGAGCTGGATCAAGGGAGACATGTCGGCGACTAAAACGGGTGCCTCTGATGTTAGCAATCCATACATCAAAACCACTGTCTGCTAAGATTAGCGCCAGAGATTGCTTTGGTGAATTCAACAGCCAGCTTACTCCATCCTGCGTGCATGTACCCGCGTGGCCGTGGTTAATTAATTTTTCTTCTTCTTCTTTAAAGAATATATATGAACCTGTCTTCATTTGAGACACAAAACAGAATCATAAACGACCAAAACAAATGGGCCAGAGGATTCACGTGCATTCTTTTTTGTGGATAATAATAAATTAATCATTGATCCGATTCACAACCTTCCGCACATTGTTTCGTCAACCAGTGTTTTTAGAAAAACATCAACATGTGTTTGTTTTACTTTTTTTCGCTTTTTTTTTTTTTTTTATAAACTATCAAGAATGATTAGAAAATTAAATGTTTTTTTAAAATAAAAAATAAAATAAAGTTGAATAATGAATAAAATAATGGTAAAAAAGGTAATAAAGTTGATAAAGTGAAATGATAAGAGATGATTTAATATTTTTTTATTTGTAGTTGAAGATTTAATTGGTGGAAGAATGGTAAGAAATGATTGGTGATATGATGTAAAAAGCTAAAAACACTTGCCAAATCAGTTTTGAAAATAAATTTCAGATCATTTTCACAATTTCAGGGTATGGTTATGCTTTTACTCGGTAAATTTTTTTCCCCCTGTTGACACGTCAGGTGTGCTCATTGACCCCAAATACAATACTATAAACGCTATTTTTTCATCACATTGTTTGATTATAATTATAAAGTAATAAATGGTACTATATTATTGGCTTGCTCCACCCTGAAATGAATTGAAAGGGATTCGATAATATATTGTTATAGGAGATGAAGTGGTAAACTGGTAATAAGGGGTTGACCGCTGAGGGTGGGATATGGGTGGAGTGGCGGTAGAGTAAAGGGTATGGGTGAGGAATGATGAGGGGTAAGGTTGTTGTTGGTGGTTGCAAGCAGAGGCGGATCCAATGCATTAACGATGCACGTGTTTCCAGTGAGATCTTATTTTGTAAACAATCTAGTTATGTTGTTAGATTAGTATATAAATATCATTTATGACTTGCATGGCTTTTTAATTTTTTTTCCCGTTTCCCTCACTGAATCTAATTTTTGGATCTGTCACTCGTTGCATGGGATGGAGTTATAAGGGGGTAAGGTGGCCAAGTAAGGGTAAAGAGGTAGTGGCGGACCTACATACAACTAAGGAGTAATTGCCTTCTTGATCCGGAAAAAATACACTAATATATGTAGTATGCATTTAGTTTGCCTCCCACCTAATTTTCTTATTTGCCTTTAGAAATTTTATTACTTCTCTTATCCGAGATCCTGCGTCCGCGTAGAAATGTAGGTGGTAGTGAGGGCGGTGGCGGGGATGGAGTACATTTGGGTGTTGGTGGGGCTGGGAGTTGGGACGGGTGATAAGGTCGGGTGGTAAGGAATTAATGTGGACTAGGGTGATAGTGTGATGGAGGTGGGGTTGTGTGGTAACGTGGTTAGGGTGAAAACATAAAGATACGCTTTATTCTGTATTCAAACTTTGTGGTTCTTATCGTTTCACCCTCATTTCACCTCAAAATCTCTTCTTCACACAAGTATTTTCAGTGTTAATAGCAAGTGGCGATAGGGATTATCAATTTTCGTTATATTACGTTCCATAAATTCATTTTAAAGGTATCGGAAATGACTTTTTTATTATCAGATTCTAATAAATCTAATTATGTTCTTTTTTTCGGATTTAGAGAGAAAAACAAAATAAAAATTTAAATTAGAGATTATAACATTATTTCAAAGAGTAATAATACAGACACAACCTATGAAACACAATATCATCTGTATCCTTAGATTTGATCACTAGATTATACACAATGATTGATAATTGTGTTATGTCTTGTGTCTTACAAATGTGCACTTGTCATTGCTATTATTTTAGGAAATCTAAATCAGCCGTAATTTCCTTTTCTTCCATTTTCTTCTATTCAAAGGGACAGGGTAATATCCTTCATATAAAAAATAAAATAAAATAAAAAAAAGGGGACAGGGTACATGGATACAAAATGATTTAGCGAAAAATGAGTTGGAGGAGGAGGGGGGCTTACCACAAAAAGGCCATGTTGCAACAGGACTGGCTGTTTCCGGCCACTACCTCCCGTACGACCTCCTCCGGGAATCCTTTGCAGACTTAGAATATAGCCATCATCTGTTCTCACCTGTCAACCAAATACTAAGCTTCAAACTTCACTTTTTTTAACCCAAAAATCATCTCCCAATTAATGGAGCAATTGATTATGATAATAAATCTAGTAATCAGGAGCGGCTGTTTGCTTACATCAAACTCCTGGCACGGGTAACCGTGAATGATGACCGCCGACGCACATAAACCCCCCGCAGGTTTGCTTACACCATCACTATCGTCTTCTACTAAACTAGTAGTTGCAAAGTGGAACTGGCTTCTACTACCTGCATTCACCACTGCCCACAAGCTCAATATGCTTAAACATACAAATTGTTTAGGACCCATTAATTTCCTCCTGCGGGTCTCTGAAAATAAGTGTAAAATGTCTGTAGTATACAGAACTCAGAAGAAGGAGAAGAAAAAGGTTGCTCTGAATCAAGGGTCTGAACTGTATGAGGAAAGGTATGGCCAGAATGTGAACTCAATTGACTAGCCAGGACTTTGGGTTTTGCCTTTTAAAAATGAGTAGTGATACATTCACTGTTTCTTCTATCACAACATCTTACACAATACAATAAACACCACATATTTTATTGGGATCCATCACAATAAATAATTAATCACTTTAATCAATAGATATCAAGTATGTAGTGGTTTGTGCACTATACAAATGTGTAGTGCACATATCATTTTCCTTTAAAAATATGGGGAAGGCGTTAAAAAAAAAAATTAAAAAATTAAGAAATTCATGAGTGCACCCGTCGTATGCGTAGTGAAGCCGTTTAACATGATCTACACCGTCTATTTTTAAACTGAATTTAAACTGTATGATTCAGATTTGTTTAGCTGTCAACCCTCCACAAATGAAGATACCATTTAAAAACTTTAAAAAAAGATGGGCTCCGGCCAAAAAATAATTTAGAATCGGTATTTGCCAAAGCATTACTTGTAAATGAGTAACTTTTTTTTGACGTGACCAAAAAAGGGTTTATTGCTAAAAAAAAAATAAAAAATTTGAACATTAAAATATGGAAAAAGAACAATAAAAATTTTTCGGGTAAAAATGACATGTCCTTATTTCACTGTGGATTTTTGGTTAACAGTGGATTTATGATTATAAATAGTGGATTTACCTAATTTACACTGTCCTGATTTCTATTTTTCCATATTTTTTTGTCTTTTAAACCACTCTCTCACCAAATAATGTATTGGCTCTGAGCTACTGGGGGATCTTGATTTACATCTCCACTCATCCCGTAGGACAGGGGGAGTGGGGACCCTCAGGGGTAGGGTTTACCCTTTTTTTAATAATGATAGCCCACGTTTTGTTCGCATACTAACATAACTAATAATTCATCAAATTTTTTTATGAAGAGGATGCGTAATATCTATCTATATACATAAAAAAGGACAAGAATAAAATTAATTTGACACAAACCCGCTTATTACCCGATTAAATTACTATTTCGACCCGAAGTAAACACGCAGGTCAAACAACAAAACAAACACCCTACCCAAATGCTAAAATGTGACCTAACTTTCTACTATTCTCATAAAATCTCGCTGAACCGTCTCTGCGACAGAATTCAAGGAATCTGAAATGAAGAAATTGAGGAATTATGGTAGAATAAAGGAAGAAATTAGAGAGAATAAGAGATTTGAAGTCAGCAGAGTAAGATATTAAGATATTTTGTATTAGAAACATACATAAGCAGCTTATTACATCCAATTCATGCCTATTTATACCTCCCACCCATACAAAGACCGGGTCTTGACATCACCCTCCATTAAACAACCTCATTGTCCTCAAGGAGGAGGAAAATCTAGGAACTAGGTCATGATGTAATGTGCATATTCCCAAGTGGCTTGATCTTCATCCAGGTTTACCCACTTTATCTTCCATTGAACAACAGCCTGGTTGATCTTCCTGATAGCTCGAAATTCCAAAATTATATCAGGATATATCACCATTTGACCATCATTCGTAGTCACATGTGATGCAGATAAGATCATATCAGCTCCAATATATCTCGTAAGCATTGAAACTTGGAAAACTAGATGTATTTTTGCTCCTACAGGCAATTGCAACTTGTAAGCCACAATATTGAACTTAGAAATGATTTTGCAGGGACCAAAATAGTGTGCTTACAACTTCAAATTCTTCCTTAGAGCCATTGTGTTCTGTCTATAAGGGTGAAGCTTCAAAAACACATAATCTCCAACCTCAAACCCCTTCTCATTTATGTTCCTATCAACATTAAACTTCATTCTTGATTGATCCATTTCCAACTGATCCCTTAACTCCCTGGTAATGACATGTTTCTATTGGAGGAAACATCCATTGACTCAAAAGATTCTTGAGCAAAACTCCATAACAGTATGATCTATTCTTGACAAGGCATCTGCTACAATGTTCTCACGCCCTTCTTGTATTCAATAGAAAAGTCCAACCCTAGCAGTTTAGTAACCTCTTTTATGTTGTAGAGTTGTAGTGGCCTTTTGGGCCAGCAAAAAAAAATTGAGGCTTGATTATCCTTTTTAATAACAAATGGTTTGTTTTGAAGAAAAAGGATATGGATGGATAACCATACAATGCCTCAAATGGTGTAAGTTTGATGGATGTATGATCGTTTGTGTTATACCAATGTTCAACCAAAGGAGGAACCTTAACACTATGATTAAGAGCTCATCGCATGATAAAAGATGATATGAGATAGTGCTCACCAAATTAGGGCTCAACATCCGCACAACACTCTTCAACTTCTCAAAACCACCAAGTAATCATCTAATGTGCCGCTTTGCTTCAAAGTTATGAAATTCATCCATTGGTGTCTCCATAGCATACCATCTCATGTATATCATGCATAATGGTCACATCTCCTAATCAACTTCTTTGGTTGATTAGCTCCTGAATCATGTGTAGTAAGAGTACGTAACAGAACTTCATACCTCAAAGTTTTTATGGTGAAATATGTTCTGCCACTTCCAGATGACGCAACTGTTTGATGAAATGTCTCAACCATCGATTCCTTCCTAGACTCCAAACTCATCATCACAACGTGAATCAGACTCTTAATGGACTCTACTTGATCATAAACACTATCAATTTTGCCTCATAAGTCTTCATTCACCTTTTGCTGATCTTCACACATTTTCTGTTGATTTTTCCATAGTTCTTCGATCGATTCATGTGTGTTCCTTTGACCATTTCTTAATCTACAAGTGGCAAGAATCTGGCAATACTAGATAACAAGATTCAAGGAATCCGAAATGAATAAATTAGGGAATTAGGGCAGAATATGAGAAGAAATAAGAGAGAATAAGAGAATTGAGGTAAGAAGATATAGATATTTTGTATTACAAAAATACATAAGCAACTTATTACATCCAATTCATGTCTATTTATACCTCCCGCCCTTACAACTAGTTCTAATAGGGATGATGTCAACTAACTACCTCGTAATGTCATCATAACAAAAAAGTGAAAATATCCGCAAGGATTGGGTCCTAACAACCGACTAAACTCCACCATCAACCATCTTTGATTTATCCTGTGCACCACCAATCAAAACTAGATCTTAAACTTCTTGGGCAATTGAATGAAAAAATACTTTCAAGAAAACCATCAATCGTTCGCCTAATTTAAGGTTTCGTAATCTCAGCTTGCGTCATGGCGGCCGGCCCAAAAACTCTCAGTCGAAGTCATACACACATGTGGTAGGCAATACATCAGTTGAGGCCAAATTACCGGATTTTGGCCTTCTATCAACATGTCACGGAGAACCGGCGTTATTTCTCGTGAAAGCAGATTTACAGATACTTGCTATGACTTTTCAATATGCCCTTGTCACTCACTTCCCCAACTACATATCAAAGATCGATGACTTGCAATTTTTTTTTGTCAAGCTGGGAATGAAAACCGATTGCAAATTAGTATTGTTAGACAATCGAAACGTTTTGGTTCAACCTAGACGCCTTAAAAATTACAACGGGTTGTTTACTCTAAGAGAATGGAGGGCTGGTCGCTTCCTATGATCTTATCGAAGTGGAAGCTAGACTATCGACTAAATGAGGAAGCTTCACTAACTTCTAGGTTTACCTCTTCTGCTTCTTAACAAATATTATGTCTGGAAAATTGTGAATTTTATAGGTCGATCTTTGCAAGTTGAACTACGACTATAGATCTTCATCGGCCGCTTATGGCTAGGGTTCTTGGGGAGGTCAGCTGATATGAGTTGGGCACGTGCCGAACGGTCATTTTCCATTTTACCCTTGATTTGGGGGAATGAGTCGTTACAAAAACCTACGGAAAATTCAATTGCGGAGATCCTTATTAACGAGTTCCACTTGCCTCTAGACAAAAAACGATATGTGACATACTTTTAGTGTGCTCGTGAGGACGTACTTTGTTTATAGGCTTATTTGCACTATATTTCATCCCACATGTCGTTTTACAGATTATTGCATATGAAAACGCTATACCAGAAATACTACATCACTTTGTTAAAAATAGCAACAACCAAAAAAAAATTACTACTTTGTTATAAATAGAAAAAACATTTTTTTTAGGGTACATCCTTTGTTATAAATAACACACACACACACACACAAAAAAAAAAAAAAAAAAAAAAAACATCACCTTGTTAAAAATAGTAAAACCAAAAAACAAACACCATCACTAGCCACTAGGGCGAATAAAGGTGTCAGCGTTGTGTGACCTTTCCACCAAGTTGTGTTAAATGAAATAATTTATTCCTATAACAAAGTGAAATAAGCAATCAAATTAAAACTGTTCAATCTTTTATTTTGCGAACAAAATTGTTCAATATTCAAACGTCAAAGGAAAAAAATTGAAATATCAAATTACCGAGGAAAAACACGATATTATAAAATGCAAGCAGTTATTGTTCTTGATACTGAAATCCATGTGTAACGTAACAAGTATTGTTATAAGATTTGATGACACTATAAAAGTTATATGATATTTATCCTTGATATAAAACTAGTGCTGTTAAACGAATAAAGCCGCTCACGAAAAAACTCGTGTTCGATTCGTTAGTACTTGTGATCGTTCGTTTGTTTAGCTTAACGAACCAATCTTGAACAAAATTATAAACTCGTTTCCTAAACGAACGAACATGAACAAACTCGCAAGTGTTCATTTATGTTCGTGAACCTATTTATATAGATAAATCAATATACAACCTAACCATAAGGTCCATAACATATAAGATGATAAACCATGTAATAATTTAATAGGTAGAGTAATTTTATAGAATATTTAAAGAGTATTTTTAATATTTATTTATTTATTTATTTTTTTTTGTCGAAACCGGATATTTTATTAAGCAACTGTACAAATGTACAAACTGTACAAAACAAAGCTAAAGCAATTTACATAATGTAAACTAGGGGCTCAAGGCCAGGTTAATCTAAGTTCTCGAGCACGACGAACAACTTCGGAGATGAAGATCATCAGTGGGGTTCGCAGGGTGTCTGGACAATGATATTCTTTATTGCGCCAATATCAGATGCCTAACACAATTTCACGGAAAAGAAACCTCCAGAAAGCCATATTGTCATGTTTGTACATATTTATCGTTAAGCAGGACTCAAGCCAGGATGGTGTGTCGTGGGTGGAGGTGAAAGACGTCCAATGGTGTTGGTGAATGAGATGCTTCCACATATTATAGGTCCAATGGCAGCCTCGTAATACATGGAGTGATGTTTCGGAGTGAGTACCACAAATACAGCAAGTGTCATCTTCACTAAGCCCTCTCCCAGCAAGAAGGCGTGCCGTTGGTATGGCATCGCGGAAAATCTGCCATAGAAGGATATTGCTTCTTAGTGGCCCTTTAGTTGCCCACATGATACGCCAAATGTTAGCTCTCGAATCTTTTTGAATGTGGTGAATTGCATGGTACGTGGAGCTGACCGAAAATTTTCCAGAGGCCGTTAGTCGCCAGACGGCATTGCCATCTTCATCAACATCAAAGGCATCGCGGATGGTATCCGTAGCCAAACAAATGTGCCGCCATATAGAGGAGCAATTCGATTTGGGCATATCGAAGGGGGAACCATATTTCGAGGTTAGGAGTTGCACCCATAATTTCTCTGGCTGTGTTAAAAGTTGCCACGAAAGCTTTGCTAGAAACGTTGTGTTCATGTGTTTAGCACTACGAAGGCCTCCATTTAATTTGGGTTGGCATATGTTATCCCATGCGACTAGGTGTAAGCCCCTTTTGTCTGTATCATGTCCCCAAAAGAATGAGCGAATTATCTTATCAAGCTCACAAGTTACAGAGACAGGGAGCTTTACTGTTTGCATCTGATAGTAGGGTGTAGTAGATAGGACCGATTGAGAGAGGATCGCTCGCCCAGCCTTAGACAGTGTGCGTGCCTTCCAAGATTGCAATTTTCCACGGACTTTATCAATAATACCTTGGAAGTCTTCCTTTTTACTCGGGTGTGGTGCAAAGGTACGCCAAGATATTTTTCAAGATGGGATGTATGCGACATACCTAGTGCAGTTCGATGCATGAAGTAGTATGTGGAAGAGTGTTCGGGGACGTTGCGAACCTTGATTTTTCCACACTGATTTTCTGACCCGAATAACTGCAAAACTTTGTAAGGACCCGGTCAATCGCACATGCCTGATCAACAGAGGCCTCTAAGAAGAGGAGCAGATCATCTGCAAAGAAAAGGTGAGATATTTTCGGCCCCCCTCGAGACACAGATATCGGTTTACACTCCCCGTCCATGATTGATTGTTGAATGAGACAATTCAGCACTTGCATGACTAAACAAACAGGTACGGGGCCAACGGATCTCCTTGTTTGAGACCACGATGGGGCTGAAACCCTTCCAAAGGATGCCCATTCCACAGGATCTCGAGTGAATACATAATACTATCAAGGATCGCATCCTGGAAGCCCACAATACGGAGAATATGGGGAAGGAAGTCCCACCTAACTCTGTCATATGCCTTCTCGAGATCGACTTTGATGATCATGATCTCTTTATTTCCTTTCTTTTGCTGCATAGTGTACAAAACTTCTTGCGCAACGATAATATTATCAGATGTTTGTCTACCCGGTGTGAAGGCACTTTGACTGTGATCCGCAATTTTCCCAATGATCATTCGCAGCCGGTTCGCTATAATTTTAGTAATAATTTTAGCCGTGACATTGGTGAGAGCAATAGGCTGTAGCTGAGAGACCCGTTCTAGAGGATAAACTTTTGGGATTAGAGCAATGAAAGTGCGGTTCATTTCTGGAGGAAAATGATGATTATGAAAGGCCTTGAGCACCCAGCTAGTAAAGGAGGGGCCAACCGTGTCCCAATTCTGCTGATAGAAGATTGGTGGGAAACCATCAGGCACTGGGGATTTGAGAGCCCCCATGTCAAAAACTGTTGTTTTCACCTCACAAGGACTAACCGGACGGTTAAGAAGCCTTTTATCTATGTGATTGATAAAGGGGTCGAAGAGATCATTGGGCATAGGTGTTATTGGCTCCGCTGTATAGAGGTGACGTGTCCTTACTGGGTGTTTAGTCTAACCGGCAGTGTACCAGGTCAACTGTAGCCTAGCTGGTGAGTCAAGGTTGTATCCACGAGGATTGTGAGGTTGAACACCGAAAAGCTATCATTATCTTGATCTAAGTCGCAAATAATACAAGAAGGTAAATGTATATAAAAATCTACTACTGCAAAGGGTGATAAAATTATAAAAAGCCTAGCCAATATAATGCAATGATCAAGTATATCTCTACTAGTATCATGGGAATGAACTACCTACCAACCTTCTATTAGTGTTCAAGTGTATGTTACCGGTGCACTCCTAAGCTAGTAGTTTCCCCTCATACGAGTGAATGAAACTACTCTATGTCTCCTCCTTGGTCTATGAACCCTAGACCTAATGATTCAATATGATTAAGATCTTGAATGCAATGACAATGTCAATATTCCCCGGATAAGAAATCGAATACCTCAATAGGTCGATTTTACCTTCCGGTTCTCCTATCCCTTCTCCCACACCAAGCAGCTCCTTTCGGTCTAAACTAAGTGTGTGTGTGCTCGTGCCAGGTGATCAATCCAACACCAACAAGCAATACAATATAGACAGGAAAAGATAAGAACAACCCATGAAGCTATGAAATACAAACTAACATTCCCAATCAGCTAATAGAGATTAATAACTATCACAAATACATAATCTTGGCTAGCAAAAGCTTAGCCTTCCATGGCTATGAAACCACAAATGTCACTTAGGGGTTTCATAACTATGAAATTAGCACTAAAAGTAAGAATAGAAGTTACCAAACCAAGATTGCAAGAACTTCAATGAAGATAAATGCAAAAACTTCTCAAGGTTCATTCATGGAGAAATTATCCCCAAAGAGATGAATGTTCTTCCACAAATTCTCCTTTAAAGTTCAAAATAAGGTTGCTTCAATGATTACAAGTAGAATTAATGACTAAAGTATTGCTATGGTTGGGCTAGAAGAGCCCTTAGAAGAGTTGTCTTCAAGCTTGGAGAGTTGGGGAAGAAGATGGAATGGGTAGATGGATCAAAATTAGATCTAAAATGAGGTTTGAAAAGCTGAAAATCTGCTTTCTGCGACACCCGGCGTGCGCCGGTAAAGGTCTGGTGTGAGCCGGCCGTGAAGGAAAACTCTTTGTACAGCTACAGTGACGTTCGGCGTACGCCACTATAAGTCGGCGTACGCCGGCCTTTCACAGCGGCTCAGTAAAATAGTCTTATCTTGAGTTGTATACCTCCGATTGATGTGATTCAAGATGAGTTGGAAAGCTCGTTTCTTGATCTACAACTCTCATGAAAAAGACTTCTCCAGAAAATGCCTTTAAGCTGGGTCAAATGTCCGTTCAATGTATGCTATGATAGAAACGCAAAAGACAATTGATCCGTTTGAATTTGATAGCTTCCGGCATACACTTCTAGCCATCAAAAGACGTGTTTAGCTCAACACGTGACGTCACTCGGGGTCTTGGTTAACCTATAATCCTGCAATACAAGCCAAAAATACCAAGCATAAACCCGACACGACGCTCATGTTACTATAACCGGTATAAAACAAATCAAAACACGATATTTTATATAATAATTACTATCTACACATTTGGGTGAAACTAAGCAACTAATGACTCAAATTCATACAAGAACATCAATAAATGCATGAGAAATAGGTATAAAACATCGTGAAATGCATCAACTAGTTGACTCACATTACAACTCCCCACTTAGCTTTTGCTCGTCCTCGAGCAAATAAAGCGGCAAAACAACTCAAGTAAAGAGACAGGGTCATACAACATCAAGAAGTAAGAGCTCAACTAGATGATGCAACCATTCGTATATATAACCACATGTTAACCGCAATCTCAGAAAGTAGTGGAGTGTGTGTGTGTGTGTGAATATTCCTCAAATTGTTACCAAGCAATCAAATATGAAATCATGCATGCAAGACTTATTAGGTGCAATCCATAGCTTAAGAATGATACCAATCTCCACTAATCGAGGCATTCGGAGTCAAGAAGATATGTCGGGTAGGACTTGATAGCTTGTAACGTTAGGCTCGGGTATTGGCTAATCGAAGGGATGAAAGGATATATTAAAAAGAACAAATGCAAGATAGCAAGAATCTACACCTTCAATTCCAATGATTTTTTAATTGGCAACTCCAACTCTCTCGCATAATTGCCAAAGACGTCTCCTCAACAATACACATAAGAGATAAAATACCACTTCAATTGATTTATCACCCAAACTTACATTACTTGGACTTGTTGAACTTGTCCTTCAAAATTGCCTTCTAATACTCACCATTTATGTCATTTGATTTGTTTTTGGATTTTTGGATTTTTTTTGATTTTTTTTTGAACTAACACCAATGGACTCCGAACTTGATATATAGATACCATCTCAACTTTGTGCCAAAGAATGTCATCCAACTCTTAACTCCAAAGTCATCACCACACAATCCATAGAAACTTGCTAAACTTGCAGGATGCCAAGGGAATGTAGACCAAATTAGGCTAAGGGTCGGATATGATGAGGTTAATCACGAATGGCTAGTTTCGAGTGGGGTCTCACCACTCTACAAAGGCTGAGATGGGGACATGTGGAAATTAGGTTCTGGAAGGCCATTTGGCTATGGTTGAGTCAAAGAAATGCCATAACCGTCATCCCTAACTCCGACTCCAAACACCTTTCTATTTCGCCTCGAAAAGATATCAAGCCTAAGTTCTAGTTTCTATAGAAGCATGCTTACATGATTGCATAAAAGTTTGCATGTTAACAAAAGATCAGAATATATGTACTCAATGAATTCACACTACAAACAAAGATTCACGAGTAAAATGCACTTACATGTCACCAAGGTTACTCATTTCGTTGAGGTACTCACTCTATCAATTGCAAAACCATATCTTTTCACAAAAGGTGGTTTGTTCAACTTTAAATTGCTCGAAAATTCACAAAACTAAGTGTTTCTAAAACATTTAATGACATTACCTTTTGTTGGACTAACTACGTTCCCACTCCCTACATACGAACTTGCATTTTCCTCAATGTAAAATGAGTAGTAAGAAAGTAGTTAAGGAAACAAAATGGAATCAAAAGTAGTCAAAACAAGTACCGGGATGCTATAAAAGGTAGGGTGGGTGGGCGTGAACATGAAAGACAACCAATGAAATGAAAAGCAATCCCAAGTACGAGCTAAGTATCAACCAAAATGTAGATACAAAAGGATCATTGGCCACACCGGACCTCACAAAAGAGCAAAAATATTATACTTAACTTTTTCGGGCTGCCTCCCGGTAGCGCTTTTGTTTAACGTTGTTTGCTCAACGGGATTATACGGTAGAAAGGGTGGAATTTATACAGATTAATCGTGCATGGAGAACACTAACAATTACTCACATAAGCATTCAATTTCAAGCACAAAAGCCAACCAAAAGATAATGTTTAAGAAGTAAAAAGAAAGATAGTACCCAAAGGTTGCTAAATTTATAGTCTATAGCTAGACTTTGCCTTGATTAGGTCTTTAATGCATGGGTTGTGGGTCATTCTCGCGCACCGCATCCGTCTTTTTTATCAACACCGGTCTCCAACATAGGTTAGACGAATTCCACCAATCCCAACGATTCTTGACATTTTCCTTTGATTTTCGAGCTTTTGGTTTGCGAGCCTTCACTTTATTGCTCATGTCTTCTTCAAATACCTGCGTGTTAGTACGATCCACAACAAGGGGACACGATGCGTCCACAAAAGAACAATATTCTAGTGTGGTGCGTGGATATTTCAATGAAGTGTAGATGTTGAAGACAACACACTCATCATTAACTCCCAAACTAAGCTCTCCCTTACAAACATCGATCACGGCCTCCCCCGTTGCTAAAAATGGTCTACCGAGAATAAGAGGTGTAGTGTACCCTTCCTTCATATCCATAACAAAAAAATCGACGGGGAAATAAAATTTATCAACCTTCACTAATACATCCTTAATGACTCCCTTTGGATGTTTTATGGATCTATCCGCAAGTTGGAGAGTCATCTCCGTACGCTTAAGCTTGCCTATGCCAAGTTTCATGAAACCATTGTAGGACATGAGGTTTATGCTCGCACCGAGATCACATAGCGCATTCTCAAAGAAAAATCCCCCAATATCACATGGGAGTGTAAATCTCCCGGGGTCCTTAAGCTTAGGAGGGAGCTTGTGTTGAAGCACGGCAGAACACTCCTCACTTAGACACACCATCTCATACTCTTCCAACCGTTTCTTGTTGGAGAGTATGTCCTTAAGAAACTGTGGAAATATTATGGTTAATATTACATTGTTGTACTAATAACACGTTATATTGTAACATGTTATGTATGTATCAAAGAGACATATTAATTGTATTAAATAAACAATTAATATGTCCTAAAAGTCATAAAGTAACTATCTCTTGTCCTATTATGTAATAGCTTAGACATAGCCGACTCTAGTTACTTTTACTTTACTAACTAGGATTCTCTCTTGTATCTATTTATACTCATTCTTTCAACATGAATAAACAAGTTGAAGTTTACTCAAGTATTATTTACTTTCTCAAACTCTCTTCATGGTAGCAGAGACTTAAACTCCTGAATCCGCTGCAAACTCTCAGTACCCAAATCAAGATGTCTTCATTATCCGGCTTCCTCACCCTCGATTGAGTCCCAAATTTCTCGTGATGCTGGGTCACCGAATCGTCATCTTATACTAACCATAGACCTTGACCATAACAAGTAGTTGTTGCCATCAAGTCTATGGTTAGTATAGATGATTTATTCGATGACCCGATCTGCCGGCAGGCAAATGGCTTCAATCAGGTGAGTGAAGCTTCAGATAATGAAGATATCTTGATTCAAACAGGTATCTTGAAGTTCAGCTGCGATTCAGAGTTTAAACTCGATACCATGAAGAGAGTTTGAGAAAGTAAATAATACTTGAGTAAACTTCAACTTGTTTATTCATGTTGAAAGAATGAGTATAAATAGATACAAGAGAGAATCCTAGTTAGTAAAGTAAAAGTCATAAAGTAACTATCTCTTGTCCTATTATGTAATAGCTTAGACATAGCCGACTCTAGTTACTTTTACTTTACTAACTAGGATTCTCTCTTGTATCTATTTATACTCATTCTTTCAACATGAATAAACAAGTTGAAGTTTACTCAAGTATTATTTACTTTCTCAAACTCTCTTCATGGTATCGGAGCCTTAAACTCCTGAATCCGCTGCAAACTCTCAGTACCCTGCTGAATCAAGATGTCTTCATTATCTGAAGCTTCCTCACCCTCGCTGAGTCCCAAATGCCTCGGCGGGACCTGGGGTCATCGAATCGTCATCTTATACTAAACCATAGACTTGATGGCAACAACTACTTGTTATGGTCAAGGTCTATGAAAATGTACATCTCTCGGACAAGGTAAGATGGGATACCGTCCGGCTCTAAACTCCCTACTCGAAGATGACCCAGATTTGAAGCATGGGACACTACTAATAATCAAGTCATGACCATTCTCACAAGATCAATGACAAAAGAGATTAGTGAGAACTTTATGATGTATGATACTGCAAAGGAAATCTGGGATAATGCCAGGGACCTTTACTCCAAGAAAGACAATACATCAGAAGTGTATGAACTTGAAGCTCAGATTCAAAACTGCAGACAAGGAGATATGTCTGTAACTCAATACTTCAACCAACTGTCTAGGGCATGGCAACACCTAGATATGCTGGAAACTCACCCCTGGAATGATGTCAAGGATGCTGCCCTTTATAAGGACATTATTGAGAAAAAGAGAATATTCAAGTTTCTTACTGGACTGGATCCCACTCTTGATGATGTTAGAGGAAGAATCCTTGCCACAAAACCTCTCCCCAATCTCAAATCCATGTTTGCTGAAGTCAAACATGAGGAAAGTAGGAGGAAAGTGATGCTGCTGAACTCCCCTGTTGACAACCCTGCTGAGAGTGCTACCGCCGACCGCCGGGAAGCTCTTTGAGATTACTTGAGGTCGTCAGGAAGGCTACTGATAGAACTGGAAAGTTGTTCTGTGAGCACTGCAAACGCACAAATCACACCAAGGACACTTGCTGGAAGCTACATGGCATGCCTAAATCCTTCAAGCCTATCGAGGAAAGTCGAGGCGGGCATGTCAATGAAGAGGAGAATGATAACAAGTTGAATGCTCAGTTTCGCATTCAAAGCTTTCCTCACTCAACAAAAAGGAGGTAGTCCTCTACCGACACGGCTACTCAAAGCTAGTGCGGAGTAAATTTTACTCTTCTATTAGTAATGAAACATGGATTGTTGATTCTGGGCCTCCTCCCATATGACTGCAATAAAACCTCATAACTCACCTTATGCCATGTCATCAAATCCACAATGTTAAGATCAGCGATGGATCTATCTCTCGTGCAAAAGGTTTTGGAAATGTTAAACTTACTAATAAGATATGTCTAAAGGATGTCCTATTTGTTCCAAAATTAGATCGCAATCTCATATCTCATCAAGAGACTTGTAAAAGATTTGAACTGGATTGTTGTTTTTAATAAGAATCGGTGCACTTTCCAGACCCTTCTTCACAGTGCAAAGTGATTGGGAGGGCTAAACCACGCTTAGGATTGTATGTGGTCGACCTGTTTGAAGACATAAGATCAAGACTAAATCGCCTCAATGACTGCACTCAAACCTTAGATAACATCATGTTATGGCATTATAGACTATGACATCCAAGTTTTGGTTATTTGAAGTCCAGTAATTCTGAATTATTTAAAGGATGTAATGTCAATGATCTTCAATGTGATATTTGTCAATTTGCCAAACTTACCAAATCAGTATGCCAAACTACCTTATTTGCCTTCCACACCTTTCACTTTAATTCATAGTGATGTATGGGGACCTTCAAGAGTAAAAAGTATAACAGGGAAAAGGTGGTTTGTCACTTTCATTGATGATCATACCGAAACACATGGTTGCTTTTAATGAAGGATAAATCGAAGTTGGAACAGCTTTTCAGAATTCTACAACATGATCTCTACTCAATTTGACACTAAGATCAAGATCTTAAAGACCCGACAATGCACTTGAATACTATGAGTCTAACCTCGTAATTTCTTGATGAATAAGGGGATTGTCCATATCAAGTGATTGTTTGGAAACACCTCAACAAAATGAGGTTCTTGAGAGAAAGAACAGCACACTACCTGAGATGGCTAGATCAATCATGTTCACCACACATGTTCCAAAGTATATGTGGGGTGAAGCTATATTAATCGCCACATACTTAATCAATGAGACTTCCCAAGTGAGTGTTAGGCTTCAAAACTCCTATCCAAACCCTACTGACCACACACTCCTGCCCTCATCTTATTTCCCAATTACCCCCAAAAATATTTGGTTGTACTGTGTTTGTTTATATCCATGCCCAACACAGAAGCAAACTTGATCCCAAAGCCCACAAGTGCATTTTCCTAGGATATGCAAAGGACAGGAAAGGTTACAAGTGTTACTCTCCTTCTGAAAAAAGATTTTACAATTCTATGGATGTAAAATTCTTTGAAAGGACACCCTACTACAGCAAGTCCACTGAGGCAGTCACTGATGGAAACCTGATTGAAATTGACCTAAATCCTTTCCCTCAGCAAACTCTTAACCCTCAAGAACTCTCTGATTCTCAAGAGATCGAACCTCAAGACCTAATCGACTCTCAACAGTCTCTCGACCTCAAAGAACCTCCCGAACCAGAGTCTATCGACCCGAGAGCCTGCTTGACTCGAGAGCTCATCGACACTCAAATCTGCGACATTGATGATAGGCCTATTGCTATCAGGAAGGGAAAGAGATCTTGCACTACTGATCATTCTATTCATAATTATCTATCTTATGATCAGTTATCACCTGCTTTTGCCATGTTTACACAGGACTTGGATTCTCACTCTATTCCTAAGAATATACAGGAAGCTCTCCAACATGACAAGTGGAAGCGCAATTCAAGATCGAAATGATCGCCTCTCCTCGGATAATCATACTTGGGATCTAACAGCTCTCCCCAAAGGCAAGAAGACAGTCAGCTGCAAGTGGTTATTTACCATCAAATACAATGCTGATGGTACAATTGACAAGTATAAGGCCAGACTAGTTGCAAGGGGTTTCACTCAAACTTATGGCATTGACTACAAAGAAACTTTTGCACCAAAGGGCAAACCGAACACCGCTGTAATATTGATATCTCTTGTTGTCCAACTTGACTGGCCTCTTCACCAATTGGATATAAAAAATGCCTTCCTCAATGGTGACCTTACTGAGGAAGTTTACATGAATGTACCTCCTGGTTTTACCAATCCTAACACTCAAGGAAAGGTTTGCAAATTGAGGAAATCTCTATATGGCCTAAAGCAATCCCCAAGAGCCTGGTTTGGGAAACTCACTACTGTGGTTAAAGCTGCTGGATATCATCAATGCAACTCTGATCACACCATGTTTATCAAGACCACCAGCCAGAAAAGATCTATTCTTATTATATATGTGGATGATATCATCCTCACTGGTGATGACTCTGCTGAGATCCAGAATTTGAAGACTCTACTAGCAAAGGTTTTTCAAGTCAAGGACTTGGGCTATCTTAAATACTTCCTTGGTATGGAGATTGCAAGAAACAACCAGGGTATATCTGTCTCTCAGAGAAAATATGTGCTAGACCTGCTAAAGGAAACTGGTATGCTGGGATGCAAACCTGCTGTATCCCCAGTAGATCCCAGTAATACCCTGCTGCATGGTGATATTGCTGTCAGGAAGGATCAATACCAAAGGCTTGTAGGGAAACTCATTTATCTGTCCCATACAAGACCTGATATTGCATATGGAGTCAGTTTGGTTAGCCAGTTCATGCATTGCCCTACTGAGCAACATTGGGATGCTGTAAACAGGATACTGAGATACTTAAAATCCACTCCTGGCCAAGGCCTACATTTCACTAAGTCTGGCTTTGAGAGATCTATCAAGGTTTACACTTGATGCCGATTGGTTGGTGTCACGTAGACAGAAAGGTCTACTACAAAGCTCTTGTTCTTATGTATGGGGCAATCTTGTCACCTGGAGGAGCAAGAAAACACCCTCTTTCTCTCTCGAAGCGATCTTGATCTTTGAACTCAGAGCACTAGTTTTGGGTATTTGTGAAGCTCTGTGGATAAAATTGTGAAGCTCAGTGGATAAAAGGGTGATTACCGAACTTCAAAGAACCTCGACAACCTATCACACTCTGTTTGTGATAATAATTACACTTATGCATGGCGGAGGATCCATCCATCATGATAAAACCAAACATGTGGACATAGATGGACACTTCACGAAGGAGAAGATTGATGCCAAGATTGTTCAACTCCAATATGTTCCATCAATTGAGACACTGAATCTTCGATCTTCTCACCAAGGCTATTCCACCTCTTATGTTCAAGAGATTAGTAGCAAACTTGGTTTGTATAAACATATACAACCCAATGAGGGGGTGTGGAAATATTATAGTTAATATTACATTGTTGTACTAATAACACGTTATATTGTAACATGTTATGTATGTATCAAAGAGACATATTAATTGTATTAAATAAACAATTAATATGTCCTAAAAGTCATAAAGTAACTATCTCTTGTCCTA
This sequence comes from Gentiana macrophylla, assembly GCA_026214975.1. NCBI lineage: Eukaryota > Viridiplantae > Streptophyta > Magnoliopsida > Gentianales > Gentianaceae > Gentiana > Gentiana macrophylla. The sequence continues at coordinate 87,614,548 of CM047812.1, forward strand.
TTATGTAATAGCTTAGACATAGCCGACTCTAGTTACTTTTACTTTACTAACTAGGATTCTCTCTTGTATCTATTTATACTCATTCTTTCAACATGAATAAACAAGTTGAAGTTTACTCAAGTATTATTTACTTTCTCAAACTCTCTTCAGAAACTTACCATACGCCGGCATATTTGTGAGTGCTTCGATGAAAGGGATATTAATATTTAAGTGCCGAAAAGTGTCAAGAAAACGTGCATACTTCTTATCCAACTTGATTTTGTTAATTTCCTCTCTCGGGGGATAGGGAAGTGATTCAAGATCAATTAAAGTAGGGTTAAAATGTATACCTCCCTTACCTTTGTCGTTTGATGAAGATGGTGAAGCTTCCTTGAAAGTTTCTGCATTGGTTCATTGACTTTTGCATTGGTTCCCTTTTAGCTTGTTGGATAGGAACCGCCAAAGGCTCCTTAGAAACCGTGTTTTCTTCAACATGATCTTCTCTCACGTGTTCATTGAATAGAGTTCTTAGATCACTAGCCCTTGGGTTCTTCAATATTCTTGGCAACTTCACTTTTTCTTCTTCTTTCTCCACCTCAACATAGTCATATTTCCCAAGAAATCATCAACAATTTCTTCTTCTTCCTCGGTTAACTCTTGGTCTTCAAATTCCTTGTCCAAGTCATCTTCAACTTTATTGTTTCCATGAATTGCTATTCCATTACTTCCACAAACTCTCCCACTTCGAGTGATAACGGCATTGACTTCCCTCAGGTTTCTCTCGGTGTTGCTTGGTAATCCACTGTTGGAGGGATTTTGCATCACTAAACAAAAAGAAAATTTATAAACCCTAACCTAATTGCAAAACTAACTCCTAACCGGCCGAATACCGGGTTGTTGATAGTAGAGCGAGATAAGTAAGGGGTCGATCCACAGGGAATTGGGATGTTGAATCTAATTTCATTAACTCTCTCAATTGTTACTCAAGAAAACAAATAAACGAAAGTGCGAACATAAAAACACAAAGAACAAATAAAGCAAATAAGATAAATCTAAGCTACGAATAATAAAACGACCTAAACTAAGAATACATGGGATCAAACATCATACAAACGATGTGCGAAATCATACTTCACCATCGCGGATCCTCATTCGGTTCTAACCGACCACCGACACTAGTGGATGAGGCCACGGCCATTCTCGTCGCATGAGCACGCAAGCGGTCGAGGACCGTGAGCCTTCGAACCCATTAGGGGGCCGACACTTGATCTCATTCGATAAACGGGTCCGCCAGCGACCTCGATCCTATGTGGAAGCCGCCGAGATATTCGATCCACTTACCGTCTAGATATTTAGTTTACTTAACGACTAAGTTTACTTAAGTGCTAAGCTTTCTCTTCCTATATAACTAGGGAGCTTTGTAACTTCAACCAACACGGGAAAAATGATATAAAACACAAGGCAAAGCCGAATTGCCCCCGTCTTCGTCTCTTACATTACACCACCGCCGGAATCTATGGCCGCCGCCAAGCGCCACCGGAAAACACCACTAAAATACACTTTTTATCAGCTAGATATCCACCTCACCGCAAACCTGACGTTTTTGACAACATCAGTTGGCTCCGTTACCGGGAAATCGACATTTTTCAACGTTTTTCGGCCAGATCTAGAATTTCCGGCGATTTAGGGCGACTGTGTCTTCTTCTTGCCATTTTCGACTTTCAGCTTTGTTTCATGCGCTCTACCATCTGTTATTCTCCAGCAGCTAGTATTCATTCATTCATGGAGTCTCCAAAAGGAGTTGACAACAAAACTTTTTCGTGATGATGAATCGCAACAATGAGATACTTCCACATCTGACTTTCGTAAATACGAAAAGAAGCAAGTGAAGAACTTGAGGACATATTAAATAGCAGAGAAGTACCATATTTAAGGGGGTTAATAGCAGCAGCATGGATAGAGATAAAGCTACTAGTGCATCTTGCTGTTCCAGCTATCTCTGTTTACATTATCAATTTTGTAATGGTTACATCCACTCAAATCTTTTCTGGGCATCTTGGTAATCTCCAGCTTGCTGCTGCTTCTCTTGGTAACAATGGTATTCAGACTTTTGCCTATGGTGTAATGTCCCCAAATGGGACAAAAATCAAAGAAAAAATCTGGAGTGGGTTCAGCTTCAAAATTGAAAAAATTGGATGAATTGGCTCCTATTGTTGCTCTCCCTACAACAAACGATGGTGATGCTATCACCTCTGCTGCAGCAATTTCCACCGGAGAAGCCATGACTGGAAAAATTAGAGGTGCGTCGGTCAATGAGCTGGGCGGTGGTGCTACAGCAGGCACTATGGCAGACCCTTTCTCATCTTTTGAAGCTCCGGTGACTGTAAAACCCACTTCAACTAACCGGAAAGGGCTTTTGGATTCTCAGAATTCGAAAACGGCCGCTAAGTCTGTTTATTTTGCCGGAAATGTACAATTTTCTGATGGAACGGAGGCTGAAAGAGATGGAAACTCCTCAACGAAGGTGCAGCCTGCTGAGAAGTGGTTTTCTTCTACTGACAAGGTACAAAACCCGTCTGGAGGTGGTTTTGGTGCTGCTAATGCTGGTATTTTATCTACAAATGCTCCGATTTCTTTCCACCAACAGCAAGGTAATCTTTGTAAACTCATTTGAGTCTATGGCCGTTCGCCGACGACAGAGGGGGTCCTGTAGCTAATCAGAGCCTAGTTGAGGATTAAGATGTTTCAGAAATTCTCCACAAAAAAAAAAAAAAAAAAAAAAAAAAAAAAAGAGTACAATTAATATGGTTGCCGAACACCGTGATGATTTATACGAGCTCTCCAGAATTAATTGTATCGGATAGTTCTAGGTCGGCCAGCTCTAAGCCCGACCTCGGTCGGCAAGCTCTAAGTCCGACCTATCGGCCAGCTCTAAGCCCGACCTCGGTCGGCAAGCTCTAAGTCCGACCTATCGGCCAGCTCTAAGCCCGACCTCGGTCGGCAAGCTCTAAGTCCGATTAAAGCTCGACCTCAACATTTTCAGACAAGTTACTCTCAATCTCAATCTTGTCCCAAACAAGGGGGCCGCAGGTGGAATTTTTCAAACAAGTTGGAATGACCCGAGTTCGACATTTGTTTTAACCAAGCCCGCAACGACCTTGCTTAAAACAAGGGGGCCACACATTGGAATTTTTTGATTCAGTTATCAAGTTCAAGTTAGTTTTTTAGCGGCCTCAATCTCACCGAAAACAAGGGGGCCGTACATCGGATTTTTCGATTTTCGATTCAATCATCGACGTCAACCGAAACAAGTAAGGCTTTTAGCTTAATTATTTTTCGCAAGTTCGACGCTTCAACGTCCTCGACCTCGCTAAAAACAAAGGGGCCCTATATATATATACATATATGATATGTCGGACTCAAATAGTGGACTCGAAAAAGGTGGTATATTTCGAGCAAAAATGAAGGTGCGAGCTCAAAAATACTTTGGGAAAATCGTTACAAAGGCAAAATAAACATCATTACCAAGAATCAACGAGATCTTTTATTACATGCTCCATATCAGCGAGCTCATTTATAACGAGCTCTCTACAACAAGCTCGCCATCAACATGGATTTCTTTGCAACGATAAGTCCGACAGAGCGTTGTCGGCATCTAAGCCCGTCGCTTCATGCACGGCATTCTAAGCCCAACAGAGCGTTGTTGGCAACTAAGCCCGATATAACGACTATCGGCGATCAAAACCTGTTCGCTACAATGCACAGCAAGTTACTGGTGGTTTCGATAACACTGGTTTAAGCCCGATATAACGACTATCGGCGATCAAAGCCTGTCCGCTACATGCACAGCATACAACTGGTGGTTTCCATCAACACTAGTCTAAGCCCGACAGAGCGTTGTCGGCGACTAAGCCCGACAGAGCATTGTCGGCGATCAAGCCCGATAAACAGTATCGGCACTCTAAGCCCGACGCCAGGTCGGCATCATATTTGGAGTTCGCCCTCGAGCGAACCTTCTTATAAGCCCGACGCCAGGTCGGCATCATATTTGGAGTTCGCCTCGGCGAACCTTCTTATAAGCCCGGCGCCAGGTCGGCATCATATTTGGAGTTCGCCCTCGGCGAACCTTCTTATAAGCCCGGCGCGATTATACCTCGGCGAACCTTCTTATAAGCCCGACGCCAGGTCGGCATCATATTTGAGTTCGCCGAGCGGCGAACCTTCTTATAAGCCCGACGCCAGTCGGCATACCTTCTTATAAGCCCGGCGCCAGGTCGCATATTTTTGGAGTTCGCTCTCGGCGAACCTTCTTGTAAGCCCGACGCCAGGTCGGCATCATTTTGGAGTTCGCCTCGAGCGAACCTTCTTATAAGCCCGACGCCAGGTCGGCATCATATTTGGAGTTCGCCCCTCGGCGAACCTTCTTATAAGCCCGACGCCAGTCGGCATCATATTTGAGTTCGCCTCGGCGAACCTTCTTATAAGCCCGACGCCAGTCCGCATCATATTTGGAGTTCGCCCTCGGCGAACCTTCTTATAAGCCCGACGCCAGGTCGGCATCATTTGGAGTTCGCCGAGCGAACCTTCTTATAAGCCCGACGCCAGGTCGGCATCATATTGGAGTTCGCCGAGGCGAACCTTCTTATAAGCCCGACGCCAGGTCGGCATAATTTTGAGTTCGCCCTCGAAGCGAACCTTCTTGTAAGCCCGACGCCAGTCGGCATCATTTTTGAGTTCGCCTCGAGTTCGTCCGGCGCCAGGTCGGCATCATTTCCGGAGTTAGCCCTCGGCGAACATTTATAAGACCAACTTCAAGGTCGGCATCATATCTTGGAGCTTGACTTCAAGCGAGTCCTCTACAAGACTGAAAGCTCTCCAGCCACCAAAGACAAGATCAATTCATGGCACAAGCCACAAGAAGTGAAATTCATCAACTACATACAAGCAACGAGAAGATCTACTCAGAGTACGGCACTCAAGCAAAGCTAACAGGCGATCCGCCACAACAGCGAGACATCACAGTATTTCAAGGCAACGGATCCGCCAAATGACTATTACTCCCGCCTAACATTCGAAAAATGATTAAGGCACGGAGTAGGGGCCATTGATGTGCCGAAATCATACTTCAGCCCGCGGATCCTCATTCGGTTCTAACCGACCACCGACACTAGTGGATGAGGCCACCAGCCATTACTGTCCGCGAGCACGCAAGCCAGATCAGGACCGTGAGCCTTCGAACCCATTAGGGGGCCGACACTCGATCTCATTCGATAAACGGGTCCGCCAGCGACCTCGATCCTATGTGGAAGCCGCCGAGATATTCGATCCACTTACCGTCTAGATATTTAGTTTACTTAACGACTAAGTTTACTTAAGTGCTAAGCTTTCTCTTCCTATATAACTAGGGAGCTTTGTAACTTCAACCAACACGGGAAAAATGATATAAAACACAAGGCAAAGCCGAATTGCCCCCGTCTTCGTCTCTTACATTACACCACCGCCGGAATCCATGGCCGCCGCCAAGCGGCACCGGAAAACACCACTAAAATACACTTTTTATCAGCTAGATATCCACCTCACCGCAAACCTGACGTTTTTGACAACATCACAAACCAAGTGATCTCAACCCTAGTTCATCTCATGATTTTAATTCAAATTGTGGTTTCACCTTTACACGAGATACAAATTCCTAATTCCTTAGCGAATCTATTTCTCAAGCTATGAATTCCTAATTCCTTAGTGAATTCAATTATCGATCTCTCCTCTCTCGAATGTTGAGACCAATATTCCATACAAAACGAAGGTGTAGATTCAGGTTAACTCTCGTATTTTAGAATCTAACAACCTAGATAATTAACCAATTAATTTGTCATCATTAATGATTAAAAATCCTAATTTTCTATGGTGATCTAACGTTACTCAACTCTCGTGTGTTGTAACTATCAATTGCAAACCAATCTCTCGATAAAGTTCACACATAGCATCATAAATCGCATAAAAAGATACAAAATAAATCAAGATCATGGAAATAAAAAGGATTGAATAAATTGAAAGAAAACAAACTCACATAGTTTAATACATTGGATGAACTCCATGGATGAAAACGGAAGAAAAAAACGATCCTAATCTAACCCCGGATCACCCGAGCACAAGGCTCGGGTGACCGGCCTTGTAACCAGGAAGGAGCGGCTGCTGCTCTGTGTAATTTTCGTATGAAAAATCTGATGTTATTAGGGTTGGAATCGCAGCTGCTTTTATAGACTTTTAAGTCGGCCTCTGATAACCGTGGCCGGACGCCTTGCTTTATTACCATGGGCGCCGTCGTCTATCTCTCGAAGTGGACGGAGCTGAACAGCCGATGCGAAGGAATCTTGAACATCCCGATCTAAATTTTGCTCCTGGGCGCTAGTTTGAATCTTTGGGCGCTAGTTCATGGTTGCTTGCATGCAGACGCTCGTCCTCCTCACTGAACTGAAATTAAATATTTATTGGAATAAAACTTCTAAAATTCATATCTTGAGTTGTAGACCTCCAAAAATTATGATCCGAATGTCATAAAAAAGCTCTCGGAAAACTCTACAACTTTCATTAAGGACTCTTCTTCTTGAAAACGCCTTTTGATTAGCCCGTCGTATTACGAGTATATTTGGGATTTTCCACTCGAATTCATCTCTTTAAAATCATCCTTTCCATCAACAATGTGTATCTACAATGTAGGAAAAATATACCAAAGCATAACATAATCCTAAAATAATATAAAATCATGATTTAAACACATAAATCGCTACGTTTTGCAATTTAACCTATTAGAAACACCATTTACTCAATTAATCGATTATAAGCTCGATTTCTATGAAAAACATCTATATATGGGGAAAATTTGATGTAAAATATACCCTTAAAAACACTACAAATTGACCCTGAACAACACCCCCACACTTAAACTTTTGCTCGTCCCGAGCAAAATAAAACAAAGTCAAGCTCGAGACAAATAAACATCCATACAAATTTGAAGTATATTCAATAACTTAGAAGTTCACCCGTGTAGTGTGTGCATAGCCATAATAAACTTCCACTAAGTTCCACAATTTGAAAGTTATTCAAACCAAAACTAGCCCGGTTTCCCATCTAAGTTAGAAATATTCAAAAATTATAACAGCACTTTACAAAACATACATATCCCAAAAAGAAATAGTAGAGAATATCTAAAACATTTCCGATGGACTCAGAAGGATAATCCCTACAACATATCCTTCGGTTTATCTGGGTATAAGATTAACGATAACTAAGTCCTTACTTATTCATAATAATATATTTCAATATTTTCACTTTTTCACACTTTTCTAACACACATCGAATAAGCTTTTGCCCTCATAGCGAGAATAGGACATTTCAAGATAATCCCTACCTTACTCCAATCATAAGGCGACTATAAACCGACCATGTCGTGAGCTTTTGGTCATCATAGTGGAATAGGACATCGTGGTACACCCTACCTCACCCAAATCATAAACCACTTCCGACACACACAATTACAATTATGTTTACTTAGAGATTTACTTTGGCGGTGGAAAAGATTATTTTCTAGTAGCACGCACCACTGAGCATAACACCTCAAGTAAACAATTTATTACTATTGCAAAGACTTAATCACGTTTCACTTATCACATTCAAACTTACAGATATTCACAGTATGTCATACTTTAATCCTAGAATACAAACTACTAAACTTTTCAAGAATTGTACATAAGCAAAGAAACATGCTATAATCATCAAAAATCTCCAACTAAAATGGGAAGGCTTTCAACATTTAGCTCATCATTTACTATGGCATGTGAAAAAGAGTGTCGGGTGAAACAACTAAAATTACTAAATATACAGAATATAGCAAAAATGATATAAACTCAAGCAAAGATATGCCTTTGTCTACTCGGGATATAACAAAAAATTTGAAAATTAAGCACTTTTCATAGAAATACTAAAAATATGAGCAAACGAAAGTAGACACATAAATCATCTATCCCTTCCCCACACTTAGATTGCAACTTGTCCTCAAGTTATACGAAATAATAAATTAGAGAACTTAGTGATTGGATCTTTGGCAATTCCGAAAAATCGGTAAAAACCAAAATTGTTGCATAGCTCATGAGATCATGAGCATCACGAGTAAACTGAATTCATCGTGAAAGTGCACAATAGCTATCAAAAATATCCTGCAGACTTGATTAGTGCAAAAGAGTCTTCGGGAAAAGAAAAGATTACATATATAAAGCACATGAAGAAAAGGATCATAGAGATTTTTCAACTTAAGCTCAACTAAAGATTGAATACTATACATGAAATACTACAAAGTCGTAGGCTAGGTGCAACTATATGAAAATATACTACAATGCAATCTACATGACATGCAATCCTAAAAATAAAATAAATAAAAATAAATTCTGACAGGCTCAGGCTGAGCGAGTTTGGAGGACAACCCTACAGTGACTACGGCCCGTGCAGAAACAAAATAAAAACGAGGTAGTATTACGGAAACCGACAGTTAACTACGCTCAAGAAAAATAAAAGAAAAATAGAAAAACAATGCAACTAGATGATATGCAGCTAAATGATATGCATCTAAGTGATATGCAAAAATAAAAGAAAATAAAAGAAAGAAAACTAGCCCACTCATTTGCAGCATGACATGTATATAATAAACGTCTACCAAATAATGACAGGTTACGATAAACGACAGTGCTGTCCATTACATGCAGTGTAGACGCGCTTTAAGACTCATCAAAGGTGATAGCATTATGGAAACCAACAGTTAGCTATACTAAACAGATATAACTCATAAGAAGACATGGTAGCATACGAAAAACCGACAGTAGCTACCCATATGAGTTACAAAAATAACAAGAAAAGACATAGGTCTCAAAGCTCACAGGATTCATCACAACGATATGTAGCATACGGAAACCGACATTAGCTACTAAAGAACAATAAGAACAGTTATAGCATACGAGAACCGACAGTGACTATAACTTGCATAGATGAATCATGCATATAAAAATTAAGCAGTTATTTAACATGGATTCGTAGATGGAAAGATGTAAACATGCAAGTTCAGAACATCTACGTAAAAACAATTAGCCACAGAAGCTCAATTTAAAGTATCCATATCAAATAAAGCATTAAAAATCAAGTTAAGAGAAATTCTCGGAACCTGGGCGTGCGTTCAACAAAGCGAGGCGGGCGTTCACCGGATTTTTAGCTCGGGCCTTCGTTCGACAAGTCAAGCGGGCGTTCACTGCGCAGATATGAATCTGGACGGGCGTTCACTTACCCGAGCGCTCGTCAAACAACGACTTTGCAAATGCGAAACGCAAAAAAAACACAAGAAACCCTAACTAATCATCATCAACACACATACAATGACCCTTGAGATAAATTTTAGCACAGAGCACACAAGGTTAAGATTAGATTATACTTCACGTTTCACGAATCGAGTAAAAAACTTTTTGCACATTCTTAACCCAACGGTCATCGAAACATGGCAAAAATAAAAACTCTCGATTTGTTAAACGCTACTTTTATTGAAAACGAAAAAAAACGTAACAAAATCGAGAAATTAATTCAACCAAATTCAACAAAACACCGATTCCCCGGCAACGGCGCCACTTTTGTTGGAGGGATTTTGCATCACTAAACAAAAAGAAAATTTATAAACCCTAACCTAATTGCAAAACTAACTCCTAACCGGCCGAATACCGGGTTGTTGATAGTAGAGCGAGATAAGTAAGGGGTCGATCCACAAGGAATTGGGATGTTGAATCTAATTTCATTAACTCTCTCAATTGTTACTCAAGAAAACAAATAAACGAAAGTGCGAACATAAAAACACAAAGAACAAATAAAGCAAATAAGATAAATCTAAGCTACGAATAATAAAAACGACCTAAACTAAGAATACATGGGATCAAACATCATACAAACCAAGTGATCTCAACCCTAGTTCATCTTATGATTTTAATTCAAATTGTGGTTTCACCTTTACACGAGATACAAATTCCTAATTCCTTAGCAAATCTATTTCTCAAGCTATGAATTCCTAATTCCTTAGTGAATTCAATTATCGATCTCTCCTCTCTCGAATGTTGAGACCAATATTCCATACAAAACGAAGGTGTAGATTCAGGTTAAATCTCGTATTTTAGAATCTAACAACCTAGATAATTAACCAATTAATTTGTCATCATTAATGATTAAAAATCCTATCTTTCTATGGTGATCTAACGTTACTCAACTCTCGTGTGTTGTAACTATCAATTGCAAACCAATCTCTCGATAAAGTTCACACATAGCATCATAAATCGCATAAAAAGATACAAAATAAATCAAGATCATGGAAATAAAAAGGATTGAATAAATTGAAAGAAAACAAACTCACATAGTTTAATACATTGGATGAACTCCATGGATGAAAACGGAAGAAAAACAACATCTAATCTAACCCGGATCACCCGAGCACAAGGCTCGGGTGACCGCCTTATTAACTGAAGGAGCGGCCGCTTGCTGTAATTTTCGTATGAAAAATCTGATGTTATTAGGGTTGGAATCGCATTTGCTTTTATAGACTTTTAAGTCGGCCGCTTTCTGATAACCGTGGCCGGACGCCATTTATTACCATGGGCGCCGTCTATCTGGTGGACGGAGCTGAACAGCTGTGCGAAGGAATGCTTTGAACATCCTGATCTAAATTTTGCTCCTGGGCGCTAGTTTGAATGCCGGACGCTAGTTCATGGTTGCTTGCATGCACGCCGCCGCCCTCCTCATCGAATCGAAATTAAATATTTATTGGAATAAAACTTAAAATTCATATCTTGAGTTGTAGACCTCCAAAAATTATGATCCGAATGTCATAAAAAGCTCTCGGAAAACTCTACAACTTTCATTAAGGACTCTTCTTCGAAAACGCTTTTTGATTAGCCCGTCATATTACGAGTATATTTCGGGATTTTCCACTCGAATTCATCTCTTTAAAATCATCCTTTCCATCAACAATGTGTATCTACAATGTAGGAAAAACATACCAAAGCGTAACATAATCCTAAAATAATATAAAATCATGATTTAAACACATAAATCGCTACGTTTGCAATTTAACCTATTAAAACACCATTTACTCAATTAATCGATTATAAGCTCGATTTCTATGAAAAACATCTATATATGGGGAAAATTTGATGTAAAATATACCCTTAAAAACACTACAAATTGACCCTGAACATCCACCCGGTGGTCTACTACTATGTCTCGCCTTCCCTAGTCAAAAGGTCTTCAATAACGCTTATTGATGCCTCCATCGTTCTCATTCTCATTTTGTGGCCACTCATAGATGTTTTCAAAGTACCAACCTCTTGAGACATCATACCAATAGAAGTCATCATTGTTTGCATATTGGCGGCTTGAGTGGACACAACTCCCTTCAAGTGTTCCATCAAGATTTTCAAATGAGAAACCTCCTCCATTGATTGAGAACTTTGATGAACAGGGGCTTGTTGAGTAGGAACTTGTTGGTAAAAAGGATATGGTTCAAGAATATTGGTGTGAGTGTTATTCAAATCCCGATGTTGTCTCAATAAACTCATTTTTTCTTGTGTAGATACATCGGAGTTTGATAATTCTTCGATATTAAAAACACCAAATGTCACATCATCACATTTTTTACGCTTCAACTCTCTCTTCCCCGTGTGTAATTCATCCATCTTCTTATTTATCACCGCCATTTCTCTCAAAATTTCTTCCTCATTCGAAATCTTCTCATCCCCAATGGCAACTTCTGTTTCACTTGGACCGGGATCCTAGAATTTCTCATTTCTTGTCACTCTTTCAATAGCCTTATAAACATCTTAGGTTGTGCTCATCATAAGTGATCCATGGCATGCCAAATCAATTTGTTCCCTTGACCCTTTATGCAAGCCACTACAAAATAATTGGACTTGCATGTCCAAAGTATAATTGTGGATTGGACACGCCCTCAATTTTTTTTAAAACGGTCCCAAGCATTTTCCAAAGATTCAATTAAATCTTGCTTGAAATTAGCAACTCTTACCTTCAACTCCAAATATCTACCCGGTGTAAAGTATTGCTTCAAAAACTCGGTTTGTATATCATCCCATGATTGCAAATGATGGTGGGGAAGTGACATAAGCCATTCCTTTGCTTGACCCTTCAATGAAAAAGGAAATAATGCAAGACGGGTAAATTCTTGACAAGCACTATTTTGGAATCCCGTATTGCATATTTCTTCAAGATTATAATGATGTGAATGTGGGTCATCATGGGCCTTTCCATGGAATTGAGCTTTACTCTCCACTAGACCGAACATATGAGACTTGATTGAAAAGCTTTTAGCATCAATGTGAGGTAGCCGAATAGGATTATGAACTTGATTTTTTCTTTGAGTGGCTTGATCACAAAGCGGTCTATATTGGTAGGGTGGATTTGGAGGTGGATCATATAGATATGGTTCTTGGGGTGGTGGAGGAGTTGGTGGTGGTGGTTCAAGTGGAGGTGGTGGAATTTGTGGGTAAGGTTCGAATGGAAGTGGGGAGTTGTTGAGGTTTTGGTTGTTGCGTGGTGGAAGTGGTATATTTGGTGGTGGTGGATTGTTGTGTGGATTAGGATTTGGATTTTTTGGGATTGGTGAATGATGTAGTTTCTTTTGCGCATTGGATGGATCATGATTTACAAATTACAATACATAAATAAAGGATCTAAATTCCTACAAAGGGGTTTAGTATAACTCACCAACAGTAGGAAGAGAAGCCAAAGTCTTCCAACGTGTTCTCCAAACGGCGGTTGGTGGACACCGTTTCTTGAAACTAGAACCTCCTCGATATGCACCAAGAAAAACTAAGTTTTTCTTCTCCTGAGACTAAGACAAGAAACGAATTCTTGTCTCCTTTTTACTACTATGGGGCGCAGAACATATGTTCTTAGGGCTCGAGGAGAACTCTCTTTTTATAGCCAAAACCCAAGAGAGAAACATATACCCAATCGGTAATACAAAATAAAAGAGATAATTCTAAATAATATTATCCAATAAAAATAAGTGATAATTATAATCTTATAATAAGAAAATATAATTATCCTTAAAGTTAAGAGATAAATATTAAATAAATTACATTCTTCAATTTATCCAATTATTCAACAGATAAATAATTAATTTACACAATATGTCATTATCCAAGAAAACTAATTTCTTGGAAAATCCAAGACATATGGCGCCACCCTAGAGCCCACCAGGCCCACAGAAAATGTCTTTTCTGTGTATCATATTATTTAGTCCAACTAAACAATATTTCGCATATCAATTAATTAGCCCAGCTAATTAATAATCACTGAGGCCCATTAACAAGAAGATACTAGTATTATAGGAGCCACGTTGGGGACCATGGACATATAACCAGTAGCTCCAATAAATTAAGTAAAATATTCATTGAACTGAATATTTACACTTAAGTTATTAATTCAGGATTACATACCATAAACCCAAATCGAACTCTACCAATTACGATATATACTTACACTCAACCCATCGAGTAAATAAGCGTCCATTGATATAATCACTACATACGGACTAACCCTCCATAGATTATCCATTCTGAGTGGGAAGTCTCCGTGAACCCGACTCAGAATATCTTATCCTTATTTACCATTAACCCCCTAGCGATCAATTAGTTCACATATCTGACTAGTAGCTAATCAGTCTAATGTGAACTGGGCCCATTGATCATTTTCTTAGGAACTAACAAATAAAGGGATCGTCTCTACTTCCCACAGGAAGGAATGGATTTCATGTCTGTGAAAACCATAACTACTCACTCATCAGGGAATAGCGCCAACGAGAAGTGACTTGGATCACATATCAATGTGATCCTTAACCAACACATCAAACACTACCCCGAGACAAGCAGTACCCTGTGATCACCTCAAGATTAAGGTCAATCCATATGTGATCATCTAATGATTTAATAAGTTTTCTCGAATACGGAATTATATCGAGAAACCCAGATTAAATCGGTTCATTCCTATATGAATGCCATCATATATAAATGCCCCACTTAGGTACCCTCTACCGATAGTCCGGATAAGACTATCACACCCTAATGTGTTCTGGGCGCATTATTGGTGTTCTAATCACGAGACCCTAAACTATGATTAAGTTCACCACAGACTAATAGTTTAAGTATATCACCACTAACTCAATCCTCACGTGCATGCCATACACTGAGTTAAGCGGTTACATACTGATGTACTTAGGGTTTGCAGCAGTGTATTACTTACAAGCACAAATCAAGTAATAAGGTGAGATAAATTCTGTTATCCATTATCAAAAACAATTACACAAATTGTCTTTCGGACACTACACCTAACAATCTCCCACTTGCACGAAATGACAAGCAACGATTGTTTTTTAGAGCACACCCTTTCTCATATTATTCATAACAATTGGGTTTTGTTCAACTTGGGCATTCCCATGTTCTTGCCCGTCTTGCGCATTCAATAGATTCTCATCCATTTCTTTTTCTTGATAAGATGATGCTTGTGAAGATTCTTTACCAAGTTCCAAACTACGATGAGCTTGACTACCTTTCTTCTCCTTAACAAAATCCCTAAGATATGTTTTGATATCCGGAAAAATGAGAGTGTTAGGTGCCTTTCCTCGACGAGAACTTGTTCATCCACTACAAGAGAGAACCAACAAGAACACAATCAAATAACACTTGGTAACTTACCAAAGAGGTAAGCACCAAAATCAAAATAGAAAAGATTAGAAAAGAATGATTTATTCTCAAGAATTTTCTAGCGAGTATGAGTATCAACCGTTGCACAATCCCGGCAACGGCGCCAAAAAGCTTGACGTGTCCCTACTGGGTATTCAGTCTAACCGGCAGTGTACCAGGTCAACTGTAGCCTAGCTGGTGAGTCAAGGTCGTATCCACGAGGATTGTGAGGTTGAACACCGAAAAGCTATCATTATCTTGATCTAAGTCGCAAATAATACAAGAAGGTAAATGTATCTAAAAAATCTACTACTGCAAAAGGTGATACAATTATAAAAAGCCTAGCCAAGATAATGCAATGATCAAGTATATCTCTACTAGTATCATGGGAATGAACTACCTACCAACCTTCTATTAGTGTTCAAGTGTATGTTACCAGTGCACTCCTAAGCTAGTAGTTTCCCCTCATACGAGTGAATGAAACAACTCTATGTCTCCTCCTTGGTCTAAGAACCCTAGACCTAATGATTCAACATGATTAAGATCTTGAATGCAATGACAATGTCAATACTCCCCGGATAAGAAATCGAATGCCTCAAGAGGTCGATTTTTCCTTCCGGTTCTCCTATCCCTTCTCCCACACCAAGCATCTCCTTTCGGTCTCAACTAAGTGTGTGTGTGCTCATGCCAGGTGATCAATCCAACACCAACAAGCAATACAATGTAGACAGGAAAAGATAACAACAACCCATGAAGCTATGAAATACAAACTAACATTCCCAATCAACTAATAGAGATTAATAACTATCACAAATACATAATCTTGGCTAGCAAAAGCTTAGCCTTCCATGGCTATGAAACCACAAATGTCACTTAGGGGTTTCATAACTATGAAATTAGCACTAAAAGTAAGAATAGAAGTTACCAAACCAAGATTGCAAGAACTTCAATAAAGATAAATGCAAAAACTTCTCAATGTTCATCCATGGAGAAATTATCCCCAAAGAGATGAATGTTCTTCCACAAATTCTCCTTTAAAGATCAAAATAAGGTTGCTTCAATGATTAAAAGTAGAATTAATGACTAAACTATTGCTATGGTTGGGCTAGAAGAGCCCTTAGAAGAGTTGTCTTCAAGCTTGGAGAGTTGGGGAAGAAGATGGAATGGGTAGATGGATCAAAATTAGATCTAAAATGAGGTTTAAAAAGCTGAAAATCTGCTTTCTGCGACACCTGGCGTGCGCCGGTAAAGGTCTGGTGTGTGCCGGCCGTGAAGGAAAACTCTTTGTACAGCTACAGTGACGTTCGGCGTACGCTAATATAAGTCGGCGTACGCCGGCCTTTCACAGCGGCTCAGTAAAATAGTCGTAACTTGAGTTGTATACCTCCGATTGATGTGATTCAAGATGAGTTGGAAAGATCGTTTCTTGATCTACAACTCTCATGAAAAAGGCTTCTCCAGGAAATGCCTCTAAGCTGGGTCAAATGTCCGTTGAATGTATGCTATGATAGAAACGCAAAAGACAATTGATCCGTTTGAATTTGATATCTTCCGGCATACTCTTCTAGCCATCAAAAGACGTGTTTAGCTCAACACGTGGTATCACTCGGGGTCTTGGTTAACCTATAATCCTGAAGTACAAGCCAAAAATACCAAGCGTAAACCCGACACGACGCTTCGGTTACTATTACCGGTACAAAACTAATCAAAACACGATATTTTATATAATAATTACTATCTACACATTTGGGTGAAACTAAGCAACTAATGACTCAAATTCATACAAGAACATCAATAAATGCATGAGAAATAGGGATAAAACATCGTGAAATGCATCAACTAGTTGACTCACATCAAGAGGTCAATGTAAAATTGCCGCACCATCTCTGTCAGTGCCGCATGGTCAATAATCCAATTTCCCGTGTCTACTTCTAGGTAAAGGATTCGATTATTCTTCCATCTACGCTTAGTTGAGATGTGAAAATACCGGGTGTTTCGCTCCCCATCCTCAATCCAGTTTAACCGTGATTTTTTGTTCCATAAAATCTCCTCTTGAGATAGTATATCGTCGTATTCCTGCACTAGAGACTTATTTAACGTTGATATGAACCGCAATGGGGCCTTGGACAAAGCTAACTGAATTCCTGCAATTCTAGCCTTACTCAGTTTCTTGCGATAAAAAATATTACCAAAAACGGTCTTATTCCACTCCTGAGCTTTTGTGCTAAAATTGGTAAGAGATGTGTTCAAGTCATTGTCAATGACATACCAAGTATCCCTCAAAAAAGTTTGGAAACCCGTATGTTTCAACCCGCAAGCTTGAAAGCGGAAGGGCTTTGCAGGATAATCCATAGTCCGTGGGTTGTCCAGTGATAGGAGTATGGGGTGATGGTCCGAGTGTCCCTATGGAAGATGATAAATCGAAGAGTCTAGAAAGCTGTCCCACCAAGTTGAGTTACAAAGTCCCTGATCGATGCGCCGTTAGATAGGTGTAGAGCTATGTATAGAACTAGACCACGTAAAATGAGGGCCTTGAAAAGGGATTTCATATAGAGCTGCATTACTAATTAAGTCTCGAAGCCGGTCAACAAAAGCCCCAGAAACCGGCCTGCCCCGGCGTTTATCAGCAGCATGAATAACCTGGTTTAAATCACCAATAATACCTAAGGCACAGAAATAAAAGTAGAAATATGTTCAAAAAGGTCCCAAAGCTCGTCTCGAGTAGCGGGGGTTGGGGAAGCATAAGTAAAAGAAATGACCCATTTCACCAAATTTTGAGAGGTAGCTGCCATTATTACCATTTGATCTGTAGCATATAGGAGCCGGAGATCGATGAAAGATGCATCCCAAAAAATCCATAGACCCTCACTGAAGCCCCTGGCTTCAATGGCAACCATATTTGTGAAGTTTGACAGTCGAAGAATGCGATTTGCCTTCGAACTCGGACATCTCGTTTCCATAAGAAAAAATATCGTTGGTTGATGCTCCAAAAGCAGGGACTTTAAATGTCTAAAGAAAGTAGGAGAGCTAGCTCCCCGGCAGTTCTAGGAAATAATCCTCATTGGTGGTCGGTATCATTGTTGTCACAATGCCCAGAGGCGGTGTCACTTGGTGGGTGCGATAGCCGCATCCACCTCCATAACCTCACCTAACACTCGGGAAATGGTATCTTTTCGAGTGAGGGAAGTCCTAGGGGTATTTGTGATATCGTTGAGGGGTACACAGGGAGTTGCTAAAATCCATCTCTTTACCATTACCTTGTTCTTGATTTGATTAGTTGTCGAGGTAAGCTCGGGTTTGTCCCCAATGTGTTTCTGACATAAAGTTTGAGAGGTTTATGGGCATCGAATCATTTCGTAGCATTGATATTGGTCCATTGGCATTAAGATCGGCCCGGTTAAATTTGGGCACTCTTCTCTTCCATCATCCACGGTTCGAATGGATTAGAATCTGTAGGCACGTTAGCATTCACATTCACAGGAGATGGTTCATTAGTTGTATCCATGTCTTTAGCTTTCTACCTCCATAAACACCACATTCAAAGCACACCATGTGCAACCCTTCATCCTCAATTTTAACACTGATCAAGAACCGGAAACTTCAACACAAACCCGAGCATATCTTTCTACCTTACTAGCGGCACCAATGCACGGTTCCTTAGGTGGAGCAATGTCTCCTGCTCAAAGTATTCAATTGGTACCCGCGGAATTCAAACCCAAATCAAAGTGGATTGAATGACATCACTCGATGGGTGGAAGGATGATTTCCATTTGGAGATAGTGATGTAGTGACTCTGAATTTTCCAGGGACCATTCTCCAGAACAAAGTTTTAATCTTCTTTGGAAATGAATCGAATGATATGGAAACCGTCTTCCAAATCTGTGATCACGATATGTTTGCCCCTCACCCACATATCATCGGCAAAACCTTTGTTGCCATAACTTTTAAGGCAAAATATCCATAGTATTAACGAGCCAAATTCAATCCGAACTCAAGCTAGAAGGCAAAAGTACGTGTAGTAAGCCAAACTCGAGCACGGGCATACAAATTTTCTTTATAAATGAGATGAGTTTAAACATAATTTTTTGTTCGTTTATTAAACAGTATTGATATTCGGTTCGCTTGATTGATTCTGTTGTTGTTGTTGTTGTTGTTGTTGTTATTATTATTATTATTATTATGGAAAATGGTCTATGTTATAGAACTCAAAATGTTGAGAGACACGTGTGCTTAGTGGTGTTTATGAACTGAACCGAGCCGAACATCTATTGTTTGAATTCAAGCTCGTTTATTAAAGGAACATGTTTGAGTTCGTTCGTTTGTTAAACGAACATACAATCTCGTTCGAGTTTGGCTCGATAACATGAGCATAATGTTCGAGTTCGAGTATCGGCTCGTGAAATAAAATTTCTATACACAACTCATGATAAATCTCGAGTATGACTAGTTTACTGAATTAAACAAGCTTTAACATCCGAATTAAACTTAACAACACGTGCTCAAATGGTAAATCCCACGTAGCAGTTGTATCATACGATAATTAATGGAAGAATGTAAAAGAAAATAAATCAGATTGTACAGAAATCAAAGCAAACATTTCACTTTAGAACTGATTAGGCTCAAAATTGTCATAGATGATGGAACAACATAATTTGGACATGAGGTAAATATGCATGGCGAGGGCTAACTAAATACGCCAATATAACCACAATGCATCCTAGAAATTTTCTAGAAATAAAAAAATAAGCAAACAATCTCCGATCCAGTATAAAAGGCTACAAGTCAAGACATGGGAATAATGAATTTAAATTTGGATACGGTTGAAATACTGGAATAAGTATTGATACAAAAGAACATCTCTTTACCATTACCTTGGTAGATATGAACACGATTTACCTAGTAAAATATAATCAAAAATGCTTGTGCAATATTACTTATACAATAACATGATCTTGATTTGATAATTACATTATCATACCTGAATTACCATCACTTGAGAGGAACCGCTACGGTTCCCTCGACCGATACTCCAACAAAATAGGTCCCGAGAAATCGATAGCAATTTTCCCACATTTGCGGGATTCGGATTCTACCAACCCGGCTCTGTTATGATGCACACGTCCATGGACGACATTATTTGTCTCGAAATAAAAAAAAATAATACACAATTTACAAAGATTCTATCTTTAATTCAAAAACTACTCAAATTGTGACTCGAATCCCTGACAACTGCACCAAAAACTTTTGCCACATAAAATCACTACTAGCAAGCAGACTAAGTCTATTGCAGTATATCTCAAATTGAGGACAATGTCGGTCCCACAAGGACTCGTTACAATCAAGTATATCAATTGAATCTAGAATCAAGAACGAAAACGGTATTGGACCAAATTGATTGCAAGTAATAAAAGATATACATAATCCACACAATACTTTTTTACTTCATTAATTTTCACAATGTACTAACTCGACTATGGTAATTAAACTCCCCCTAATTAATGATTTCATCTAACTCGCATGTTGATCATTAAATTCTAGTTCTTTATAGCTACGAGTGTGATCCCCTTTCTAGTTATACTTCCTTTCAAGACAATATAACCCGATGTGCAATTAACTTACCACCGTGGACGGGCTGATCATATTAATGTCACATGCATTAAGGACTAAGGATGCTGGCATAACCGTAAACCTCGCCTAGACAGCCGCTGTGGACGGGCTGACAACACCTAAACGATCCGATTAACTATGTCTTAATTAACATTTCAACATAGTTCCTTCATGTTATAGTTTGTAAGCATGAAATGAGTTGATCAGGCTTACAACATGTAAATTAAAACAAAAAATCAGACGTCGCCGACTGCATAGATTCTAGATCTGCTAGTTGTCCGGCCATAAGTGTCTTGGTGCACTAATGGTGGTTTGACTGTGAGATCCGGAACTCCAGTCAATTCAGCATTATCTCAATGTTTAAGGTAGTACACCATAAACTAACTCTTCCATTACATAATTCTTATGCACAAAGATTTATGGTTACATAATAAACCCATAGATATTTTCTGGCAGTGTCATTTATATCTATGCAATTAAGAAAATAAAATATCAATAAGAAATATTAATTTTATTTAATTAATTAAAACAACACATTATTGTTTTTTCGGGCATCATGCCTAAAATATAAATCATGCAACACTCCCAAAATCATTTTTGGGGGTATGCCCTAGAAACAACGTCTTATACACCTAACCGTGTTCCATCAAAGACGGTTGACTTTGCGCGATACGAAGTATGGGGAAAGAAGAAATCAATTCCCGCTTATCTAAAACCTTAAAGATGTTGTGCTTATGTGAAGCGGGCAATGAGAGATAAATTAGAGTCTAGATCTGACAAGTGTCTATTATGTGGGTTATTCTTAGGAAAGTAAAGAACACCAATTGTAGAGCAAAATGTATTTGTTTCTAAAAGTGGTAACTCTCTAGAGAAAGAGTTCATTTTAGAAAAAGACAGTGGGAGTAAAATTAATCTTGAAGAAGTTCATGAACCACTTGATGAAAATAATTAGTTGATGGAATTGGAGCAGGCACCACATGGTGAAAAGGTAAGCCCCTACTCAAAACATACAGATACATTCTGCTCGGGAATGCCGTGAACCTAGTAAGAACACTAATGTCTAATTTATGGAAGATGAAGAGCCTAAGACTTATAAGGAAGTTCTGGTGAGACCTGAAAAAGAGTGATGGCTAGAAGCCATGAGATCACAAATGGATCCATGAAAGACAACAAGTTTTGGAACCTTGTTGATCCACTTGATGGAATAGTTCCTATTGGGGGGGGGGGGTTGCAGATGGGTCTTTAAGATAAATACCAACATGGATGGTTATGTGATTTCCTATAAGGCTAGGCTAGTGGCTAAGGTTACATAAATGGCAAGAATTGACTAAAATGATTCCATTTTCCGGTAGCCGTGCTTAAATCTATTAGGATCTATCTTGATATTTCAACGTACTATGATTTTGAGATCTGGCAGATGGATATAAAAATAGCTTTCCTTATTGGGAATCTATCTAAGGATGTGAAATGACACATCACGAAGGATTCACTCCAGATGATGCTTAGATGGTGTGCAACTTGAGAGATTCATTTAGGGGCTCAAGCAAGATTCTTGAAGTTGGAATCTTTGTTTTGATGAAATAATCAAAATGTTTGATTTTATCAAAAATGAAAATGAGCCATGCGTTTACAAAATAGTTAGAGAGAGTGTCATAATAGTCCTGGTTCTTTATATGGATGACAAGTCAAACCTGAAGTAAGTATTTTGTAATCCCAACTTTTTTGATTATAGGTTTTTTAATGACAAGACATGTGAATGAGTCAATCTCACAATCTTTATCTTTTAAACCAAATTCAAAGGATGATTTCTTATAGACAATATCAACCAGTCTATATGCATATACAAATCTCTGTGAAGATTCGACCTTGTGTTTACCTTTGTCTTTCCTTTTCTTCTTAATCTTATTTGAATGATCAGAGTTTGTAACATCATCAGTGTTTGAACGATCATTCTTATTCACAATAGAATGATTGTGATGTGTGTGAGTAGATCTCCTAAAAGACTTGTATGCATCCTTACCATAAATGAATGCAATAGACTTCTCGGACCTTCAATATTGAACATCATTATCCCTCAATGATTGCGAGGTAGGTGCATCTTGAGGACTCCTGCCTTTACATGGTTTATAAGGATCTCTTTGGGTGAATTTAGGTTTGTATTGTTCCTTGGAAATACTTGAGAAAAAACCAGTCTCTTTCACTTTCCTTCCGTTATTTGTAGGTTCCACACAGCCTAATTATTTTATGCCTTTTTGATTTTGATAAGAATGGATAAGTTGATCAAGCTTCTTTGTACTATTATCAAACTTATGAATAAGAAGCTAAAGATCACTTATATTCTCTTCCATAGATTCAATCTCATCTTGTGAACCATGAATTAATAACTCTGAATCAGTAGATGCATTACTACGAGTGTCATCCAATTTTGTATTCACATACAAATCATCTTTAAGCTATACATTCTTAGCTTCAGCTGTGTATTCTCAGCCTCAAGTGTGACATTATTACAAATTAGATTCTTATTCATAGATAAAAATCCTTTAGACATATCAAATAAAGCTTCAAATACGGAATTAGATATGTTAGAATAAACCTCATATGTAGCATTGTCATCAACTTCATTCTCTGCATCATCATGATCACTCTCCTCATGATAAGTGTATTCATCATCAGTGTCAGGTATCAAGAATATCTTTGTCTGCTCATCAGAGTCTAAATCTTCAATATCAAATGAATCACTCTATGAGGCCTTAGTTTTGAAATATTTCTTCTTATGCTTTCCACATGCATGATCATCCTTCTTCTCAGGGCATTCACCTGCATAGTGTCCACTTGTTACAATTGAAACACCTTTCAGCATATTTACCTCTTGAAGGACCAGCCTTTTGATTTTTCCTAATGTTGTAGCTGAATGATTTCTTTGCAAACTTCTTAAAATTCCCGACTAGCAGTGTGGGGTCTTCACTCATTTCCTCAACACTATTTAAGGGTTGTGCATTAGCTCTGGTCTTATTCTTGTTGCTCTCAATTACTACAACCTGCAAAGCAAGACTTTTTGATTTAGTCTTTCATTCTTTCTTTCATTCATTGTTAGTTCATAAACCAACAATGAACCAACCAGTTCATCCTTTCAAGGATAGATAAGTCATTTGCTTCTTGAATATCAGTGACTTTTGGATCCCATTCAGATGGTAGACTTCTCATAACTTTTTGAATCTTTTCTTGGTTGGTAAATGTTTTACCAAGAGATTCAAAAGAATTTATAATCTCAGTAAGTCTCATCCATTTCACAAATGGATTCAGTGGGTGACATTTTGAATAGTTCATAAGAATGCATCAGGATATTGATCTTAGATCCCTTTTATGTTAGTACCCTCATAATTCATTTGTAACTTCGGCCATATTGTTTGGCGGTGTTACATTGAAAGACATATCTATCTTATTCATTACTCAAGCCATTCATCAGAATGGTCATTGATTTAGCATTAACATAGACTGTTTTTGTCAGCCTCTTCTCATTCTTGTCTAGTTTTGACAGTTTGAGTGACCACATCATCAGTGATCTTGGTCTTCATTGGGATGAAAGGTAAATCCTCAATGAAATACCACAAATTAGTTTCTAGAGTTTCAAGGTGAAATCTCATGGTTCTTTTCTAGCGAGTATATTGATTGCCATTAAAGTGTGGTTGTCTTATACTAGGCATGCTTTCTTGAGTCTTTCAACTCTCATTGAAGTCACTTTCAATAATCAGGATATATCAAGAAAATGAGCACCGGTAGACATGATCTGATACCAAATGTAGGATCTTTTTAGGGTCAATAAAATAACCAGATAGGTGAATGGTTATGAGCCAAACACTTCCTTTAAAATCCATTTTAAAAGTTTCGCACACAAGAAGTTGTTCATTTCCTCTAATCCTTGATGTATGAGGTTATATCAAGATCAAGTGGTCAAGATGCGGATCAAAGCTAAGTATAACACTCATTAGATCAGATATAACTTAATACAAATCCAAGCAAAATAGATTTGTGTGATCTCGATCCCTTCGATGATCTTTTGATCTTATGGCTGCAAAATCCGAGCAAAATAGATAATTATTTATCTCTTTTGTATCAACTTTATAATACATAAGTGTATCATGGTGTATCACATGTTGACATCTTTATTTACAAGTTGTATCATACGAATTCTTGATGTCTTCATGTATTTGTCTTATATGGAATGTATATTTGTAAATCATGATTAGTCACCTCTATATCATCTGTAAAATATCAATAAGGTTTGTGCCATGTATTGTAAGTCTAAGGCTTTAGTGCATTAGTACATATATGATATAATATGATACACAATGTGACATATATTGATCAAACTGAATGTGATGAACCATGTAAGTGTGTGATCAATAATATGATGACATGTTATGATAATATGTTCCATTCAACGTCATTTAGCCACATATCGATTGTGTTACTTCAAAAAGAATCAAACTTAAAATCAAAATGGGGTAACGAGCATCAATGACTCAACATGGTTCAAGGTTTCAAACTTGGATCTATACATTGAGCCTAATGATCATGTTGTGTTGAACAAACTTATTGAAAGAGTGTAATGTTGCTCCTATAAACCAACAGAATTTCTCTCTCGATATCTACATGTTGTATATGGGGTAATAGTTCAACCTAAATCAAGATTGATTTCACGAGATGGTGTTCAAGACACAAAATAACATTCCAAGGATCAGATAGAGCAGATGGCACCAGATTAAGTGGTTGTTGTCGTCTTAGATCTGAAGGGATCAAGGATCGGCTTTTTCATGTGCTTTCTTGCTTATAGTATAGATAAGTATGCTTAATGTGTGTTTAATGTGTGCTTAAAGTATTACAATCTATTTTCAGATTCAAGTACAAGCTACTCTGGTTCTTGTTTGAGCTGAGAACTAAATCTTTTTGTTTGATCTTTATAATCCTACATCATGACCATATATTTTTCACTAATCTAAGTGTTTGACAAGAATTAGATTCGATTTTTCACAAAAAAACTTTAATATACTCGCCTCGTTTAGATTCGATTCAACTCGGCTCATTTACACACGGTCACATCACCTAGGCTAGGAGCATGCCCCAAGGTCTGTGGATCAATGATTTCTCAAAATTGGTTTTGCAGTAATTTTGTTGAGGAAGTGCATATACCAAAGTAATAGACACAAGCAATGAGGATAAATAAAAACAGTGGTACATTCCAAAACCAATCAAATTGGGTTTCACTGGTTAGTTCCAATGATCCTGTCTGTGAATTCTCATTTTTCCATGAACTAATTCTTTGTATCGATCCAAAAACATCCAACTTTCTTTTAGTTGCATGCATTATTCCTTCTTACAAAGCAGGCAGCCCATGTGGGACTTGGGATAATTACTAAAACACCCCCCACCCCTCCCAAATCCACACACATCTGCATCATCTTAAGTTAGGCTCCAACCAACGAGGACATTCAACAGATTTTATTCTTAGACATTTCTTAGTTAAGATGTTGACCGGTTATTAATAAACCTTTTTTTTTAAAAATAATTGTATCCGCCAATTTCAAGGGCTATTATTTGCCCTATCCGTTTTATCGGTGTACCGCACCGTTTTCACATAATCGATTTTATAAAGTTGGTTTCGGAGTCAAAACCCGACTTTCTTAAAGTTGATTCAGAATCGACTCAACGTGAAGTTGGTTTTTGGTTCTAAAACCGACTTTCACAAGATCGATTCAACCGTAGTGTATAGATAGTGTCGTGCACCGATAGAATCCCTTTTTTTTTTTTTTTTTTTTTTTTTTTTTTTTTTTTTGAATGAAATCCCTATTTTTTAATAAGCAACATATGGACGGACCACATTAGCTGACTCACCTCCTGACATCTCCGTTGAATGGGTTCGGTTCCACCCCTATATCTATCTAGCTAATGTTGTTTCTGCATTCTGCATGTATTAAATTCCATAGGTCAAATTTACTTTGCTCGAGAGCATACCATACATATCAAATCATATTATTAATATTTGTCAGATATCTTTTTCAAGAATCAAGTTTCCAAATTTGGGTCTGTTTGAGAAGCCACCATCACCATAGTCATTTTAAGAGAAGATCAACCAAATCCCAGTAAAAGAAAGAAAGAACAAGGCAGAATCAAAATCATGTGGATGGTTGGAGTCTATATAGCTATTGGGGTAGGTGGACTTGTGGCAACCATGGCCATGGCCATGGCAGCAGTTTTTCTTTACTTTCAATGGAAAAAGAGAAGAAATGCATCAGCCAAGAACACAACAGACTTGGAGCTACAGCATCTTAACCTCAGTATAATAACTACGAGTGAAAAGAAAGTTTCTTTCGAGGGATCGATTGATGGTTCTTCGGTCAGTAACAGTCGAATTCCTCCTGATGTCAGTGTCACCCCAAGGAAAAAGACAAAGACGACAACAATGGTGGTGGAAACATTCACCATTGAAGAATTGAAGAAAGGAACAGAGGATTTCAATTCCGCTAATCTCATTGAGGATTCTGTGTATCACGGTCGTGTAAATGGAAAAGGCATGGCGATTAAGCGAGTATCGACTGAGGTCGTTTCGAATATCGATTTTAAGCTTTTGTATGATCCTATTCATCACCATCCAAGCATAACGAAGCTGCTGGGAGCCTGTGTAACAGACGGACAACATTCATATTTAGTTTTTGAGTATGCAAACAATGGTTCCTTAAAAGACTGGCTTCATGGTGGATTGGGTATAAAAAGCCATTTCATTGCTTCTTGCAATTGTTTCTTGACTTGGAATCAGAGGATTCGGATCTGTCTAGATGTAGCCACCGCCTTGCAATTCATGCACCATGTTATGAATCCTCCATATGTACACAGAAACATCAAGAGCCGAAACGTTTTCCTAGACGATGAACTCAATGCGAAAGTCGGAAACTTTGGCATGGCCAATTGTGTTAATGAAATCGAAGAGAAGACAGAAGTCCAGCTTCAAAGTTATCCTAGCGGACCTACCCTACCTGTTGCCTACTGGAGCAAAGGGTACTTAGCACCTGAGTATCTTAAGAAAGGAGTGATCTCACCCGGTATTGATATCTTTGCTTATGGTGTGATTCTACTTGAGATTTTATCAGGGGAAACACCTATTACTATGGATAAAGAGATTGGAGTAGGTGGTGAGGTTCGCTTGTCTGATCAAATCAAATTGATCTTAGAATCAGAGAATGTGGATGAACTACGAGAATGGATCGATAAAGCACTTGGGGATAATTATTCCTTTGATGCGGTGGTGACAATGGCTAATCTTGCCAGAGCCTGTGTTGAAGAAGATCCATCTTTAAGACCAAATGCAATGGAGATTGTGGAGAAGGTATCTAAGGTGATCGACGAAATGCCTCAAAGAGATGAAGTTGCTGTCTGTGAAGGCTCGTCCAGACCTTTGGTTAAGGCAGCTGCAAGTTCATACAGGTTTAAAACCATAGATCATCACGGTAAGCATTTAAAATGAGTTCCATAGTCATATTTCTATTCAATCCAATTACATCAATATATCGAGTAGATTAAATGCGATTCAATCGATCTTTTCAAATTTGAAAAAGTCAAATGCATACGATGTTATAGTAATGTAATGTCAAGTGAATTTTATGTGATGTCATTAGATTTATCATCTTTGTATAATTATCGCTAAGATTTATGAGACCGACGTGACGGTTTCCAGTTTGGAATGTATATAATTCAGTGGTGGATTTTTCTGTAAAACAAATTGGTACTCAAAGCAACATGTAAAACACTCTACAATGTTGAAAGCTAAAAAACTTCATCCTTCCAATACAATATACATAAAAACAAAAACTTGTGAAAACATATCCACATTCACACAGATCCTTGCAATTATTTTTCCCTACAGCAAACAAAGCCTAATACTGGAACAAGATGGTAGTAATTGGAATGCAAGATCATCTACTGTACACACAAGTAAAGCTGCCTTAAAAATAAGTGATCTGAAATCATACCAGGACCATACCCTTCATTGTTTTCCACCAAACTCATCTTCTTGCAAAAGAGATTTCGTAAAGTTCAAGGCTTTCATAACAGGGAGATTCTTGGGTAGAAAGTCTCTATTACACCGGAATGTTAGATGAGTGGCAGACATTTGTAAAAAAAGACAAAACACGTTGCTCGTCTAATGATATGCTGCAATAGACACTCTTCATTAGTAAACTTCGTAAGGCTGCAGCCCGCTGGAAGCTGTCTTCAAGTTTTGACCACCAAAACACAGGTACTGGTTCACCGACTTCTTGTCTCTTGATCCTTGCTTAAGACCAAATGCATGGGAGGATGATCCACTACCCTTGCTTACTTGATTAGAACATGATCCTCCTGAGGCCATCTCATTTTCAATCATGATCCCTTTTTGTTTATCCAATGATCCTTGAGAGGAAAACGATAATTTGGAGAACGAGCTAGAACTTGACTCACGACGAGATACAGTTGGAATTGCTTGCATAACACCACCCTGCATCATCCCAGAAGCAATTTTCTTCTTTGGTGTTGGACTTGGAAGATTGCTACTGACTGAAAGGGTTCTCTTGTGGTTACGTGGAGGAGATGTTGGCTTTGAAAATCTCTGTCGAAGAGGAATGGGGGATTTGTCCAAAGGGCTTCCAGCAACCTCCCCTATAATTTTCCTACATCCATCGCCACTACGTTTCATCTTAGGCCAATGAAGAAGCTGTTTTAGCCGCTGTGCTGCATGGCTGACGGACTTCATCTTCGTGCTTTTCTTTACCCTATAGGTTCCCAGATTCGATTCCTGCTTACTACGCTCAGGTGAAGAAGTGCTCGACTCTATGCTATGTGCATCTGCTACGTTCCCAAGACCCGTGTATAGAAATATTTCTCGGTCAGATATCCTGAAGGAACTCCCCGGGCTACTTCCCGTGTTGAGCATTTTCAGATTGGATGCAATGACCTTTCTTGCTGAGTAATAATCTTGACAAGAGAAGATCCCACCTGCTGAGATCAATTGTTTGGACAATATTTCTGATGATGCAGAATGTGGCTGTTGCTTGAGAATATCAAGAGGCGTCATTCCACTCGAATCACGAATGTTTACATTGATGTAACGGACGGTCATAAGTAACTCAACAAGATCAGAATGAATGTTTCCAATGATTGCCAAATGAAGCGCAGTTCTTCCATCAATATTTTTCGCATCAACTATCTCTTCGATGTGGAAAATCTTTCCACTTACCAGATTCTTCATGAGCTCAATTTGTCTGTCCAATCTCCGGAAACCCGGAGTTTGGAAACCTCTAACACATGCATGCAAGAATGTTTCTCCAGAACTATTTGTCAAATGGATGGATGAGGGAGAAGCGAGAAGTAGAGCCTCTACAGCAGCTAATTGACCCATATAAGCAGCAATATGCAATGCAGTATTCCCTTGATTATCTCTAGAATTGATTATGTCAAAAGATGATGATACAAGCTCTTTGACTATCTGCATTTGAAAACAGTACGCTTATAAATTGCTCCGAAAAAGGGAATGGAACTAAATATACAACGTAAGACAAGGTTACATGAGACCAAACCTAAAGCCTAAACCTAGGACACTTACGCTCGATGTATGTATAGACTCTCAAAACAAACAAAAAAATAAAACACGGTTGAGTATTGTAGTCTTAACAGCAAGCTTTCCAACACAAAAGTATCTCGACCGCAATGAACGGGCAGAACTTAACCACTCACTACTTGACTACAATGTACAGTCCATCCCTAAATGTGCCTAAACTTAAACCAGGTTGAGTCTGCGTGCCTGAGCATCATGATAAAGTTTTTTTAGGCAAAATAGTTTGACATTTTCATAAATGAGCGCACTAAGGACCGGTTTACGTAACGAAATGGAACGCTTTTTTCATTCCAGCGTTTTGGTGCATTTGGATAAGAATGAATTAAATGCATTTCCATTTCATTCTTATTTTAGAGCCATTTTACCCAACATTCAATATTTTGGAGCCAAATGAAATTATGCTGCTCAACAGACTCAAGCAAGTAGTACAGAAAAACCATATCAAGTAACCACGTGGAAAAATCAGGAGATTCATACTGAGAATCTAGATTGATGTCTCAAAAAGCAATGGATATACACACCCAAACAAAATCTTTCGCAAACTCTCAGTAAATAAAACAAAATGACGTGCTGGTATTAATTGACTGTTTCACAAAGTGTAGCCAATACACGGAGTATATGGTTGGTTTAGCAAGGTAATCTTGTAATGATATCCAAAAAGAAACTTCTAGTGGCTTCAAATTAGACCAAACTAGAAAACAGAAACATCAAAAGAGCCAGATTCTAGTTGTATCATAACATTCTAGAGAATTTTGAGCTGCAACACATAATTGTAGTAGTCTGGAAAATGATACTACCACTACATTGTGTACACCATGTGCAATATAGGATTCAACACTTAAATCCACAAACTATAAAGAACAGTCACATAAGTGACACCAAACGGAAATTCAGCATTTGAACTCAAAAATTAGAGTTAGTACTAAAGCTCTGATACAAGTAACAAGGATTAGATCAAATGCAGCTAATTTTTTTTATCACAGCTGGATCAGATCACATCAACAAAGAACAACAGACATATGCAGTTAGAACAAGGTGGAGGGGGAGGGGAGATGATTATAGAGAATAAGAAGGCTATAGCCATATCACTGATTTTCAGGTCTTTACTTCATCTAAAGGGACAAGATAAATGTGCTACAAACGCAAAATCCTCCCCATTATTAAAGGTAAACAACCATCCACCACACACCCCTGAAAAACCTACGTAAATATTATGAAAACAGAGATAAACATTATTTAAGTAGTGGAAAAACAGGCAACAGGGAATGAACAATTTACTGATTATTAAAATCCTTGTTCGTCTTTCTATTATTTTCCTTCTTCTTGACTTCATCATCAGGGTTCATCTGCTTCTTCAGATCTTGAGAAGTAGAACCTGCTCCATCAGCTGCCGCCATTTCCATTTCCACATCTAACTTCAGTGCCAGCCTTTATCTTCTTCCTTTTTCATCTTCTTCCTATTTTCTTACCAAAATATTCCACGATTTTGGTATGAAAACAGAAAGAAGATGAAAAAGGAAGAAGAAGAAAGGCTGGCAATGAAGCTAGATCTGGAAATGGAAATGGCTGCAGGTGATGGAGCAGGTTCTACTTCTCAAGATCTCAAGATCTGAAGAAGCAGATGAACCCTGATGATAAAGTCAAGAAGAAGGAAAATAAGAAAAAGCTGAACAAGGATTTTAATAATCAGTAAATTGTTCATTCCTTGTTGCTTGTTTTCCCACTACTAAAATAATGTTTATCTCTGTTTCATACTATTTACGTAGGTTTTTCAGGGGGTGTGGTGGTGGTTGGTTGTTTACCATTAATAATGGGGAGGATTTTGTGTTTGTAGCACATTTATCTTGCGTAAAGACCTGGAAATCAGTGATATGGCTATAGCCTTCTTATTCTCTATAATCATCTCCCCTCCCTCTCCTCCTGCCCCTCCCCATCCCCTTGTTCTAACTGCATATGTTTGTTGTTCTTTGTTGATGTGATCTGATACAGCTGTGATAAAAAAAATTAGTTGCATTTGATCTAATCCTTTGCCTATTCTTGTATCAGAGCTTCAGTACTGACTCTAATCTTTGAGTTCAAATGCTGAATTTTTGTTTGGTGTCACTTATGTGACTGTTCTTTATTGTCCGTGGATTTAAGTGTTGAAATTGTTGAATCCTATATCTACACATGTGTACACCATTCCTCAATAGATTCTCAACAGCCTCAAGCAAGTAGTACAGAAAAACCATATCAAGTAACCACGTAGAAAAATCAGGAGATTCATATTGAGAATCTAGATTGATGTCTTAATAAGCTATTGGATATACACACCCAAACAAAATCTTTCGCAAACACTCAGTAAATAAAACAAAATGACGAAGTGGTATTCATCGAATGTTTCACAAAGTGTAGCCAATACACGGAGTATATGGTTGGTTTAGCAAGGTAATCTTGCAATGATATCCAAAAAGAAAGTTTTAGTGGCTTCTAATTAGACCAACTAGAAAACAGAAACATCAAAAGAGCCCGATTCTAGTTGTATCAAAACATTCTAGAGAATTTTTAGCTGCAACACATAATGCAAGTAGTCTGGAAATGATACTACTACTACATTGTGTTACTAGACATGTGTACACCATTCATCAATGGTTTAGACCTAATTAATCAATGCGTCCTACCATGATCTAATCGCGCAAAAATGAGCAATATATTAACTGTATAATCATGTTTGTTTTTGTCAAAAAAATACAAAAAAAGCGTAATTACAGGGCCCAAAACCTTTTGAAACTAGTCTACGATTGATTTACGTATTAAGCAACGACTTCCGAAAGAATAAGCACATCAATTAGCAGAAAACATAGATGAATGAGTTGACAGAAAACAAAGATGAATGAGTTGAGAAATATATATATTCAAACACAAAAGAAGCTGCAAGATTAATCACTCACCTCAACCTGGCCTCTACCAGCTGCAGTATGCAAGATGGTGCACCCCTGAGCATCTCTGTACGACATAACATCAGAGCAGTCACCAAGAATCTCCTTCAGAATCGTCAAATTGCCGCCTCTGGCAGCAGCATGAACAGCTCTATTCATCATCTCAAACTTGTAAGCAGAAGGGATTTCCCTAATCTGTTCTTCCGACCCTCTTTCATCGGAGGAGGAAAACCTTGGGGACAAAGCATAGTCAAACAGAATCCTAAAAACCTCAGAATTCTTACTCCGGGCAGCAGCATACAACAAATCAGTAACCCCATATTCTCCCTCGCCGAAGACCAAAAGGGGATCTTTATCAAGCAGTTCTTTGACAAAACCCAAGTCACCAGCGGATGGCAGCAGTATAGAGAAGCCACCCACCATAACCAGCTCGGATGAGAGAGTTTTTCCTTTTCTTGTTCTCACATTCAGCAAACAGCTTCCTTGCAACTTGAGATCGGTATCTGGCTACATCATGAAACTGCTCGTCGTCATCCCAGACGGTCTCAAGACGACGAATTCTACGAAGAGACGTTAGCTTGATTAGGTGGTTTCCATCTAGCCGGAGAAGTTCACGGACCATTTCATAGTGTCCGTTGGCAACTGCCCAATCAATTGGAGCTGCATACCACCACTGGTCTCCGGTGCTTTCCCATCGGAGAGGAAAGTATGTCGGAGCCATGAGGACAATAAGACAGTACAGGGTACTCAAAATCCGATCTTTTCCAAACAGGAAGAAAATAAAGCCTCTACAAGACGGAACGAGCCAAAAACATCGTTTGTTCTTCAAGCTACTGATGGATCTGAAAGGGCTCTCAAAATCCCACAACTGCAGGGTCCTCTTGGGTAGAATTCTCCAGCAAACTCAGCCATTCATCAAACAGTTGGAAACTAACCCACCACAAAACTATAGAAAAAGGAGGAAATCCCACAAAAAGGAAAAAGTCTGTAACTAGAGGGGGATGGGGGGGTTGATTGAAGAAGATATTGGACAGGATGAAAAGTGAAAGAAAATGAAGGATATGCAAAAAGTGGATGGCACTACAGCAAGGGGGTGAATGGTGAAGGAGTGGGGTGGGGGGTGCGTGGGTAGTCGGTTTGGAGAAAAGGTCAAAGGAAAAGTAGAAAGAAAGCACGCTTCGGTTTTGAGAGGGAAAGAATTTCCCGGGAAAGAGATAATGATTGCAGGGACCTTGATTCTTAACAGAGAAATAAGCTTTTTAGTTTTAGTGTTTTTTTCTTAGGAGATTTTTTTTGAACAACAAAATTAATTTTATTATCAGCAAGATGTTAAAATCCAATTACAAAAGTTTCAAATATCTGGTAAACAAACGCAGATTTACACTGCCATAAAACAACAGAGAAGAAAAAAAAACTTCAGGTATTCATCCGTATTGATCAGCACTAAACATCAACACAAATCGCCAGACCCCATTTGTATTTCATGGTCTTTTCCAAAAGCCAAGATAGAAACCAAAATGAGCCACCAAAAAAGACAACAGGTTGCAAAATCATCTCAAACCTGCATGTACTTATGTTGCTGCAGACATCGGATTACCTTTCCATTCATCCCACTCAGGTTTTGAGGCATTTAGAATTTGAGAGCAAGAGAATGATAATCTTTGGATTTCTCTCAAGATCAACTCTGGTTTTAACATTTGAGCTTGAAAGATGATTTTGTTTCTACAATTCCAAATTGTCCAAGCTGTAACCCCAACTATAGCTTCCCATAGACAGGAGGCCAATTTCGACAAAGCATTTCCATCATTCCCTACTTGCATCAGGCAAATATCGCTAAACGAGAAAGCGTTCAGACCAACGATCTTACACCAACTTAGAATATGTGACCAAATCAGTAATGACACATCACATGCAAACAACAAATGATTAACGCTTTCTTCATACTTGTAACATAACGAACACAAGGAATCTTGAATCGCAATGCCACGACAAAATAAGATTTGGTTTTGTGGGAATTCTTTTTGAAACTTGCTTTCACATGAATAGATTCACTTTTGAAGGTAACAAGAAATTCCACCTGACAACCTGTTCGTTAGCTGAAAAGGCATATTTGAAAAAATATAGTTCAAGCTTTTTCCGCAAATGAGCCACCGAGAAGACGCCATTCGAGCAAAGCTCCATCTCAATTTATCCGTTAAACCTGCATTTTCATCAAGAGAGTTAATTAAATTCTCCAACCCAACTACCTCAAAACCCCTCAACCTCCTCCTCCATGACCAAAAGAAAGAACGCCTACTTTCTACGGAAAGAAATAACGATGTAACGGAATGATTTTAAGGAAATGTTTGGTTAAAGGAAATAAATAACGATGTAACGGAATGATTTTAAGGTTTAGAATAATCATACGGACACAATGATTAACTTATAGTATGTGACATAATCGAATTTCATATTGTTAATCATGATTAAAGTATATTATAAGTAATGTTTCTTTTCATCAAAAAAAAAATACTGGTTTCTACTTCTACGTCAAGATCAAAGGTAGAAAAATTGGTTGTGTCAATCAACACAATAGTTATGCATATATCATTTACCTTAACGATTTGTCGTAACGAATGACACAACACACTTTTCTAAATTTGATTATGATGTAACATATAATAGTTAATGATGCTGCCAGAAAATGGGCTCATCCACGTGGCACCTCTTTGGTGGCTCAACACTTGTCCTAGGGAAATAAGCTACTTTTGACGCGTCTGGTGATTTGAGCCCCGGAGCTCGTCCATCCGCTTGGTCACCATCGGTCCTCATGTGTCCGGCCATAATTGGATCGGGTCATCTCGGTCTAATTCAGGTCGGAGAGGAGTCGGGCGTTGAACCTTAGGAGATCGACTGTACGATCTCTACCGACCTCTATCGATCGGACAAGGTCCTTAGGCTTATATAACCTT
Organism: Gentiana macrophylla; assembly: GCA_026214975.1. Taxonomy (NCBI): domain Eukaryota; kingdom Viridiplantae; phylum Streptophyta; class Magnoliopsida; order Gentianales; family Gentianaceae; genus Gentiana; species Gentiana macrophylla. Next base: position 87,650,420 of record CM047812.1, read on the forward strand.
GTGGTTGTGGGAGCTCGCTCACGGTTCCAGATCTCTGTGGGCGGCCCCTCCATCCCAGCGTATCTCCGGCAGAGCCCGTCTTTAATCTTATACCTCGTTTGCCTAACAGCTAGATAACTATCATAAAATTCTGAATAATAAAGGCTTGAATCTTTATCACTTAATGCTAATATTTGAATACCATAATTATCTCCTATAATCATGGAGATCACTCAATCATAATCTTTTTCCTTAGAAAGTCGTTAATCGATGTCAATGACACACACGACACCTTAAACCCAGGGCCTAAGCCCCACTATATAAATTGTCACTAAGAAACTACGGAGCTGATTCCAATCAACCATCGGATACGTGGCGAACGATCATCATCAAGTGCAGTCTAAAATAAATCAAATCACCCCCTCCATCATCGTTTTTTCTATGTTCTTGAAGTGTTCTTAGGTCATAATCAAAGAAGTGAGTTTAGAGAATTACCTTGACGATTTTTGGATCGTCAGTTAATATGGTTTACACTATAATCAAATATAAAAAGATATGTTATGTCGTTTATTGTGATATAATCGTTGTAGAAGAACACAATAAAAGCGTTCTTTTCACAATATTTCATCATGACATTTTTTGGTGTTACTTCAATGTCTAATGTGTCAAACAATCAACACTACAAGATGTTTCGATCCATAAAAAAAATTGATACATATAAAAATGGATTGAAAAAGTAAAAAAGGAAATGCATAAACGATATTTAAAACATTGACAATGGATGTGAAAAATCGTTTAAAAAAATAATTAAAAAATGTGTATTGGTCAAGATACTCTTTCAAGTGCCATTGTTTTTAAACATTTTTAGCAAAACGACGTTGTTTTAAAAATAAAATAAAAAATCTACGACTATATCATATTAACATTATGAGTGTGTTGTTAGATTATTGACACTTGACCCTCACGAATATTTGATCTTATGGTGTAGATGCATTAATTTTGTTTTGGTAACAGGTGTAAGATGGCATTTGATGGTGAGAAATACATATTTGAAGGGAAAATTTTATGAGTGGGACAATAGACCGAACACAAAGACCCAAAAGACATCCCACGCCCATTCGGCACATGCTATGCTCTAAAAGGCCGGTCGTCTTTGGCGTGAAAAAGAAAGCTTCTTTTTTTTTTTCACAGTCCTCAACAATAATGCCATTTCATGGGAATGAATATCCCATTCCTGCCTTTTAACATCACCACACCAATGGACATAAGCAGGAATTGGTGGTCGGGTGGATTAATGGACTATATTTATATCATTGGATGGGTTAGATTAAAATAACTAATCAGATTTGGTGGATTGATTATATAAGATTTTTGTGTTAGAAAATAAAAAAGCCTGGATGAAATTTCTAACCACCCTAAATAACAGCTAGTTCTGTCCCTGACCACACCATGTGTATATGTCATGCCAAAATGACTCGTCCACAATATTTTATTATAGAAAAATCCATAAAATGATATGAATCAAAAAAATTAATTGAAAAATAAAAATCAATAAAACAAAAACATATTGTCCGTTGAAACAGAGAATCTAACATAGAAGAAAGTTGTGGTACAACGGTAATTCATGTGTGTATCAAGTGGAGTGTTATGATTAATTCTTATACACCCTCTCACACACAATGGTAATTGTGTCTTTTATAGATTTGCTAGTGTATGTAGATGACATCATAGCAGCCAGTCCATATCTGAACCTAACACAACAGGTCAATGATCATTTACACAAGCAATTTACAATCAATGATCTTGGCAAACTTAGATATCTTTTGGGCATTGAAGCTTCCAGAGACCTAGTGGAATTTCTATTTCAGAAAGAAAGTATACTTTAAATCTTTTATAAGATTATGAGTTCTTAGGTGCCAAACCTGCTAAGGGTCCAATGGAATCTAAGTAGACTTTGCAGCATGAAGATTCAGCTTTGTCGGATGATATTACTGGATTAAGGTCACTGGTTGGAAAGCTGATTTACCTCACCTTTACCAGACATGATATAACATTTTCAGTTCAGCAACTCAGTTAGTTTCTAAATACACCAACTCAGTTGTCACACCAATCATTAAGGTGTATGTGAGAGAGACAATCTTGTCTCTTTGACCAGAAGGTTGATTCATTGAATTTTTGTGGATAGATTAGCAAGGGCGTGATACTTTGACTATATGCTTAACCTGGACACCTCTTTCTTCTTCGTTGAACTCCAAGATACAATAGAATCACCAAGGTATACACAATAACCTGCAAGTGTCCTTTTGTCAATAAGACAGGTGATGATGCTTAAAATCGCAATCGGGTAATTAAATGATTCGAGTTAGGAAAATAATATCAAAACAAGTATATTTTGTATGAATTTGGACTGAACTCTTTAGAGAGAGCTGCTTACGTATCCAGTTCAAGTATTGAACCGGAATCAAGTCCCCCTCATAGTTCATATTGCCTTTTATACCTTTAGATCACGTGGGATAACTCCTACTACTATAGTGGGGAGTTATCGTGATTATTCTACCAACTATAAGGCGTGGGATCTACCCATGTTTGTAAACGGTTATTCCGTTATTGACTCGGGTCGAAACATAACGGAGTCCTGCTTTCATTTGATTATTCTCGCCTGCAGAGGTCTTTCTGGTCGAAACATAACGAGTCCCTTTCATTTGATTATTCTCGCCTGCAGGTATTTATTTAGTCGAGTATTCTTGCGCCGCAAGTTTGGTACTTAGTCCATTCATGTAGTAGGGCTTCTTCCCAGAAGGCCCTCGCTCTGCAAGTTGGCCCTTAGTTTATATTCTCCAGAGTGTCCTTGCTTGCGCCGCAAGTTCGACACTCGCTTTATTTAATGATGGCCGAGAAGAGACCTGCAGACGAGAATAATCAAATGAGCGAGACTCCGTTATGTTCGACCGACGAAAAGACCTCTGGGCAGAATAATCAAATTAGCAGGACTCCGTTATGTTCTGACCAGAGTCAATAACGGCATAACCGTTTACAAACATGGGTAGATCCCACGTCTTATAGTTCGTAGAATAACCGCTGATAACTCCCCACTATAGTAGAAGGAGTTATCCCTATGACCTAAAAGGTATAAAAAGGCAATCTGAACTACGAGGGGTACTTGATTCCGGTTCAATACTTGAACTGGATACGTAGGAAGCTCTCTCAAAAGAGTTCAGTCCAAATTCATACAAAATATACTTGTTTTGATATTATTTTCCTAACTCGAATCATTTAATTACCCGATTGCGATTTTAAGCATCATCATTTGGCGCTAGAAGGAGGGCCGATTCTAGTTAGTGAGTTGCTTTTATAGTAAAAATGGTGAAAAATCATGAGAAGAAGCATCAAAATCAACCGGAAGTTAAAGATCAAACCAGGGAAAAGAGCCCAGAAGGAAACGGTCAAGAACCTGGAAATAAAACTCTAATTGAAGAAGGACAAACCAGCACACCAAATGCAGTCAGACAGATGTTGGTGGAAAATCTATAAATCTCAAAGGAGAAGAGATAAAAGCCATCTTTCAGAAGGTATTGAAAGCCAGAAACCAGGATGCCGAAGTTTCAGAAACAACTCCTCCTCATAATACAATTCAGAAAGAAAAACATGAGGCAAAGTCCAGGGGAAGGGTGGTGGTTACTCGCCCAGGAGTTGATAACGCCAAAGCAGAATTGGATGCCATTCTTAGGCCTAAGCAAGATGAGTTTAGGCTGGTGTCTCATTTTACTGAGGACATTGATACATTTCCGTGTCCTCCAGGGTTCAAGATCCCCAAGATTCAGTCATATGATGGCACTTAGGATCCATATGACCATATGCACCAAGACATACAAACATATGAGCTCAGATAATGCACTGTAAGAGATGAAATGCAGGCATTTGCAACCCTTCTTACAGGGGAAGGCAAGGGATTGGTTCAATAAGTTGAACCCCGGATCCATACCGCATTTCCCCACTCGACCGGGAAGTTCATGCACGCGCTTATCGCCGCAAGACCTTTCCAGAGAAACCAAACATATTTGCTTTGACCATCGATTGAAAAGTGATGAAAGCTTGATCTTCGCAGATTCATTAAAAGATTCAACGGAGAATCATCCCAGATAACGGATCTGGATGATAGATTCTTAGTAGCGTCCTTCATGGCAGGTTTGAAAGAAGGACGGCTACATGCTAAGCTGAGCAGCAAGAATCCAAGCACGATGGAAAAATGTCTGGAAATTGCGTACAGACATTGTCAAGGATAAGAGGCAAACAGGGCCAAGAGAGATGACTCCCATATGGATTCCAAAAAAGGAAAACTGATGATAAATCTGACAAGAAAGAAAATCAGTTTGGGACAGGGTAACCGTTCCCATATCTGATAGGCTAGGGAAGAAAGGTGATTTGCAGGACAAAGACCTTATTCCTTTGAACAGATCCTGTGATCAAGTTCCAGCGATAATGGAGAAGAAAGGAATTACCAAGACTCCTCATCTTTTAAGGGGTCCAAGAGAAAAAAGAGATCACACAAGGTGGTGCAGGGACCTGATCAGAGATATAGATGCGGTAGCTATGGAAGGGAAGGTCGATGAATGCATCGATCGGTCACAAGGAGATAACCCCAGAGGAATGAGGGAGTTCAAAAAATTCAACAACGATCAGGATAGAAATAATCATAGGAGACGTAGAGATCCGTCCTCAAATGCCGCTAGATAGGAAACTCCATATTCCTTAGCATACGGATGCGAAGCAGTGATACCCGCAGAGATTCGGCATAAATCTCCCAGGACAGAATTATACTGTCCAGAAACGCAGGAAGCAAATATGCTGCACATTAAGGATGAGCTGGAACATAAAAGAGATGTAGCTCTAATACAGATGGCCAAGTACAAGCAGAGAATTGCTCAATACTACAACTCAAAAGTTAGAGGTACGTATTTTAAAGAAGGTGACTTAGTTTTGAGGCGAAATGATGCCAGTAGGCAAGGTCCAACTGGAAAACTAGACCCAAATTAGGAAAGTCCTTACAAAATGATCAAGGTACATGGAAAAGATCTTATCAATCGACTAATGCCTCAGACGAGACCATTCTGGTGAGTCGAATGCTATTCACCTACGGAAATACTATCCTTAAAATAAGCTTATTTTCTGAGATGGTTATCCATTTGAAATATATTTTCATTAATTTTATTGATTATATGTTTGCATATTTTAAGTTGTGTTGAAATACAGGAAATTAAAGGCAAAATGCCAAGAAAATATATACCGATCATGGAAACTTGCAGTGCAAGGAGATTTCTGGGCAGAAGACCCATTGTTAAAAATCTAAGTGTCAAACTTGCAGTGCTAGGACATTTCTGGGCAGAAGACCCATCGTGAAAATCTAAGTGTCAATCTTGCAGCGCAAGGACATTTCCGGGCAGAAGACCCATCGTTAAAAATTTAAGTGTCGAACTTGCAGTGCAAGGACATTTCTGGGCAGAAGGCCCATCGTAAAAATCTAAGTGTCAATCTTGCAGTACAAGGACATTTCTGGGCAGAAGACCCATCGTAAAAATCTAAGTGTCGAACTTGCAGTGCAAGGACATTTCTGGGCAGAAGACCCATCTAAGTGTCAAACTTGCAGTGCAAGGATATTTCTGGGCAGAAGGCCCATCGTAAAAATCTAAGTGTCAAACTTGCAGTGCAAGGACATTTCTGGGCAGAAGACCCATCGTTAAAAATCTAAGTGTCGAACTTGCAGTGCAAGGACACTTCTGGGCAGAAGACCCTGATGACGGTCAAAATATACCCGTAAAAGTCATCAACGTTATCCTTAAATCGAGCTTAATAATATATATTTTATTTTAAAACACATGTTTATATTGTTTATTTAAGGTTATGTGATTTATAGAATATAATTTGGTATTTATCTATTTTTATTATTAAAATAAGATTTATTGTGCGATAATTATTGATTTTATAGATTACGGCGAATCGGAGGATATCTACCAACAAAGGAAGTAAATCTCAAGATAAATCGGAGCAGAATCGGATTGCATAAATGATAAATATAGAAGTAGCACGAAGAGTGGAGTAAGGAATAAGAAAAGCCAGTGAGCCAATCAGCAGTCAGCTCGCTGGCATCGAGCCCATGATTCGCTGGGGGCGAGTTCGCGAAATCTCGAAGATCGGCTGAGGGTTATCTCTACACGTCTTAGGGTTTTCAAATCTATCTTTAGGTCGGCCTAAACTCCTATATAAAGGCCTGAGCACGAATTTTATTAGTAACACTTTAGAATACCTTAGATTACGCTTTAGAAAATACAACACTACATCATTGTTTTATTATTTTATATTATGTTTCTTCATCACGGAGGCGATGGATTCATCGATTAGAGATTGCATTGAAGGATCGGAGGATCTTCCGTCTACGAGGGTAATGCCTATCCAAATATGTCGTTTTTATTCGTAGATCTATTTTATTTCGTTATGGAGTAGTCGTTTGTGTATTGATTTCGTGATGTAGTTAATTAACAAACCCATATTCATGTAGATCTAAGCCGTGACGTTAGGCGTTTTTGAGAAAATTCTAGAGTCACCGGTCTAGATCTACCATGGTCTATATGGTTAGATCTAGCCATCAAGATTCTAGTAATTTTACGTGAACGACTTCGCCACGTCGTGCTTTCTGCTTTTCACATACACATGTAATAGATCCGCCAATTTGTTACATCGTTCTCGTAAATTAATATGATATATTGTGAAAATTGCCATGTTAAATAGGACATAAGTTAGCCGATCGTTTAGGAGGTGTGCCAACCCGCCCACGGTGGTTGCTGAGACGAGGTGACGATTTTAGATTGGCATCCCTAGTTCAAGATAGCATGCTTGTTATATGATGTTCTATCCTGTCCAAGGAAGGATTTGTAATTAAGCATGTGGATCTTCTATCCGTTCACGAATTAGATCCAGCTTTAGGGGATGACTCCGTGAGCCAAAATATAATCAACCTTAATGTCTTTTACTGCCTCGGCTTAGATATACATATATGGGGGAGTAATTACTACTAGCGTAATCAATACCGTTTATTGAGTCTTATAAAACCATAAAAATAAGTGTTTAGTGTCTTGTGTCGTATTGTTAGTCTTTGTGTTTTCTATCGTGTCAACCTTTATCTCTACATTATAGTTGGTCGTAGACCGCCCTTTAATCTATTTTTAGTTTAATAACGTTGTACTTGTTTAAGCCGAGTCTCTGTGGGATCGACCTCGACTCTATCTAGCTATACTACGATTGAACCTAGTTCTCTTGCTAGTTGGTTATTTAGGTATCGAGTTATTTTTATAACTTGACCGTCATCAGACCCATCGTTAAAAATCTAAGTGTCGAACTTGCAGCGCAAGGACATTCCTGGGCAGAAGACCCATCGTTAAAAATCTAAGTGTCGAACTTGCAGCGCAAGGACACTCTGGGCAGAATAACCATCATTAAATAAACTGAGTGTCGAACTTGCAGCGCAAGGACACTCTGGGTCGAACTTGCAGCGCAAGGACACTCTGGGCAGAATATAAACTAAGAGCCAACTTGCAGAGCGAGGGCCTTCTAGGAAGAAGCCCCACTACACGAATGGACTAAGTACCAAACTTGCAACTCAAGAATACTCTGGGAAAAATACCCAGAAGTCAGTAACGTAAATGTAGGGCATTCTAAGCAGAACGACGGAAGTTGGCCTCGTTTCGCGTTATATTAATGACGGAAGTTCATACATTGCAGACTAGGGTAGCTGTAAAGCAGTCCACCCCAATCTGGGGGGACTTATGATGATATATAGGCCCACTGGGCCGAGTTATTTACAATTGGGCCGGGCCCATTATAAAGACAGAATAATCAAATGAACAGGACTCCGTTATGTTCTGACCAGAAAGACCTCTGGGCAGAATAATCAAATGAGCAGGACAAAGACAGAGTCAATAACGGCATAACCGTTTACAAACATGGGTAGATCCCACGTCTTATAGTTGGTAGAATAACCGCTGATAACTCCCCACTATAGTAAAGAGAGTTATCCCCATGATCTAAAGGTATAAAAAGGCAATCCCGAACTACGATGGGGACTTGATTCCGGTTCAATACTTGAATCTGATACGTGGCAAACTTCTCTCAAAAAAGAGTTCACCCAAATTCATACAAAATGTACTTGTTTTGATATTATTTTCCTAACTCGAATCATTTAATTACCCGATTGCGATTTTAAGCATCATCAACAGGTTCCCCAACCAGCATCTAATAATCATGTTAGTTGAATGTATGAGGATGTCTTGAAGTGAAGTCCAAGGCAAAGATTCCCAACAATGTATTTTTTTAAAAGCAACAATGTATCTAAGTACTCTTTTTAGAGCTTGCCAATGTCAGCGTAGAGCTTCCGCATGAACTGGCTTGCCAATTCACAATACAATTTGTGCCATTTTTATTGGATTAGAAAGAAACATCAGTTTACTGTCATAGCAATTGGGATAAAGAAAACTTATTCTTGAGGCATATTCGAGGAGGTTCGAATACTAGATCGACATCAACTCGCTTGGAGATACAATTTGAAAGATCACGACATCTCATTGGTTAGGCATAACATCTTTCTCTCTTTAGTTTTGTTTAATTAATTGTAAAACGATTAATTAAACAAAACTAAAGAGAGAAAGATGTTATACCAAACCAATGAGATGTCATGATCTTTCTAATTATATCTCCAAGTGACGATTAGTGGATGTCGATCTCGTATTCGGTCTCCTCGAATATGCCTCAAGAAAAATCCTAATTTTTCTTTATCCCAATTGCTAAGACAGTAAACTGATTTTTCTTTCTAATCCACTAAAAGTCGTTTCAAATTGTTTTACAGTTAATTGATGAAGCATTTTCAAATCGTGGCCTTTCAAATCGTTTTACAATTAATTGATGAAGCATTTTTCAATATACGATTGTTAGATTCCGTGCTTCCATTGTGGATCTCTATTGGATCGAGGTCTAGAAGAATCTGTATGAATCTGAGGGAAATCAAGTAGCGATCATACGACCTTAGCGGTAGCCATACCACATCAGCATCGGCAGCAGTGCTGCTGGATCGGTGCTGGTCGATATATTCGGATCGCGATTCGGGTCGAATTCATATAACTCTAACACCGAAGTCTTTGATTGATGAACTGGAGAAAATGACTAGAAGTTTCATTTGGGGGGGAAGAGGATGGAAGGCGGAAAATCCATTGGAAAGCTTGGAGAGCCTGTTGTAATCCGAAATCACTGGTGGCCTTGGATTCCGGGATCTAGCGTGTATCAATCTAGCTTTACTAGCAAAAGAGACATTGAGAATTCTTCAAGATCCCAACTTTTTATCTGCAAGTGTGTTTAAAAGCAAAATACATTGCCAAAAAAGATCTTCAATTCGCAATTATCATTTCTAAACCTTAAGCTATTTGGGGAAGCATAAAATGAAGAGAAAATCTATATAAGGGACTAAAATGGGGGGATTGGGAATGGTGAAAATGTTTAAAGCCCATTCGTCTTGCTCCATCTTGAGAGAGAATTGTGGTTGCCTTTGCCTCCATCATTTAAAGCCCATCACCTGATGCTTGTTTATTATTGTTCATATTCACTTAGTTCGTCTTGCTTTCAATCCATAGGAAGCTAGCAGCATTATGTCCATCCCTCTCTTAGCACAGAACACGACATATAAACTTATTTTACATTACTCAAATAACAATATTTACATGGTGAAATCCGAGTACAATCTAGCCTAATAAATGAAGGACCGAGAGGAAAATATTTCGTGATTGCTTGTTTGATTGTGACCTTGCAAGATCAGTCTGGGATTCGACAGAGGAAGGGGCGTTTTGGCTGCCAAGTATTCTTGATTTTTTTTAGTACCTGATGTGCTAGAGCGCATCCAATAGCTCTTATAATGTGATGAGCAATTTTTTCAGAAAAGACAATGTGGTAGGAAAAAAAAGAATTACAATAGCACTAAAAGTCCTAATGCGCCCACATTGTAATACCCTGAAAATTTAAGAAGGGTAAAAGAGTAAAATGGAATTTATTTTATATTTTCCTATTTTATTTTTTAACCTAAAAGATTATTAAAAAAAGGGATTAAAAGGATTTATAATTAAAGGAATTAATTAGTTGGGTATAAAAGGAAATTAATCCCCTAAATCCCTAGTACTTCTATCACGTTTAATTTTCTGGAAATTTGGGGAGAGGTCGACGGCTAACAGAGACCAAAAAGGGGGAAAAAAAAATAGTTCGGGCTATGTTTTCCAAATTCGGGACTTAAAGGTTGATAATTTATGCAGACCATAGTAGAAGAAATTGATCACCGCGAGGAGGCGATCGTTTCGATACCAACCGTTCTGTTTATCGGTAAGTTTTCCGTTTGGCCCTAAATCTAATATCTTAGTATTTTTGAGGAAAAATCTGAGTTTTGGTAGCAATAGTTATTGTGCTAATCATAGAACACCGTTATTGAATCGTAGGAGTTGGAATCGAAGGATTCGTCCCTTTTGCTGTCAATTTTGCTTTTGGAATTACTATTAAAATGCTAAAAGGTAAGGGGTGTTCTTAAACGGATTTTGAATGTCCAATCGTAGTTAATAATATTATTGATGCGTTAATCCTGTTTTCCCTCTGATGCTTGATCGGCCTGGCCTTTTCTAAGTGTCCAATCTTACCGGCAGTGTACCGGGTCAATTGTAGCCTAGAATTGGTGAGTCAAGGTCGTATCCCACTAGGAATCTGGTCGAGTACCAAAGTCGGTCTCGTCCCTAGTTTAGGTCAACACAACTACTGAACGTGGTGATTTGTCGGATCACCGGTTCTACAAACTAAATATACACAAAACAAAGATTTAAAACTATATAAAAAGAGATAGCCGAGCTATGATCCAATCTAATACTCACAAACCCTAGCTAAGTCCCGAGGTTTTCTTAATTCACCTAAACGTTCTCGATGTCATACGTAGGATGTCGTTTCCTGGCTCTGAGGGACAAACAAGTCCAGGTATCACCGGGTACGGGGGGTTGCGCAGAGAGTCACGGTGTCGCCAATTCTGGAGGATCGCATTTAAGTCGAAGTCTTTGTTGTTACGGACGGAGGGTTTTGAACAGGTAAGTGTAGAACCGTGGGTAGACAGTGATGATGAAGACTTACCGGGACAGACTTCAAGGGAGACTACCATTTTGATTCATGCTACTACTTCAGAAGGTACAGTCACGTTGCCTTCATCAGCAGTTACTACCACCACTATCACTGTAGGTGAGATTACCTTTTCCCTACCACCGCCACCTCCCACATCCCTAAATGCAGCCATCATCATGTCCACACATCCGTCATCCCACATGCCACACCCCACATTTTATCCACCCCTAAGCTACACCCCACAACCGTCTGTTGTCCCATCCTTCTATCAGATGTACCCCTAACCACCATAACAATACCCACAACAGCCCCAATACTATCCACAAACATCCCAGTACTATCCGCAGCATCCTCAATACTATCCACCACCACCACCATATGGCTACCCTACACAAGCTACATATCCTCCACATACTTCTTATCCCCAGTTATCTATGCCACACACAGTACCAGGACCTCATGCACCACCATACCAGCCAGGAGCTCACTTTCAATCATCTCAGGCCACACCACTGACATCACTGTTAGTAATATCATCCGCAGCGGAAGCGATTTTAAGGATCTAGATCTATAAAATACACGTAATAAAACAACTAGATCTACATTTACAAGGGGGTTGTAGAACATACCTCTTGGATCTCAAAATCCAAGTTGGAGAACCGCAATGGAAAGAACGAACAAGGTGTGAAGAGCACCACGATCTTCCGTACGTGTGATCCAAGCAACTCCCGGTGGAAGGAAATCCTCGCCTCGAATCCTTCCGTTATGCTACCCAAAAAAATCTCCAAGATCTTCCTCAACTACCCTTGGCCGAAATTTCCTTCCTCTCTCTAAGAGATGGAAGTCGAAATTTTATATTGTGTGCTAAGGCTTGGGAGAACTCTCTTTATATAGGAGAGTAAAACTTAGCCTCCAAGGATTAAATAATTAAGAGATAATTATTACATTAATCCTTTTTCCAAATAAAAGATAAATAAAATAATTATCCCAAACAAATTAAGATAAATCATATTATTATCTAATATTCCATTAATTATCATTTAACAAATAAAAGATAAATCACATGTCAAATAATTATCCAAGAAAACTAATTTCTCAATAATTAAATAATAACACAAAAATGCGCCATATGCAAACCCCAAAAAAGGTTACACGCATTTTACTACATTTGACCAATTTGGTCAAAAAGTCAACACACCAATTCGGTAGAGTCCATTTAAAATGTCTTTTCCGTGTATTTAATTATTTAGTCCAACTAAACAATTAATTCACATATCGTTTTAATAAAGTCCAACAAGAACTAAATTAATATTATTAGGATTCGACGTCCGAGAATAGCTATGTTATATTAGGAGCACGTCGGGGACCATGGACTAATAATCGCCGCTCCGATAAATCAAATAAATAATTATCTTACGAATGTAATAATTATATTCGATAAATCAATCACAGAATATGCCACCATAATCCCGTGATCGCACTCCTCCGATTATGAGATTATATTTATCTCCTCACGAGAATAATAATAAGCGTCCATTGATATAATCATTACATATGGATTAATCCTCCATAGATCGCTCATTCTAAATCGGGAAGTTACCGTTAACCCTTTCTAGAACCTCTTATCCTTATTTACCATTAACCCCTAGTGATCAATTAATTCATACAACTCACCGGGTAGCTAATCGTGTAATATGAACTCCATGGATCGATCGGTTTCTAGGATTAACAAATAAGGAACTGTCTATCTACTTCCGAAATGGAAGGAATGGATTCCGTATCTGTGACAACACACGTACTACTCACTCAATCCAAAGATACAATGCCAAGATGGGGTAATTCGGATCACAGACTCGGTGTAATCCTTAACCGTCAAGTCAAACTTCATACCGATTCAAGCGGTTGACTCGTGATCACCTCGTGATTAAGATATATCCATAAATATGATCATCCATTGATTCGATAAGACTTCTTGATTACGGAATTATATCGTGAACTCTAATCAAATCGGTCCAAATTTCTATATGATATATCTATCATATATAAATGCCCCACTAGGTTCTCTTAACCGAAAGTCCGGATAAGACAATCACACCTATTGTGTTATGGGCGCATTAATAGCACGTTAAAGGAGAGACCCGATACTCTCGATTAACTTCACTACGGGCTAATTGTATTTTAAGTACATCTTCACTAACTCAATCCTCCCGTGTATATACCATACACTGAGTTAAGTGATTACATAAACGTTATACTTTAGGGTTTTCTGTAGTGTAAATACTATTGTCACATCGGTGAATATGAGAATAATAAATATGAATAATAATGTCAATTCATTTATTAAATAAAACAATTACAAAATTGTCTTTCGGGCATCACACCTAACAATCACCTCCAGTGTCTCAGCCATATCCTACACCTCGAGGGCTTAGCCTACACCATACACCCCAAGCTCCTACCCTTTCTGCTGATGAGGAGCGTGAGGAAGTTAGACGTTTCATGGACGTTAAGAAAGCAAGCATAACACACTTTTATGGGAGGACCGTTACCACTGAGGCAGATAGTTGGTTAAGGACGGTGGAGAGGAATTTTAGTCAGATGAGAATATCCAGAGATAAGTGGTCCAATTTGGCAAGTTCGTTGTTGACAGGGGCAGCCCAAGAATGGGAAAACATGATAGAAAACACGCGAGGTAAGATCAACAACTGGGATGAGTTCAAGGCAGAGTTCATGGATGAGTTTTCCCGACAGCACAAAGATCGGCAAAGGAAAAGGAGTTCTATAGCCTTCGTCAGGAAGGGTATAACCATCATGGAATACCAAGGGCGCTTTCACGAGTTGGGAAAGTATATGCCTACAGCTATGGCCACTGAAGCAGACAAAGTATCACGGTTCACACAGGGGTTATCCAAAGACATCATGGATCGGTTAGTGGGTAAAAAACCGAAGACAATGAAGAAGTTGTTGAACACGTGCCTAGAGATTGAGGAGCATAACGCAAGGTCTTCAGAGAAAGTGGTGAAGAGGCCTTTTAACACCAGTCAGGGACAGAGACAAGGACCGTCACAGAGGCCAAGGAGATCCGCACCAGTTCCGGACAGGGCGCTGCCGCCCAAGTGTTCTAAGTGTGGCAGGTTGCATGTAGGAGAGTGCCGCTCAAGCATGGGAGCTTGTTTTCGGTGTGGCAGCACCGCACATATGGTCAGGGATTGCCCTCAGAAGGGTACACAGGCAGGGAGAGAAAGAACCAGCGGTCCAAGCAAGGTCTTTTCTATAAATGCAGCCATGTATGATGCTGAGGACGGAGTCGTGACAGGTACCTTAAGTTTGGTTTTCTGAGTTACATTCTCTTGTCGAGGTGTTTCATGTTCCTTGAAAAATACTTGTTTACATACTTGCTAGGAACTATACTAGTAGGAAGTTTACCTGTATCTGCGTTATTTGACACTGGCGCTTCAAACACGTTTGTGTTAGTTAAAGTAGCTGAGCAACTTAAGATGCCTTTCGGGAAATTAAGGAAACGTCTTTCGATTATGACACCATTAGGAGAAACTTCTAAAGTTGATAAGATGATCCTTAGTTGCAAGATTCAAGTTGGTAAATACAAGTGTGAGTCAGACTTGGTAGTTTTGGACTTTTCAGGATTTGATATAATCTTGGGTATAGACTGGTTGTCAGAGAACCACGTGCACTTAGATTTTGCAAAGACAAAAAGTGACCTTTAGGGAACCAGGGAAGACCCCTATCACCTATCAAAGAAACATTAATTATTCAAAGGTGCGATGTTATCCTATCATTTCGGCCCTTAGAGCGGCTAAGGCCGTACAAGAAGGATGTGATGTGTTATTGTTCTTTGCGATGGACATGGCTAAGGAAAGCCCAGAACTTAGTGATATTCCAATAGTAATTGAATATCCAGATGTGTTTCCCGAAAAGTTACCCGAGATATGCCAGACAGAGTGATTGATTTCACTATAGACTTAGTTCCTAGAGCAAACCAAGAGCTAAGGCACCGTACAAGATGGCTCTAGCCGAGTTAGTTTGAGTTGAAGGAGCAGTTGGCAGACATGTTAGAGAAGAAGATAATCAGGCCTAGTACATCGCCTTGGGTAGCCCTAGTTTTGTTCTTGAAGAAGAAGGATGGTAGCATGAGGATGTGTATCGACTACAGAGAGTTGAATAAGTTGACCATCAAGAATAAGTATCCACTTCCGAGGATAGACGACCTGTTTAACCAACTTCAAGGGAAGAAAGTCTTTTCTAAGATAGACTTGAGGTCAGGATATCACCAGTTGAAGGTTAATGAGAAGGATATCCCGAAGACAGCGTTCAGCACTAGGTATGGGCACTATGAGTTCATAGTTATGCCATTTGGTCTCACGAATGCTCCCTCAGCATTTATGGACCTTATGCAAAGGATCTTCATGCCATATCTAGATAAGCTTTTGATAGTGTTCATTGATGACATATTGATCTACTCAAGGGATGAGTATGAGCACGAAGACCACTTAAGGATAGCCTTGCAGACGCTTCGCGAAAACAGTCTATACGGTAAGCTCAGTAAATACGAGTTTTGGTTGGACCAAGTGAACTTCTTAGTCCATGTCATTTCAGGAGAATGAGTTAAGGTTGATCCAGCAAAGATAGAGACAGTGACTAAGTGGCCCAGACCGACAATAGTTTCAGAAATAAGGAGTTTCTTGGGACTGGCAGGGTACTACAGACACTTTGTTAAGGATTTTTTGAGGATTGCTTCACCTCTCACACGGCTTACCCAGAAGAGTGTGAGATACGAGTGGAGTCAATAGTGTGAGTATTCTTTTCAGATGCTTAAGGAAAGGTTGACTACCGCACCAGTCTTGACCCTACCCGAGGTATTCGATAATTATGATGTGTATACTGTTAAGGGTGAATTTATACGATTTATAACGCTATATACTATGATAATCTCCCTCGTATTTGTGTTAATTTGCATAAGAAACGAGTATTTAATGGAAATATTGAGTAAGTGATATTTTAAAAGAGTTAATCGCAAAATAGGTTGATTTATGTGTTTTAATTATGTTTTTATGATTATTTGAGCGATATTACATTTTGCGATGTTTTTATGTGTTATAGATACGTGTTTGAGGCTCAAATGATGATCAAAAGGAGATAAGAGTCGAAATATTTGATGATGAAAGAGATCATGAAGGAATTGACAAGAAGAAAAGAGATAAAGATCAAGAAATCGAAATTCAATCATATTGGGTGGCGTCGTGTCCCGCCCATTGGACGGGCGTTTCTTGAAATCGAACGAGCGTCCCATGACATCTTTGATTCGAAAGTTTGACGCTGAGTGGACGCTGTGTGTGGACGAAGCGCCTGGTCATGACTCGCCCGATTCGAAGTTCCATTGAAGAGTGGACGGGCGTTCACCCTTTCCAGACGCAGGCGTCCGTAGCCGACTTTCTTTGAACCGACTTTAGAATCTATAAATAGGCGGTTTGTTTCTCAACCTAAAACATACCATACACTCATTATTCAAAACCCTAAACCTAGGGACGGCTTTAGGCTGCGTTTTTCTTCCTTTTATTCCGCTTTTATGCACTTTAGATTTAGATTAAACTAGTTACTTTTTATGCAATTTAGCTACGAATTTGAGTTCTTGAGGATGTTCGTGAAGCTAAAAGCTTCATCAAACGAGTATTGTGAAGCCATCCCACAATTGTTGATTTCGTTTTCATCGATTATACTGTGAGATTTTATTAAAGGTTGTTTCTTATTCATGTTTATTATGTTTTAATTGCTTTTACATCGGAAGATATGCATGTGTTGATTGTTTATTGTTGATGGAAATCTTAATAAACCTTAGATCACCATGAATAAGAATAGTAATTTGAATCTATCATAACGGAAGTTAATAGGTTTAATTGCTAGATTATAAACGTAAAGTTTACACCTTTGGTTAGAAAACGCGTTAATCTTGCATTGGAAGATAATAGATTAATAGATGAACTTTCTAAGGAATTAGGGTTCATGTTTAGATAAGGTGAATCCCAACCTAGATCAAAACCACAACATAATCGAGATAGGAAATCAATGCTTGTTGGATAGGTGGATCAATCCTCGTTTGGCTCGTTAAACACTTGATTTAAATCCTTAAAACTTGAATTTGTTTAGTTAGTTTCCTTTTATTTGCATCTTAGATTAGTTTAGTTTAAATAGGTTCGCAACCCGTATTCTTCCTAGCTTTGGAGCATATCCTCCGCCTAGTTTTATTTTACTGCTTACGCCTCGCTTTATTCATTGCTTAGATTAGTTTCGTGACATAGTTTAGGTTAAACAAAAACTAGAAATCACAATCGTTTAGTTCCCCGTAAGATCGACCCGGCATTAACCACTATTACTACGATCCTTATACTTGAGGTTAACCGGATTATTACTTGTTTGTTTTTGTGTTGATAAAATCCGTGACAAGTTTTTGGCGCCGTTGCCGGGGAACCGGACGGTTGTCTAGTTTTTGTTTTTCGTTTTTCTGCTTGTTTTTGTTTTTCCTGTTTTTATTTCGTTTTAATTTCCTTTTTTTAGTTGATAAACGTTTAGGTAATTAGTTAATTAGGGTTTTAGTTTAGGGTTTAAGGTTCTCTTGTGATTAGTTCCCACCTCTATCTCTTCTCTCTGTTTCTGTTTCTATTCTTTCTATTCTTTCATTCCCCTTCTTTTCTGTTATTTTCTGCAAATTTCCTGCTTCTGTTCTAGTTTTTCCGCTACCAAACGGGCGTCTGGCATATTGGACGCCCGTCCGTCACTGAAAATTTCCAATATCTTGTTTCGTTTCTTTCACTTAGACGAAGCGCCCATAACATTTGGATGCCCGTTCAAGTTTCTGAAGACTGATTTAGCGTTTGGGCAACCGAACGCCCGTCCAGTACAAAAAGTTCAGCAGACGCCCGTCCAAGATTTTGGACTCCCGTCTGTTTTATCTTTTCCTTACTAATCTTATTTCCCTTCTTTTCTTTTCTTTAGGTTTTTAATTTTTAGTTTAGGCTTATATTTCTTAGTTTTTAGGCTTCGTTTCACTTGTTTTTGGTCCGGTTTATGCAAACTCGGAGTCAAACGGGACCGTTATTCTACACCCCTGACCCCGAGCGAACCGTAGTCCGCCAAACAGCGGATTTTCCGTTCATTGCTTACGCAGAGACGAGCCGAGCAAGATCTTGAAGATCAACTAGCCAAGGAAATCACTGATTTTGTGATAATGGCCGCTAACAATAGACGTACGTTGGCAGACTACGCCATGCCAGGCGAAGTCAAAGTCAACCCGGCTATTGTTATTCCAGCCATTACCGCACAAACCTTTGAGCTAAAGCCAGGACTTATCCAGATGATGCAGCACGCATCAATTTTTCATGGCTATCAATCAGAGAATCCGCATACCCACTTACATACATTCTTAGAGATATGTGGTACTACACGCATCCAAGGAGTAAGTGAGGATGCGATTAAGCTTAAACTATTTCCATTTTCTTTGAAAGGAGAGGCTAAAGAGTGGTACACCTCTCTCCCTTCTGAATCTATCACCACCAGGCGTAACTCGAAAAAGGGAGTTCTTGAGTCAATATTTTCCACCTTCAAAGACGGCCCAGTGCTTAAATGAAATATTCACTTTCTATCAGAAAGAGAATAAATCTTTCTTCGAATGTTGGAAGAGATTCAAGCCTCTTCTTAGAAAGTGTCCCCACCATGGCTTGCCACTGGAAAGGCAAGTCAATACATTCTTCAGTGGATTGACCGAGCTCACCAAGGGCATGGTCAATAGTTCTTCTGGTGGGGCATTTCTGAAGAAAACACCAAGAGGGATGGGCGTTGTTTGAGGACATTGCAAAGTATAACTATGCCCCCTCTTATCAAGCAATCCAAGCACCTCCTCCTCCCAAGGTTGAGGAAGTCAATTTGCAAAGTTTGATCGCCATGCTGCAGAAGCAGATGGCAACACCTCAAGTTTCAAATCCGATAAATCAAACTTTTTTTTCCACGAACCCTCGTGTTCTCGATTGCAAAATCTTCTTTGTCAAAGCGGCCATATGAATGGCGGTGTCAATTTAATCCCCTCGCACCTTATCAAGTGAATGTTGTTCATGATTATGGATGCGTACAATCAAGTCACATGTCGAATTGTGACGAGGTGGGGCACACTTCTAGATTCTCGTCCTATGAACGGGCGAGAATCGTCAAGTGAATGCATTCTATGGCCGAAACAATCAAAGGTTCAATCGGTCTTCCGCCGTAATAATTTTCAAAACCAAGGGTTTAGTCAACCTTCAAGTTTTAATCCAAATTCGAATTTTAATTGAATCAAAATTTCAATAGAAACCCTGGTTTTAATCAGAACCAAAATTCAAATTTTTCCAATCATACTCAAAGGTTCAATCAGAATTGGCCCGCCAATTCTAATTCTGCAGTCCAAAGTCGGCCCAGCAAATTCTATTCTCCAAATTTCCAAAACTCTCAAGGCCCCTCCCAATCTACCAATCTTGAAGCTAAATTGGAGGAGCAAAGTAGATCAATGAAGAATCTTGAGAGACAAATTGGGCAATCTGGTGAACAGTTAGCTTCTAGACCACCAGGGCAGCTGCCGAGTTTCACTGAGAAGAATCCAAAGGGTGGTCAAGTTGCTCAGGCTGACTTGAACAAAGGCCCATGTCTTGACCTCGTGCCATCAATTCAATACGGTAAAGAGGAGGCCGGTGCAATGAATCGAAGCGGTACTCAAGTTAGTGGTCCTTCCCATTGTGGAAACCACTAGCCCCTCCCCGCCATTGATAAGGCGGGAGGGAAAGCCGAGCACCTACACTCCCTCAACTGCAAGAGAAAAACTCGGTGGCTGATCCCGAGAGAGGTGAAGAAGTTGGTGATCCTCAAGTGGTGATCCTCGAGGACCGAAAAAAAGCGAAAGTCGTGAGGCCGATCCCCGACTATAAAAAAAAATCAAAAAAGGCTGTTCGATGGAAAGATCTGGAAGACAAAGTCGTAAGTGCATCCTCAAAGAAAGTCTTTTACGAGAGTGACCTTAAGAAGCTTCCATTTCTACCGAGAAAGAGCAACATTCCTTTGAGTGAGGACAAAAAGTACTAGAAGGTCTTGAACCTTTTGAAAAATACTCGTAAATCTTCCATTATCGTAAGTCTTGGTCGAGATGCCTAAGTATACAAAATTCATCAAGGATGTTGTGTCTTGAAAAAGAAGTTAGCGAGGCATGGAAAGGCAAATTGGTGAGGATTGCTCCATGATTAATTATGGAGACTTACCAATTAAAAGAGGTGACCCGTAAGTTCAGTACTTACAATATTAATGGGAGGTCTAGTCTTCCCTAATTCTTTGTGTGATCTAGGTGCCTCTATAAGTCTTATGCCAATGTCTCGTATGCAAACATTTCGGTTTACAAAGCCTTCTAGAACCCACTACTATGAGTTTACAATTACGATAGATCTTCTAAAAAGCTTCAGGGGATCCGAAAGACGTTTTGGTTGATTGATAGATTTACCTTTCCAGTTGATTGGTATGTTTTAGATATAGAAAAGACTAAAACGTCCCCGATTCTTGGAAGACCTTTCTTATCTACGCCTAGAGCCCTCATCGATTGCGATGGTGGGCACGTGACTATCCGAGTTGGTGATCAAGAGGTGAGTTACAATGTCTTAAAATCCATTCAAGTACCCTCTGGCCCTCCAACCGGCTTTTCCATTGATTATATGACGGATGATTTCACCGATTATATGGATAAGCAAGTCATGGCTGTAGAAGCTGAATATGAGCGATTGGTTGATAATTTAAATACTCATGGTGTGGTCAATCTAGATCAATTAGCAGCTGATTTCGAGGAAGAATTGTTGGAAGGAGAAGCTTTGGCGGTGGGACCACAGAGTAAACTCAGTGATATTGAGTTGAAAAGTGGAGATCTCAAGTCGAGTTTAGAAGACCCCTGCGATTTTTGGTGTTGAAGCCGTTGCTCAAACATCTTAAGTATGTGTTTTTAAGAAAAGGTGACAAGCTTCCATTGATTATATCTCGCCAAGCTTTCTGCTTAGAGGAAATGAAACTAATCAACGTCTTGAAGAAAAATGAAAAAGCCTTTGGTTGGCGGTAGGAGATATCGAGAGGATATCTCCGGACATCTGATGCACAAGATCAAGACGAATGAGGGTGCGAAATCGTTAGATGACCAGGAGGAGGCTCAACCTCATATGCAAGAAGTCGTAAAAGGAAATCATCAAACTTCCGGACATGGGAATCATTTATGCCATCGCGGATAGTGAATGGGTTTCCCGACTCAAGTAGTTCCCAAGAAAGGAGGAATTACGATTGAGAAGAATGAGAAGGAGAGAGGAAATAGCATTGAGACTTGTCACCGGTTACAGAGTCTCATCGATTATAGAAAGCTCAATGAGGTAACCATGAAAGATCACTTTCCTTCCATTCATTGATCAAATGCTTGAGCGTCTCTGGCGGGACACGCATTCTATCGCTTCTAGATGGCTATTCGTGATACTTCCAGATACCCATTGATCCAAATGGACCAAGAAAAGACCACTTTTACCGCGCTTATGGTACATTCGCTACAAAGCGAATGCCATTTGGTCTCTGCAATGCCCACTACATTTCAAAATGATGTATGCTAGCTATCTTTGACGGGCTTGTAGAAAAGTGTATGGAGATTTTTATGGACGATTTTTCGGTTTTGGTCGATCTTTTGATGATTGCCTTGACAATCTTGATCAAGTGTTATCCGGATGTGTGAGAAGAACTTAGTACTTAATTGGGAAAAATGCCATTTCATGGTAGACGAGGAATAGTTCTTGGCCACAAAATATCCGCCAAAGGTATAGAAGTTGATGGGCAAAAGTGGAAGCTATCGAGAAGATGAGCTATCCCAAGAATGTGCGAGAAGTGAGAGGCTTTCTTGGACATGTCGGTTTTTACAGAAGATTCATTCAAGACTTCTCCAAGATAGCCAAGCCCCTGTCTACTTTACTAAAGGACGACGTTGAGTTCAATTTTGATGAGAGTTGCAAGCAAGCGTTTGAGGAGCTCAAAATCGTTTAATATCTGCTCCAATTCTTATATCGCCTGACCGGAACCTACCTTTTGAGCTTATGTGCGACGCGTCAAACTATCTTTGTTGGTCTGTTCTAGGGCAAAGATCAAGGGGAAGTTCCACCTATCTATTACGCCAATCACACATTGAACCCTCTCAAGTTAACTATACCACTCACCGGAAAAGGAACTTTTGGCCGTAGTCTTTGCTATGGACAAGTTTCGTGAGTTACTTGTTAGGAGCTCAAGTGATTGTGTGGACTCCATCACGCCGCTTTGCGTATCTCGATGACTAAGAAAGAGGCCAAACCGCGCCTACTACGTTGGATACTGACCCTACAAGAGTTTGACGTTCAAATAAAGGACAAAAAGGGCAGTGAAAACGTAGTGGCTGATCACGTTTCAAGGATGCTAAGTGAGGAAAAGGTTGATCCAGATGATATAGATCTTTACTTTCCTCTGGAGAACATTATGTTGATAGACGGTTGTCCTCCTGATGTTCCATGGTATTCTTCCATTGTAAATTACCTTCATGCCCGATATCTCGATCCGGAAATGTCGTATCAGGAGAAGAAAAAGTTCTTCTCTGATTTGAAATCTTTTGTTTGGGATGAACCTTATCTTTTTAAGATCTGTAAGGATGGTTTGCTTAGGAGATGTGTTCCTAATGAGCAACGGGATATTATTGAGCAAAGCCCACAAAGGACCCACCGGAGGTCACTTTGGTCCGTGGAAAACCGTTGCTAAGATCTTCCAATCCGGTTTCTATTGGCCTACGATCTTTAGAGATACGTAGCTTTCAGAAAGCTTGTGATAGGTGTCAAAGAACCGGAACTTTAACAAGGCGTTTTGACATGCCTTTGAAACCCATCCTAGAATGCGAGGTCTTTGATGTATGGGGTATCGATTTTATGGGACCATTCCCATCATCTTGCGGTAACAAATACATCTTAGTCTGCGTGAGACTACGTGTCTAAATGGGTGGAGGCTCAAGCCACTCCTCACACGCATCATAAGACGGTCATGAAATTTCTAAAGAAAAATATCTTCGTGAGGTTTGGATGTCCACGTGCCTTGATCAGTGATGAAGGGACGCACTTCTGCAACCGACCCCTAGAGAAAGTTCTTGAAAAGTATGGTGTCCGTCATAAGACAGGCACACCATATCATCCGATGACTAGTGGTCAGGTTGAGAGGAGCAACCAAAGCATCAAGAAAATCCTGGAGAAGACAGTAAACAGTCATAGAAAAGACTGGAGTTTGAAATTGGATGATGTACTTTGGGCATACAGAACTGCCTATAAAACCCCTATGGGTACATCTCCATATCAAATGGTCTACGGAAAGCCATGTCATCTGCCTGTCGAGTTAGAGCATAGAGCTTATTGGGCTACAAAGTTTCTGAACTTTGATTCCCAATCTTGTGGAAAACATCGATCGCAGCGATTACATACGAGTTAGGCGATCTCGCACTCTCAGCCTATGAAAGTGCCAGGATTAGTAAAGATAAGATGAAGCTACTCCACGATGCTAAGATTAAGAAGAGAGAATTCCACGTCGGCGAACAAGTTCTTCTATACAACTCTAGGTTACATTTGTTTCCTGGAAAGTTGAGGACACGTTGGTCCGGCCCCTTCGAGATTCTCCAAACCATTCCTGGAGGCGTTCTGGAACTTCGTGGTTATAGTGGTGACCCGTTTCGAGTGAATGGCCAAAGGTGCAAGCACTATATTGGTGAACCTAAAGAGAAACCTTTGAATGTCCGTTGCCTCGATATCCTCGGGTGTGGTGCTACGGAAGTCGAAGAATTCGACGAGTTTTCACCCAACCTGTTTTCAGAGGATGGCGGTAGTGATCATTCTGAAGAAGTTCTAGCTGGTAGTTGGGATATGGAAGAATTGGAGAGGGAGCGTCAGTTGAAGCGTCATCAGAGGGCTCAAAGAATGAAGAGGTCAACCATGGGGAAGTTTAAGCGTGTTTGGAAGGCTATTAAAGATTTCACCCCATGTGTGAGATCTCGCTTCTGCAGCCCACACTCATCGATCGAGCTTACACGAGGTAGTGGTGGCGAGAAAAGTCAAATGGCCTGATCCAGGCTGAGTTTTAAACGGTGTCGAGCTAACGACGTTAACCAAAAGCGCCACTAGGGGGCAACCTAGATATCGTTCTTTTAGTTATTCTTGTTTTTATGCTTTGGTAGTTTTAGTATTTAAGTTTAGTTTATTAAGTTTTAGCCTTACTAAGTTTTGTTTGTTGTTTACATCATGCCGCTTAGTGTGCTTTCTAGATATGGATTTCGGTGTTCAAATGAGGAGTTACCTTTCCTTAGGAAGATCCCACCGATCACCGTAGATGACGGACCGGGAGGAACCATCGCTTTGCACGTAGACTTTGACATTAGTACCCGCGTCAAGACATCACCTATGTTTCTTATCGTTCCCATTGTTCGGGAGGTGGAGACTTTACTACCGAGGAGTTACAGCAGCTCTAGGGACGTCCATACACGATCTCGAATGATCCGATGTTGACAGATTTAGCGCTAGTGCCGCAAGTCGAGCATTTCCGAGGTGTTGATGTACCGGTGAGGATTGGGGTTTACAAGATGAGTATGACTTCCTCCGGCGATTGACATGCTCCGCCGTCCTTATTCGAGTGATAGATTGGTCGGCCGTTTACGATGACTAGCGTTCTTAAGTTGTTTCGTCGAGCAAACGACGTAAAACAAAAGCGTTTGGTGGGAGGCAACCCACTGTTTTCTATTTGTTTTTATTTATTTTCTAGTAATTTTATGTACTCTGTTTGATTTGAATTTATATTTTTGAAGTTGTATTTAAGTTTAATAAGAAAGTGCACTTTTGAATTTGAGTTGTATGGAAATTTTATAATTTTTGCACTTTTCCTGCTTGGACGCCCGTCCAGCTGTCTGGACGCCCGTCCGCCTTGACCAATTTTTTTGGACGAAGGCCCACTAAGCCTCGACGCCTGCCTCTGCTTATTCCTCCAATCAGTATGTGATTTAAACTCTTGGACGAGCGTCTACTAAACTGGACGCCCGTCCAGTTCATCTGATTTCCCAGTAGACGCCCGTCCGCTTAGTTGGACGAGCGTCCAACCTCTGTCTATATATACCCCCTCCTTCGATGAACCTTCATTTTTCTGAATTTCAAACGCGAAAAAACGGTTCTCCTTCCTCCTTTTGCCCTAAAATCCTCGATTCTAAACCATTTCAGGCGATTCCAAGTGCTACAGACCGATCTTGATACCCTCTTTTCGATTTTCATAACCAAATTTCCCAACACACAATATTTTTGGAGAATCAAGCCCTATTGAAGTCCGACTTTTTAGAGAACAAAATTCGATTTTGGAGCCCATTTTGGTGTTGTTTGGACTGATTTTCACCTCGATCAACATCTACTCACCTTGCTTGGTAAGTTAGTAACACCTTTTCTAGTTTTTATTCACGTTTTTGCGAGTTCGATCTTTGGGTCGGCTCGTTCCCTTGAATATCATCATAATTCGTTTTTTCTCTGGTTTTGTGTTTCTTTCTGCTCTGTTTTGGTGCTGTGGTGTTGTGATGGGTGATGAATGGGTTGTTTGGTGATGGTAATGGTTGTGGTTGTGGTTTGGTTGTTTTGAAATCCCGCTTTGGATGTTAAATGGGTATCTTTTGTGCGAATTGGGATTGTTTGGTGTAGACTAGGCTTGAAAATGGTTCATAAGAAAACAGTCGTGAAGAGGCATGGTAAGGAAGTGGCCCGGGAGGCGGGGAAGAAGCGCAAAGAGATTGACCCAACCTTAGTTGATCCTAACCGTGGTGTGAGCATTCGGGAACAACCCCCTAGAGCCACCCAAACTAGGGCAACCTTAAGAGATGAGCCAACCTCGGACTCTGAGACGGATGATGATGTTCCATTGGTATGGATGCCTCTGGGTCAGAGAGGTGGAGGATCATCTAGGGCTGAGGAAACTGTAGAAGCTACCCGGGAGGAGGATCCGGTTGTACCTAGGGCTGCCCAACCTAGGAAGAAATCTAAAACCGTCGCTCCCATGCCATTGCCTCGTAGATTCGTGAACCCTAGAGCCCATGAGGTTTATACTAAACATTACTTCTCGAGGAACATGTTGGTTGAGAGGGCTATTTTGGAGGCGAAGGTCGATCCGGGGTTCGTTAAGTTGCTTAAGGATAGGAAATGGGAAGCCTTGATGACAATCCCGACTACCCCGGTGAATAGCTCCCTAGTTAGGGAATTTTATGCAAACTGTTCGGAAACCGACTTGGGGACAAATGTAGTCGTGGTTTGAGGGGTGGAAGTTCCATTTACACCGGACGTGATTAATCAGAAATACAACTTGGCGGCCTTTGAGGGAAGGGATTATAAGGAGGAGATTGTGCATAGACAGAGTTTGGGACAGGATCCTTTGAAGGAGTTGAGATTGAGAGTTTGCCCGGATGTGGCCTGGACATTGAGACCGGAGGAGACCGGAAGGAGTTGGTTACCACGACTGGACGGAGGACCTGGAAGGTCCAAAGGTCGATTTATTCGAGTCGGTTGTTGCCTAAGAACAACTTGACACATTTTCATATTGGTGACCTAGGCATGTTGTATGTGTTGACGTTTGGCTTGAATGTGGATGTGGGACAAGCTTTATATGACGAGATCTCTATTAACCGTAAGGTTTACACGCGAGCTTGATCGTCCCTCACCGATCCACGCTTTGTGTCTCGATGCCGGTGTGCCTGAGTTTGGGGCCGATCATAAGCCGAAGAACCCTAGGCCTTTACAAATGAGAAAAGAGTAAGTCCTCGGACATTCTCGAGCCGGAAGCACCTCGGGAGCCTGGTTCTTCATCGCACACCGCCTCGACCTCCTCCTTCCTACTTTATCTCCCGCCGCCGAATGCGGCTAAGCATGGCAAATAGTTTCCGTGAATGGTCAGGTTATATTCGGGATACGCAGAACAACATTTTGTCGATTCTTCAATGTATCTCGTGAGGGCGGCAAATGCCGAGGGACGAAAGAACCTTCAATCCGAGCTCCGTTGATTATCTCTTTGTTGATGAGATTGAGCGAGGTCATCATGCGGATGTTCTACACGACTCGAGTCATCTTCGATGAGGAGCACCGACTCGGCGCTTAGACTCCGCACCACCTTCGGACCCTCCTCTCCTCCTCCACCGATGATTACGGCGCCGGGCCAACCTTGATTTTATTTGTTTGATTATAGATTTTGTGGTTTTGTATTATTGATCTTATATGATTCGTTGTACTTTTGCTACTGTTACTTTTCCCGATGGATCATGTAAGCCATAAGGCGTCCGTACTTTTACTTCTACTTTGTTTCAATTTTTGGTTGTGTTGGATACTTTATCTCTTGTTAATACTTGATTTTTCTATCTCTTTTCATTTTGGTATAATTCCCCGTTTTCCCCGAGATGTTTCCGTGTTTGTCAAGTCGTGCAGGTATATTTTTCGCGATTTTGTCGAGCTACATTGTCTGGTTACGAGTTTTCAGTGTAACTATATAGGCTCCGGCCTGACCGACATTCGAGTAATGCTTGAAATCAGCTAAGTCGTTTCTCTTTTCTTTCCTTCTGCACAACATGAGGACATGTTGATCTTTAAGTGTGGGGGAGGGGAATGAATGACGTGTATCTACACATTTGCCTATATCAATGTGTTTCTATGCAAAATGAGCTAGAATTTTCAAAATTTTCCGACATTTTTGTTTTTGTTTTGTCCCGAGTGAGCAAATGCATATTCTTTGTTCGTTATTTTTATAGTCATCCAAGCTATATATCATATGTTTAGTAAGTTAGTTGTTTCACCCGTTATCTATTTTACACGAGCCATAGTGAATGATGAGCTAATTTATAAAGCTATACCCCTTTTGGATTAGTGATTTCTGATTTTCTTATAAGTCATGTGCTTAGTGCTACGTATATATCTTGAGATTTATGATAGTTTGTATTTAGATCCGGAGTATGTTATACTGTAAATATCTAAGGTTTGAATGTGATAAGTAACACGTAACTTATTGTCAAATGAAAAAGTTGAAAAATATGAATAAAATGGGTGTGTCGAAAGCTAGTCGATGATTTGAGTGCGATAGGGTATACCACGTATGTCCTATACCACTATGATGACTAAAAGCTCACGACGACAAAAGAAGTCGCCTTATGATTGGAGTAAGGTAGGGTATATCTCGAATATCCTATTCTGCTATGACAGGGCAATAGCTCATTCTCGATGTGCGTTTAAATGTGAAAATGGTTAAATCAACTAAATGAATTGTTATGAAATGAATATAAGACTCGAGTTATCGCTCATCTTATCCCCAGAGAAACCGATAGATATCTGTTGTAGGATTATCCTCTGAGTATTTCGAAAAGGCCCTAGATATATTCGATCATTCTTTTCGGGATATTTCACGTTTGTAGGTACATCTTATGAGTATCATTTACTGCTAGTCTACGAGGGGGTATTAGCTAGTTTTGCTTTGAGTTTCTCAAGTTTGGGATTTAGTGGAAGTTTTCTATGGCCTTGCACACACACCGGTGAACTTCTGATTTATTAGATCGTTGATATATCGTTTGAGATGTCTATCTTTTCTCTGAGCCTTTGTTTCGTTTTGTTTTGCTCAGGACGAGCAAAAGCTTAAGTGTGGGGGAGTTGTTAAGGGTGAATTTATACGATTTATAACGCTATATTCTATGATAATCTCCCTCGTATTTGTGTTAATTTGCATAAGAAACGAGTATTTAATGGAAATATTGAGTAAGTGATATTTTAAAAGAGTTAATCGCAAAATAGGTTGATTTATGTGTTTTAATTATGTTTTTATGATTATTTGAGCGATATTACATTTTGCGATGTTTTTATGTGTTATAGATACGTGTTTGAGGCTCAAATGATGATCAAAAGGAGATAAGAGTCGAAATATTTGATGATGAAAGAGATAATGAAGGAATTGACAAGAAGAAAAGAGATAAAGATCAAGAAATCGAAATTCAATCATATTGGACTGGCGTCCAGGTCCCGTCCATTGGACGGGCGTTTGTTTAAATCGAACGAGCGTCCAGGATGACATCTTTGATTCGAAAAGTTTGACGCTGGAGTGGGCCGCTGTGTGTGACGAAGCGCCTGGTCATGACTCGCCCGATTCAAGTTCCATTGAAGAGTGGACGGGCGTTCACCCTTTCAGACGGGCGTCCGGTAGCCGACTTTGCCGAACCGACTTTAGAATCTATAAATAGGCGGTCGTTTTCAACCTAAAACATACCATACACTCATTATTCAAAACCCTAAACCTAAAGGCGGCTTTAGGCTGCGTTTTTCTTCCTTTTATTCCAGTTTTTATGCACTTTAGATTTAGATTAAACTAGTTACTTTTTATGCACTGTTTCTGCGAATTTGAGTTGCTGAGGATGTTCAGAAGCTAAAAGCTTCATCAAACGAGTATTGTGAAGCCATCCCACAATTGTTGATTTCGTTTTCATCGATTATACTGTGAGTTTTTATTAAAGGTTGTTTCTTATTCATGTTTATTATGTTTTAATTGCTTTTACATCGGAAGATATGCATGTGTTGATTGTTTATTGTTGATGGAAATCTTAATAAACCTTAGATCACCATGAATAAGAATAGTAATTTGAATCTATCATAACGGAAGTTAATAGGTTTAATTGCTTAGATTATAAACGTAAAGTTTACACCTTTGGTTAGAAAACGCGTTAATCTTGCATTGGAAGATAATAGATTAATAGATGAACTTTCTAAGGAATTAGGGTTCATGTTTAGATAAGGTGAATCCCAACCTGATCAAAACCACAACATAATCGAGATAGAAATCAATGCTTGTTGGATAGGTGGATCAATCCTCGCTTGGCTCGTTAAACACTTGATTTAAATCCTTAAAACTTGAATTTGTTTAGTTAGTTTCCTTTTATTTGCATCTTAGATTAGTTTAGTTTAAATAGGTTCGCAACCCGTATTCTTCCTAGCTTTGGAGCATATCCTCTGTCTAGTTTTATTTTCTGTTTTGTCTCGTTTTATTCGCTGTTTAGATTAGTTTCGTGACATAGTTTAGGTTAAACAAAAACTAGAAATCACAATCGTTTAGTTCCCCGTAAGATCGACCCGGCATTAACCACTATTACTACGATCCTTATACTTGAGGTTAACCGGATTATTACTTGTTTGTTTTTGTGTTGATAAAATCCGTGACATATACGGATGCTTCAGGTCAAGGGCTTGGTTGTGTTCTGATGCAGAATGGAAAAGTTATTGCGTATGCTTCGAAACAGTTAAGACCACATGAGAAGAACTACCCTATGTTAGTAATATCATCCGCAACGGAAGCGATTTAAGGATCTATAAATTACACGTAATAAAATAACTAGATCTACATCTACAAGGGGGTTGTAGAACATACCTCTTGGATCTCAAAATCCAAGTTGAAGAACCGCAAAGAAAAGAAGGTGTGAAGAGCACCACGATCTTCCGTACGTGTGATCCAAGTAACTCCCGGTGGAAGGAAATCATCGTCTCGAATCCTTCCGATATACTACCCGTAAAACCTCCAAGATTTTCCCCTTATTCTCCCCTTGGCCGAAATTTTCCTTCTCCTCTCTAAGAGGTAGAAGTCGAAAATTACATTGTGTGTAAGGCTTGGGAGAACTCTCTTTATATAGGAGAGTAATCCTTGTCCTCCAAGGATTTAATAATTAATGCAAAATCAATTATAATAATCCTATTAAATAAAAGATAATCACATAATATTCCATAATATTCACACTTGAAGGGGGTGTTGGACAGATTGCCCACACTCTTGAATGAAAATTGTGCAAGTGTTGGACATATTGCCAACACTTGAGGGGGTGTTGGGACAGATTGCCCACACTTTAATGTATAAGAAATAAAGTAAGCGTCTTTTACTAACACAATTGCTAACACTTGAGGGGGGTGTTGGGACATCTTGCCACACTTAATGTATAAAAATAAAGTAAGCGTCTTTACTCAAGACTAATTGGTTTAAAGACAATAGTAGTAGTAACGATCTTAACACATTGTCTTCCCAATGGCTATAAAAATAAATCCCTTGTTGGAGATGCTCTCGTTCAGTCATCAGCATTCGGTACCTTTTATTCAGTTGCTGTTAAATGTTATAAAAAAGGGGGTAATGTACTAAGCCCTGCTGTTATTGCCGAGGCCCACAAAAGGTAAAAGGTACATGTTATTGGCAGGACTAATTGCCGAAATTGGAAAATCAGGTTGTGTCGGGCCACACACTTATGCAAATCGCGCCACGTTTTTTCCGATATGGAAAATAAGGAATCAGAAGGATCCTTACGTTTAAACGTAAGGAAATTCTTGTCCATTCAAATTTTTTTTTATAGTTTATTGGCATTTTGTTATTTAACATCTGCAAGCAAAATCTTGCAAGATAATTTTTTTTTTGCTATAAAAAATCCTGCAATTTTAAAAAATAAAATAAAATTATGAACACTCAACAGATTATAATGATTATTATTTAATTTTATCCTATGCATGCCTTCTTCTCCGGCCATTCAAATCATCTTTGAAATCTAAATTTTTATAGTACATTAATTTGAAGCTAAACAAGGGTCTCCTGCATTTATGAACTACGGACTAAATATTAAATAATCATAAGTTTGAAATCCCCATATTACTGCTACTGTATAACAAAACTTCATTTGTCAGAATTTCCCTACGTTTAAACGAAAGGATCCTTACGTTTACCTTATTTTCCATATCAGAAAAGGCATGACCTGATTTGCAAGTGTCAGGTCTGACACAACCTGATTTTCCAATTTCTGAACTAATTGTGAATATAATATTATATTATTGTTTTATTTTTATTATATACATATTCTGAGAAAGAAAACAAAGGCAAAGGACTACCTATGTTATTTGTGTCCTTCCAGACGGTGTTTATGTTTCTGAATATTTTTCAATGTGATGATGTCCACTTTATTTGGATATTATTTGTATACAATGTGTTATTTGATATGCATGTCTTTGTGGGACATTATATGTTAATTGACAATGTCTAACATCGACTTTTGGTAGCCTTGGTATCAAATCGCACAACAACTGAGACCCTCTACGGGGAGAAGGTGGGAGCACTGGAAGGCTTTGTTTAGGCAAGCCTGGGTGAAAGACGCTTCAGCCACTTAAGCACGGTATTTCAAGTTCGAGTCCTTGTGGATGCTACAATCTTTCTTGGAAAATGTCCCCACCTTTGGTGCACAACAATATTTAAGATGATTAGTCTCAGACAATTGTTATAGGATACTTCAGGAAATAAAAAATATCCAACTTCGACCATCGCACATGCATTAGAAGGCCTTCTTAGTTCAATAGTAGCAAAGTCAATTTGAAGATGCCGGCCAACAAAGAAGCGATTCGGCATAGATAATCTTTATTAAACAAAGGAAAATTCGGAATCGACAATCTTTGTTAAACAAAAAGAGAGATAATTCAGAAGGTTCTATCCAAATGGGGCCAAAGACACCTTTTGATTAAGGAAAAACAAAATCGACCATCCATTTAGATAATTACATCGGATTTTTTTAACAGGACAAAAATGTCAATAGAAAAGTCGGTTATAATCAAGACATGTTTATTATCAAGCAATGCTATAAGACAAAAATATTTAAGCCCTAGATATGTTGAGGAGAAGTGCAAATTGCACGCGAGCAATTCGTAAACAGGGAAAACCCTAAAAACTACAACTTCGACCATCGCACATGCATTAGAAGACCTTCTTAGTTCAATAGTAGCAAAGTCAATTTGAAGAGGCCGGCCAACAAAGAAGCGATTCGGCATAGATAATCTTTATTAAACAAAGGAAAAATCGGAATCGACAATCTTTGTTAAACAAAGAGAGATAATTCAGAAGGTTCTATCCAAATAGGGCCAAAGACACCTTTTGATTAAGGAAAAACAAAATCGACCATCCATTTAGATAATTACATCGATTTTTTAGTAACAGGACAAAAATGTCAATAGAAAAGTCGGTTATAATCAAGACATGTTTATTATCAAGCAATGCTATAAGACAAAAATATTTAAGCCCTATAGATGTTGAGGAGAAGTGCAAATCGCACGCGAGCAATTCGTAAACAGGGAAAACCCTAAAAACTCCAACTTCGACCATCGTACATGCATTAGAAGGCCTTCTTAGTTCAATAGTAGCAAAGTCAATTTGAAGAGGCCGGCCAACAAAGAAGCGATTCGGCATAGATAACCTTTATTAAACAAAGGAAAATTCGGAATCGACAATCTTTGTTAAACAAAGAGAGATAATTCAGAAGGTTCTATCCAAATGGGGCCAAAGACACCTTTTGATTAAGGAAAAACAAAATCGACCATCCATTTAGATAATTACATCGATTTTTTAGTAACGGGACAAAAATGTCAATAGAAAAGTCGGTTATAATCAAGACATGTTTATTATCAAGCAATGCTATAAGACAAAAATATTTAAGCCCTAGAGATGTTGAGAAGAAGTGCAAATCGCACGCGAGCAAATCGTAAACAGGGAAAACCCTAAAAACTCCAACTTTGACCATCGCACATGCATTAGAAGGCCTTCTTAGTTCAATAGTAGCAAAGTCGATTTGAAGAGGCCGGCCAACAAAGAAGCAATTCGGCATAGATAATCTTTATTAAACAAAGGAAAATTCGTAATCGACAATCTTTGTTAAACAAAGAGAGAGATAATTCAGAAGGTTCTAACCAAACGGGGCCAAAGACGACTTGGTTAAGGAAAAACAAAATCGACCATCCATTTAGATAATTACATCAGATTTTTAGTAACAGGCCAAAAATGTCAATAGAAAAGTCGGTTATAATCAAGACATATTTATTATCAAGCAATGCTATAAGACAAAAATATTTAAGCCCTAGAGATATGTTGAGAAGAAGTGCAAATCGCACGCGAGCAATTCGTAAACAGGGAAAACCCTAAAATTTCCATCAAAAGAACTTAAAATCGCCATGTTTATTATCCTCAATTTACTCGTTTACTTACATTATAGTAATATCATTATTGTTAGTGTTGTTGTTATGGTTATTATTATTATTATTATTATTATTATTATTATTGAATAATAATAGTAATTTGTGTTTATTATAATTTGTGTTTAATATTATTTTTGGTAGTATTGTTAACTTTTGATGATTTTATAGCTTTTTTGTTTATTGTGTGTATTCTTTTAACCATTTAAAATTAATAATCTGTAAATTATAATCTCTATCTCTATTATATTAAAAGCGGGTGGTGAGCCTAAACGACAATATAAGATGGTAAATGATGAAATAGGACAAAAAACAAAGACAGTGGTTGAGAAGGACAAAAAAAAAGATGTACAAAAATACCCTTAATGATATTTTTTTTCTTTTCACATTAAAGTCGGGTAAGGATTTGCAGGGTGTTTGCATAGTGGTTTTACTACGTGTTACTACATTATGTGTTACTATGTTTGAGGGTGTTTGCATAGTGGTGTTACTACGTCGGATAGTGTTCACGGAACCAACATGAAATACGTGTTATTTCATATGTGGACTTTCACTGTGATACTACATTATGCGTAACTACATTCTTTGTATGGAGTGTGCATAGTCGTGTTACTACATGATGAAAAGGGCATGTGTTGCAACAAGTGTTACTACAGAGAAAGTTCAAGTTACTACATGACTATTATTATGTGTCAATAATATTGATCGGTTTTTGAATGATGGTATTACTACATATACATCAAATGGTCTTCATTTTGTCAAAAATAGCATGATATATACAAGTGCCTTTGCCTTCTTTTGATAGGGCTGTGCTTGCACCTTCTAATTGAGTATCACAACATCTTTAAAATGCTCGTTTGTGCTATCCTCAGTAGCAAAATCTAGTCGGTCATTTAAACTAAATAGTAGAACCAATCATTATTTTTTCCCTCTCTTTATTTGCTGCAACTAATCTTGCCTCTAAACTCTGAAAGTAGGCATCTTTAGGCATTAAATTGTCACCGGAGAATCCGGGAGATCAAATCCCTAGTTCTTCTTGCCTTTCTCAAATCATAGCCTTGACTCACTGCAATCAAAACAACGGTTATACAAAAATACGATTCAGAAAAGATTTACAAGACCAATGTTTGTGAAGCCACAATATAAAACTCATTCAAGAGTAAGGATCAAAACAAAATATCCACACTGAAAATCAAATGGATGAATCATAGAAGCAAAACCACACTACAATGAGCTTGAATGCACTATAAGAACAAATAGGATGAGCATTGCCAAATCGAGATCCACAAAACAAAATCAATGTATCCTCTATGCACGAATTCAATTCAATCTAAATCAGTGAGTAGAAAGCTAAGCTAAGCTAAGCTCAGATCATCACCTAGTAAGTATTGTCGAACTTATCATACATGAATCGAGTAATGATACTCGTCTTGCCAATCGATTGATCTCACAGGCATTGGTTTAGTTCGTCTTCACAGGCATTGGAAAATACGATTCAAAAATACAAAAATACGATTCAGAAAATACGATACAAAAATACGATTAACAAAAATTCTATAAACAAAAAGCAGCAAAAACTAAAGCTTATTGATGATACTAATCAAACAGGATAGAATCCTTACAAGAGAAAACATAAATTAAAAGATCCATAGCATAGCAAGGGCATGAAGTACAGGCTCTGCAAAACGATCAATGCGAAATTAAACTAACCAATCTATCAGAAACCAATCTATCAGAAACAAACCGATCCATGGTGGTTGTAGACTCCTCGTATGAATATGATTCCCAGCACAAGAATGCACATCACTCGATCGACGATTCTGTTTGTTCTTCCGCCGCTGATGATGCTGCTGCAATGGATTCTCCTACCTTTCCGATGATTATCAACACAAGATCGAGCATTCAATGCTCGATGATCATCAGAAAGGTAGGAGAATAGATGGCAGCCGGATTTTCTGATGAGAAACGATTCGCTTTCGAAGGGATTTGCAGTCAATACAAAAGGGGAAAGAGGGGATTTGCAGAGAAGATGATGGAGGCTAGGGTTTCTAGATTTTGATATTGGAGGAATGAGGCGGATAATGGAGGAATGATGCTAGTTATAATTATAAAGGGTATTTTTGGATATACATTACTTTTTGTCCTTTACAACCATCGTGATTATTTTCATTCTTTTACACACAAATAAGATGTAAACTCATAATCTACGAATCTTTTCTATATTAAATGTAAATTGAGTTTGTTTTCTCCAAAAAGTGTTTTGTTCTAATTGTTTATTTATTAACTAAAATTTACAAGCAAAAAAAAAAAGGATAAGCACAATATAATAAAAATAAAAAAGCATCTTATAGAATCAAAAAAAAGGTACGCATGATAATAATAATTAATAATAAAAATAAAAAAGCATCATATAGCTTAAAAAAAAGACACGCAGCATCATATAGCTTAAAAACAAGATACGATCCTCAGAAAAAGAAAGAAAAAAAAAAAAAAAAAGATACGATGTTTTTATTTAAAAAAAAATGCAATAATAAAAATTAAAAAGCATTATATAACATAAAATTTTAGTTTTATTATAATTTACAGATTATTAATTTTAAACAATTTGGAAGAAACACTTTTTGGGAAAAACAAACTCACGCTTTTAATATAGTAGAGATAGAGATTGTAATTCTTCTTTTCACCACATTGTCTTTTAATATATTAGAGATAGAGATAGAGATTGTAATTGTTTTTTTCATACCACATTGTCTTCTCTGGAAAAGTTGTTCATCACATTGTCATTATTAGAGCTATTGGATGTCTCTAATCTATTTAATACAAAAAGAGCAATACCTTTAACTATTGTGATTGCTCTTAGATCAAGTCTTTACCCAGATTAGATTCTCTTTTAACTCGTCATGTTAATTAGCTTTAATAATTAGCTTTAATAATTAGCTTTAGATCAAACCTTTACCCGTAGATAAAAGCCATAGTCTACAGGCATTACCTAAAGTCTAAGAGCATTATTATCAGAGGCCCCAAATTTTATCCCTAAAATAATACATATCCCTATTTTACATAATCTCAATTCAAAAACCTCCATAACAGCATCCCTATCCTTATCCCTATAACATTTCAAATAATATTAAATAATACATATTCTACCTCACAACCCTATTTATACACATTAAATATTTATTATTTCACTCCAGCAGCATCCATATCCCTATCCCTATAATTTTTAATAATTAAATATGTTTAGTAAGGCGTGAATAGTCAGATCTCCACAAGAGGATCAAGACTGCTCAAATCCCTAAAAATAAATAGGGATAGGAATCATGCTAACTAGGAAAGTATTTTTTTTGATAAACTCTATTTTTTATCTTGAGGATAGAAAGACCATATAGAGCTTCACATTTAACGCCCTAACGGTCCTATCTCTGATTATTCAGGTAAGGTGGTCCTAGATATCATGGGGTTCACTAAAATAAATAAAAAAAAAAAAAAA